>JASKGM010000009.1:20219845-20234569 GCA_034509205.1 Ceratonia siliqua | reverse complement strand
AAATCTAATCTAATCTTTTCTAAATAAAGACAGTAAACTTCCTAAATTATTTACATAATTCGATCCCTTTTTCTACAAATACCATGTGGGAAAAACTGATAGAATAATTGTGTTACTGTTCTGAAATCAAATTACAGTATGTAGGCTGATTATATACAGGGAAATAGTTGAAACTCCCTTAAGTCAACTCTTATATCAAAGGAAAGAATATTTCCTTGATCCTATATCAAAGGAAATAATATTTCATTGATTCCTTACCTCAAATCCCATAATTCAAGGGATTTGCATTATTACAGCTAGTTACCAAAATTAGTATTCTAACTAGGAAACTATACACAATTTTCCATAATTTTATACTTATTAGCTTTGTATCTAGTGCTTATAAGATCATCACGAAGGTTCTTTCTTTGAGATTGGGGCAGGTTCTTGGGGTTACTATTTCAGAGAACCAAAGTGCTTTGTAGTAGGTAGACAAATTTTAGATGTATTGTTACTGGCTATTGAAGTTGTTGAGGACATTAAGTGCTAGAAGCAAAAAGGATTGGTGTTTAAGTTTGACTTTGGGAAGGCCTATTCAGCTAGGGGTTTCTGGATAAAGTTCTTTGTAGGCAGGGGTTTTAGAAGAAAATGGAGGAGTTGAATTCAAGGTTGCCTTTCTTCGGTAGCTTCCTCAGTTGTGGTTAATGGTGAGCCTAAGTCATGGTTTAAGGGGCAGCGTAGAATTAGGCAAGGATATCCGCTTTCTCCTATTTTGTTCACCTTAGTTGTTGATGTTGAGTCATAGGTTTGCTAGGCCTTCTAAGAGGGGGGTTGTGAGAGGTTTGATTGTAGGGCCCATTAGAAGTTTCTTATTTGCATTTTTCTGATAATACTATTCTCTTCATTTTTGAGGATAGGGAGAACTTTTAGAACATGCTGTCTATGTTACAAATTTTTAAGCTTTTATCTGGTCTTTGTGTTCGGCTTTATAAGTGTGGCTTCGTAGGGATTAATGTTTCGGATAGGATTGTGGGTGATTTAGCAGCAATGGCTGGTTGTGGGAGCTTACAATGGGCCTTAACTTATTTTTGTCATCCTTTGGGGGTAACCACCCACGGGCTTCAAATTTTGGACCATGTGTTACAAAAGATTTCAAAAAGACTTGACAATTGGAAAGGGGCTTACTTTTCTCTTGGTGGACGTATCACTTTAATCCAGGCTTCCTTGTCTAGTAGCCCGCTTTACTATCTATCGTTGTTTAGGATTCCAGTGGGGGTAAATGGGGTGGAGAAAATTATGTGGGATTTCTTGTGCTCAGGTGGTGGGGAGAGTAAGAAAGATCACTTGGTTGGTTGGGAAATGTGCTAGAAGTCTAAGGAGGATGGGGGTTAGGGTCTCAATAATATGGTGTCTAAAAACATTTCCTTAATGTCAAAGTGGTTTTGGCAGTTTCCTTTGGAGCCTAACTCTTTGTGGTTTAGGGTGATTAGGAGCAAATATGGAGTTCATCAAAATGGTTGGGATGCTAACTCTGGGATTGGTGCTACTCATGCAAGCCCCTGGAAGTTTACCTCTCGTGTATATCCTTCCTTTTCATCTTTGTTTTCTTATCGAGTAGGGAATGGTACACGGTTACAGTTTTGGAAGACCATTGGTTTGGTGATTCTTCGTTTTCAGGACATTTTCCTTGTGTCTATTGTTTATCAACTTTACATAATGCTCCCATTTCTGATTTCTTGACTCTACAAAGTACTGGATTTTCTTGGAATTTTCATTTTTTTTAGAAATCTTAGTGATAGAATAGTTGATGATCTTGCATTGCTCTTGAAAATTCCTGGCCCTTTCCTAGTTTCTTCTCAACCAGATAAAAGGATTTGGAGTTTGGATTCTTCGGGATTTTATACTTGTAAGTCCCTCTTCAATTTTTTAATTCAAAATCCTGTTACTTGAAATGTTTCAGTGTCTAAATCTTTTTGGAAAATCAAAGCTCCCTCTACGGTTAAGGCTTTTGTTTAAAGTGCGGTATCAAATAGAATTAATACAAATGATCTACTTCAGACTCGTAGACCCAATAATGCTGTTTCACCAGATGTTTGTGTGATTTGTTATTGGAGTTCAGAGACAATTAATCATTTCTTTCTGCATTGTGAAGTGGCTTGGCAGATCTAGAACCATCTATTTGGCATTTTTCATGAGCAGTGGGTTTGTCCAGCAGATTTAGATCTTTTCTTAACTATAAATTTCATAGGTTTTGGGAGCAATAAGGATCAAAAGGTTCTTTGGCAGAGTGCTGTTTTGGCAGGATTATGGTGTCTCTGGTTAGAAAGGAATGCTAGAGTTTTCAATCAGAAGTTTATGCTGATTCATCTCCTTTTGGAAATAATTATCTTTTTGGCCTCCCTTTGGATTACAGGCTTTCAGCACATGATTTTTTTAGGGAGGTGTCCCTCATGGGTTTACAAAGGGATTGGAAAGGTCTTTTTAGCTAATGTTTGTTTAGATTCTTTTATCTTTTCGACTTGTGCTTTCATGTTTTATGAGGATTGCTTGTCCTCCGATGATGTATTTCTTTCATTTATCTTCAACAAATTCTTTTTTCTATCAAAAAAATCCCTTCCGTGTTTATTGTTGCCTCTGTTTGGTGATTTTCTCATGGTGTCTTCAAAGGAGTGTCTCTGTCTGATATGCAGAGATTGGGCAGCTTGGCTGCATTTTCTATCTTTTATGTTCTTGGGTGTAGCCTTTGGTGTTCTCTTAATTTTATTTTTTTTCTGTTCTCTACATCTTGTATGAGGATGCTGTATCCTTTCTAAGAAAGCCTCTTTTTTTATGAAAATAAATAAATAAATAAATAATATAGCATCTGCCTGCCATCTTTTCATAACAGTTACTATAAGAAAGAAATTTCATAAAATATGTTTATGTTGGAAGCTCTGTGTATCTGGAGAGAATCCTTAACCATCGAGGACCTTAAGTTGTGCAAATCTATTTTGGACACTATCTCTTGGATCGTATGGAACTAAGAAAATCCTTGTCTTAAGTAAGCCATGCTATGGAGGTGTACATATAAATTTGTGTTTAGAAATGTATCCTACTTATTGTGGAGAAAGGAGGACTTTTGATCCTTCCCCTTACAGTACCTGTTGACCTAATTTTGCAATGTTTCTGTACAAATATTAAAGTGCAGCAGCAATGAAAAACCTTAATTCCATGTAGGTGGCTTGGCTAGTTGAATCATTTTCTTAAAAACTAACTGAAATATGCACCATCTTGGGGATGTGCATATAAATACCTTATTCTTAAGTTTTCGATATTTGTGCAATCTATCTTGACTCTCTTCCTTCCATCTCCCTCATTTTTCATGTGCTGTCATTAAATGGAAAGAATATGGGAAACAAGCTTTTGACATGTGACTTTCTTCTCTCAATTTGAGCAGCTATGCCTCCAAGGAAAAAGACACTTGGATTAGAGCCCTGGTGAAGGATTTTACTGTTGAGGCTGGTTCTGGTCTTATCATTCTGGATCCGGTGGATATCTCAGGGGGATACACCTCTGTGAAGGACAAAACAAATATTTCTTTGTTATCAACAGACATATGTATCCATCTTTCACTTAGTGCTGTTTCTCTTATGCTCAATCTGCAAAGTCAGGCTTCTGCTGCACTAAATTTTGGAAATGCAACTCCCCTGGTTGCATGTACCAACTTTGATCGAATATGGGTGTCTCAAAAAGGTTTGTCTAATTAAGTAGAATAGCCTGATGTCAAATCTTTTATTTATCTTTCTGTGTTCAATTTATTAGTCATGTATACTGTGTGCCATGTAGCCAAGAACAGGTTCTGAGTCTTAACAAACTATTTGGTCTTCTGTGCTTTGTAGTCAGCAATATTACGTTTTGGAGGCCTCAAGCTCCAGCAAATTATGTTGTATTAGGAGATTGTGTGACATCAAGGTATTTTCTATATTTATACTATTTTTTTAGATTGATGTTGTATCCATTCTAGTTTTCACTTTCTTAACCATACCCAAGAAAATCTATTTTAAGTTTATCCAAGTCAACACTGAAGTTGGATCAGGATAAAAATGCCATAAAATATAATTCAAGTGGACAAATTATCCTTTTATTTTGTACAGTTTTAATCTTCTCCAACAAAACTTCTATAAAAAAAAAAAAGACATGAATTAGGTTGCCAAACTAAACAGTGTTCTTAGTGAAGGATAGTTCCATCACTGCAGTGGTAAAACTTTTTTGTGATCTACGCCATACACCTACACATCAGTATTTCATATGCACATGGGATCCAATAGAACTTTCTTTGATGTTAGGGAAGAGAATCAACAGGGCAATTTCTTGTCCATTACAGAACTGAATATAAGCTTGACAGGTAAAGAATTAGAACACTTCAATGACCAAATGCTCTTGTCTGTTTTATCATATCTTTTCAGCATCTCTAGTACAAGATGCTCTTGGCTTTGTCGTGGTGTTCCATTTTTGGTTTTCAAGGGATTTTCTTAGGTCAACATGTCACTTTTATTTTCTTGTCTTTGTTCAAGCAGGGTACTTCATCTTCCACAATGATATCTATTTATTGTACATGACTTCTACAAAGTTGCTTTCCTGCATTGAATGGCAGGATATATAATTTTTTCTGCTTCTTCATTTTGCTTTAATATGATATCGTATTCACTTATTTTGTTTGTGCTGTTATTGGTTTTCTTTACCTTTTTTGCCTGACAGTATGTTGTGAATTGTTTCAGATGCTTTGCTACATTAATTTCTGTTGTAATGTTTTCTCAGGCCAATTCCACCTTCGCAGGCAGTAATGGCAGTAAGTAACACATATGGCCGTGTAAGGAAGCCAGTTGGTTTTCACCTTATTGGATCATTCATGAGTACTCTAGGCCTTGGAGGAGGTGAAGGCCATACTGTCGCTGGCACTGATTGCTCTCTCTGGATGCCTATTGGGCCCCCTGGATACATAGCAATGGGTTGTGTAGCACATGTAGGGAACCAACCACCACCAAATCATGTTGTTCACTGCTTGCGTTCTGATCTTGTAACATCAACAGCATATTCAGATTGCTTATTCAATTCTCCATCACACATTTACTTTGCCTCTGGATTTAGTATATGGCGTCTTGATAATGTTATTGGCTCATTTTTTGCCCATCCTTCAACTGAATGTCCTGCTGAAGACAGATGTTTTGACCTAAATCATCTGCTTCTCTGGAACTCCAATCGAGCTAAGCCTTCTCTAATAGATCCAGTCTCAGATTTCAATTTGGATAATGACAAAGAAAATCAGCATACAAGCCAGAATGTGAATACATCTGGATGGGATACTCTCAAGTCCATTTCAAAAGGAACCAACTGTTATATGTCTTCCCCTAACTTTGAGAGAATTTGGTGGGATAAAGGTCACGACCTTCGTCGTCCAGTCTCCATTTGGCGACCTATTGCACGTCTTGGTTATGCTGTATTGGGTGATTGCATCACAGAAGGGTTAGACCTTGTTATCTTTTAAGGCTTGTTTCATGACCTTATGGCCATTATTTATCATTTAGTTAATCTACTTCAATTTATTATTGGCATTAATATCTTGTCCCTTTTCATACTATTCAGCCTTGAACCTCCTGCACTAGGAATAATCTTCAAGAATGACATCCCTAATATCTCTGCCAAACCTGTTCAATTTACCAAAGTTGCACATATTGTGGGGAAAGGAATTGAGGAAGTATTCTTCTGGTACCCTATAGCTCCCCCTGGTTATGTTTCTCTGGGATGTGTTGTCTCCAAAACAGATGAAGCACCACGTGCTGATCTATTTTGCTGCCCAAGGATGGATCTTGTTAGCCAAGCAAATATCTATGAGGTGCCACTTTCAGTTTCTTCAAGTTCAAGGGCACCCCAATGCTGGAGCATTTGGAAAGTAGAAAACCAGGTTAAAGTTAACTTGCACTGCACTAAACTCACTCAAATTATTTTGTACCTTCAGTTTCTGAAGATAGAAAAACGTTTTCTTGAAATTTTGTGACTTCAAAAAAAAAAAGTTTCTATTTTTTTTCTCTCTCAATAGCTAGCTGCATGTTGATCTGATTCACATGATCTGCACTTATGATTGTTATGCTTTTGTTACATTTATCAAAAGAACAAGAGAATAAAAAGAAGTGTATGCATTATCCTATCTCTGTGCAGGCCTGCACCTTTCTTGCTCGTTCTGATCTTAAAAAACCATCAAATCGATTGGCCTACATAATTGGTGATTCAGTGAAGCCCAAGACACGAGAAAACATAAGCGCTGAGCTGAAGCTAAGATTTTTGTCTCTGACAATTTTGGACAGCTTATGTGGAATGGTACATCTATTTCTGATGTGAAAAAAAAAATTCAATTTTTCTCAGTTTATAATACCAATGAAAAATTGGACTTCCATTTCAGATGACACCTCTATTTGACACGACCATTACAAATATAAATCTTGCAACACACGGTCGACTAGAAGCAATGAATGCTGTACTGATTTCTTCGATTGCTGCTTCAACCTTTAATGCACAATTAGAGGCATGGGAGCCACTGGTGGAGCCTTTTGATGGAATATTCAAGTAATATATTGATTATAATTTTTTTAAAAATGTCTAGTTACAAATCTATACTAAAAGTCTGATTTCTTTTCTCTATATTAATCATGAGCCCATCCATCTGGGAATATGCCATCAATTAAATATTTTCTTTCCAACTTGTTTAGGTTGGAAACGTATCATACAAATGTACACTCGCCATCAGGACTTGGGAAGAGAGTCCGCATTGCTGCTACCAATATCCTGAATGTAAATGTCAGTGCAGCAAATCTTGAATCCCTCGTGGGAAGCATACTTTCATGGAGAAGACAATTAGAGCTTGAACAAAAAGCAACTAAGCTAAAAGTGGTCAACTACTCAGAATCTATTGTACTTGTATTCTTTGAAGCATATGCTTTTTTAAAGCCTTGCAATCTCATTGGCTCTGCAGGACGTTGGTGGTCAACAAAGCAATGGGGAGGATACAACTTTTTCTGCACTGGATGAGGATGACTTGCAGACAGTGATATTAGAAAATAAACTTGGGTGCGATATTTTGGTCAAAAAAATTGAGCAAGATGTAGAAACAGTTGACAAGCTATATCATGGTGATTGTACTTCTGTTTGGATTCCACCTCCAAGGTTTTCAGATAGGTTAAATGTTGCTGATGAATCTAGGGAGGCACGATATTATATTGCTGTGCAGATACTTGAAGCCAAGGTGATAATTTGTTGAAATGATTTATCAAGTATTTCAATCAATCACAATTCCCCTTGTCACCTGGAAAATTGAAATCAATTTGTTCTAATTTTTGTAGGGTTTACCTATCATTGATGATGGTAACAGCCATAACTTCTTCTGTGCTTTGCGTCTTGTCGTTGACAGTCAAGCTACAGAACAACAACAGCTTTTTCCCCAGAGTGCAAGGACAAAGTGTGTGAAGCCTGTAGTTTCAAGAATTAATGATTGGGATCAAGGCACAGTAAAGTGGAATGAACTTTTCATATTTGAAATTCCACGGAAGGTATTTCCTGAATTGATTAGTATTATACTTTTGCTTCACTAATCTGTTCTTATATGCTCATCAACTGAGAGAAACGTTTAAGATAAATCTTGAGCAGAAATTGTGCTGTCATTATATGAAATTCAGGATATACAAGGAGATAATCATGTTCCTTTTTGGAACCACTTATTTCTAATAAATAAGATGCTTTCTTTCAATGTTGTTGCTATGTATCATTCTGGAGATGACTCCTCAATTTGTTTATTTTATAATTTCGTGTGTGGTTTCTCCTTCTTTTCATTTTTTTTCCTCTTGCTTGAAATATTGTGTTTTGCTACTTAGTGGCAGAATTTAAACCTCCTTAATTTTTTAATTATTTGTACCAGCTTATTTCTAAATTTCCCTTTACTTCATATATCTTTTTGAATTATTATTTTAGTCAACATTTTCTTCCATGAATCAGTTTTTGTAGAATTATAATTAGAATTCATAGCAAAACTATTTCCAGTTTAGGAACAATTAACAAAACAATTGGTTGACAATTTTCAAAAGTGGCTAATAAGCTTGCTGCTTAAATAGACATTCTTTAAATACCTCTCGACTTTGTTACATTTATCATTTCATTGATTTACTTGTTACAGACCCCTGCTAAATTGGAAATAGAGGTTGCGAATCTTGCCGCAAAGGCTGGAAAAGGTATGTCTTCGCAACCCTCTTGATTGAGACTCTTTTATTTTAGGTCAGACACATGGACTCTTTCTTTTTTCTGATTGAAAATGAAGAATTCTTTAAGGAAAGAAGAGAAATGCTTCTTGAACATTCTAAGTAAGCAGCGAGAATATAAAGCTAGAGAATCAAGAACCCTCCTAAAAGCAAAATAAAAGGTACAAAGATAGAAGAGTAAACAGAGAAAATACAAGCCTGTTAAGAGTTATCTTCTAATTAGATTAGTCTTCTAGTTTTATTAGTGTTCATGTTTTAGCTTATCTCTACGTTTTTATCTTGTAGTTAAACTCTATTTCATAGTATTATAAATAAAGGAAGGTAGAAGGGCTGAGTGTGTGGGTTTTCCTCCAACTCTAAACCTAGGCTTTGACCCTAAATTAATTAAAAAATAAAAAATAAAACCCTTTGCATATCTATGAAATCCGCATTGAAGAATCGATGAGTGGAGAACCAAAGGCAAGAAGCCCTAGTCATCTCTTACACTGAATTTGCTTGGCAGCTTAGTAATAGGCTCTTTGGTAAACCAAAGTATTTTCATAGTCATAAGTAGCAGTTTTATTATTATCTCTAACAACCTCCATAAAAGAAATATGCCTCACCTTAATGTGAAGTCTGTCTCTCAACATGAAAGAAACAAGTGTTTGGAAAGAGTTATAGCCCTAAGAAATAAATTTTCAAGAGTGCAATCTAAATTTTGACCAACCAAAAGATGTAAACTAAACCACAAGTAGAGAGAAGGGAAGAGCAGTAACGAGGAAGCATGGACACTAACATGAACACATACAACGCAACACAAAAAAATGTGACTTGTCCTCGTGGGTGATAAATACTCCTTTCTCTCAGGCCTTCCCAAATCTCTATCATCTTTCTACTTTGCATAATGCTTCGGTTTGAAATTTTTGTTTATTTCAGGGATCTTACTGGTACAGACATAAATGAATTAGAAAATATTTTGCCTCTTCTTGACATTATTTACCTTTCCCAATCTAATGAAAAAAAGGGGAGTTTGGAATTTAGATGCATCAGGTGTGTATACTTGTAAATTGTACTTTCATTCCTTTATTTCCTCTCGTAATAGGGATTTTTCCTTCTTGAGAAACCCATTTGGAAATCTAATGCTCCTTAAAAGTCAAATCTTTTATTTGGACAACGGTACTCAATAGAATTAACACAAATGGCATGTTGCAGATTCGTAGACGTAACACAGGTTTGTCTCCTAACATCTGTATTATGCGCATGGATAGGGCAGAAACTGGAGCTCATTTATTTCTACTCTGTCAGGTAGTTGTTTCTTTGTGGAATAACTTGTTTAGGGTCTTTGGTGAGAGTTGGGTTTGTCCATGGGACTTAGAGCAGTTTCGCCTTATACGGTTCAAAGCTTTTGGCAGAACAAAGGAGGGTAAAATCTTATGGCAATGTGCTGTTTTTGCTGTAATTTGGAATTTTTGGTTGGAGCAGAATGCTCGTACTTCCACGGGTGTTTCCCTGAATTTAGATGCCCTATGGGCAAGGATTTTGTTTGAGGTTTCTCTGTGGTGTTCAGCTCAAGGTTTTTTTCAAGGGAATGTCTCTTCTAGATATGCAAAGGGATTGGTAGCCTTGCTGCATGTTTAACTCTTTTCTTTTATTTTTTATTTTAATTTTTTTCTTCACTTTCTTTATATTCTTTTCCTTCTTAATATAATTTCTTCTTTTACAAAAGTTACTAGTGTCTGGAACATGATGGATATGGACACAACTCTTTGAAGTGGCGTCGTCTCATAGGGGATTATCAGCCTCCTCTAGGATTAGGGTTCAATGTGGATGGGTCCTGAGCTCTAATACCATTTGAAGAAAATAGGGAGAGGAAAACTGTGGGAGAGACAAATGTATTGTTCAAAGACTCAATAATATGGTGTTCATAAGTCTGACCCTTAAACTTCTACTAGTACTACTATTATGACTACATAATGACTCCTGTGCCATTTACTTTTGGTGCACTACAAGAAACTCCTTATTTAATTCATAAGACTTTCCTAAATACTTATACTTCTTAACAAACTAAATTTATTTAGAGAGAGATAAGCAAAATGTTTGCATTTTATTTCTCACATCAGTGAGACTTCTAATGTATATGTGTTCAAGGAATCCAAAGACAGCACTGGCTTGCACTATTATCCTTTACGTCCGTTGAAACAAACACTAGCCGGGTTAATAGACTATTGCAACCAGTATTGGAGGAAAATGGTGGAAGACCACAGAAAGCTATTTCTCCTTATATTTTTTTTCTTTCACAAAATGAGTAGTCATCTGTTTTTACATTATTCATGACTTCTAATTATTGGTAAAAGAGAGTTCAGTAAGAAGGAAGACAAAATCTTTAATTATTGAGGTCCCGTTAACATCAAAAATTTTCTAAAAGGTTGAGAAAATCCTCAGCTCACTTTTTCTTTTCCCTTTAAAATTGTGTGCTCATCATGCAGGTGATGTTGTGGGTGCACTTTCATTTACTGTTGGACACGGTGCAACTATTTTAAGGAAGGTCTCTTCTGCGAGAATGATTCCTCAACCTTATGATGTTCAGAATATAAGATCATATCCACTTAAGAGAATGGTCAGTTACTATATTTCACATCATTTTTACTGCATATATCATTTATTTAGATCATTAGAATTTTATTACTTCTTTATTGTTCACTTTTGTAGGTTCAAGAAAACAATGTTGAAGACAGGCATGATGGATGCCTCTTAGTTTCAACTTCTTATTTTGAAAGAAATACAATTGCAAACCTTCAAAAAGATATGAAAAGCGAGAATGTTGTTGATAGAGACATAGGTTTCTGGGTAGGGCTTGACCAAGAGGGCAAGTGGGAGAGTATTCGGTCATTGCTTCCACTTTCAGTGGTTCCAAAATCATTACAAAATGAATCCTTTGCAATGGAGGTTGTCATGAAAAATGGCAAGAAGCATGCAATCTTCAGGGGTCTTGTTACAGTGGTAAATGATTCAGATGTTAGGTTGAACATTTCTGCATGCCATTCATCTTTAAGTCTTGGTACTGATTTCTCACGTGGAGTGAGCAGTTCTAATAGTGTAGTAGAAGAAGTCTTTCAGAATCAGTATTATCACCCAACATCTGGTTGGGGTAACAAATGGCCAAGTATGCACCTTGAAAATCCTGGCCACTGGAGTACAAGGGACTTCTCATACTCATCAAAGGTTGGTATGTTTATAAAAGTTTTGTTATCACATATTAACTAATATGTCTGCCACCATTATGTTTGTAATATTGATCATGTCATTTTGAAGGACTTCTTTGAACCTCCACTTCCTCCTGGGTGGAAATGGATGTCAGGATGGACCATAGATAAAAGTCAGTTTGTTGACAATGATGGCTGGGCATATGGGCCTGACGTTATAAGTTTAAAATGGCCTCTTACTTCTTCCAAGTTTTCAACAAAATCAGCCTCTAATGTTGTGCGTCGAAGGCGCTGGATTCGTTCAAGACAAAAAATTTCTGAACAGGGAATAGATTCCATGCAGAATGAAGCCAATACCATGGATCCTGGTGCTTCTACTGTTTTGTCTTGGAAAAGTACATCCAAAGACTCTGATCAATGTTTGCAAGTTCAACCTAGTTTGGATAATCCTCAGCCTTCATACTCATGGGGTCGTGCAGTAGCTGTTGGTTCAAGTTATATGTATAGCAAAGACCAGCTCCTTATAGATCAAGGCTCTAGACAGAATTCTCTGATGCCAAATTGTTTTTTGAAGCTAAATCAGCTTGAGAAGAAGGATGTACTTGTGTGTTGTTATCCTAGTAGTGGTAGTAAGCTATTTTGGTTTAGTGTGGGTACAGATGCCTCAGTTCTTAATACTGAATTGAATACACCTGTATATGATTGGAAAATTTCCATTAACTCTCCTATGGAGTTGGAGAACCGGCTTCCTTGTCCTGCTGAATTTACAATCTGGGAGAAAACAAAGGAAGGGGTTTTTGTTGAGCAGCATCATGGTGTCTTATCTTCTCGCCAGAGTGTACATATCTATTCAGCAGATATTCAGAAACCTGTGTATCTTACTTTGTCTGTGCAGGGTGGTTGGATTATGGAAAAGGTGATGACTCAGTCTTGATCTGCATGTACTTAATCATGTATTTAAGAAATATATTATTTGAATTAGTTGTGTTTTGTAATCATAGCTGATTCATCTTCATCTTTTCTTGCTTGCTTGGTCAGGACCCTGTTCTTTTACTGGATCCTTCTTTTACCAATCACGTCAAATCTTTCTGGATGGTTCAACAGCAAAGTAGAAGGTTTGTGATCAGAATTTGAAAAATGAAAAGAAAAGAACTCAATGTTCAATCAAATTTTCTTCAAATGAATTGTTTCATTTTCATATCAAATACTACTAAAATCAAATATGAATGCTTCCTAAAATTGTTTTTAAAGGTGAAGTATTTTCACTATCTAGTTGAGGAATATTGTTTCTTGAAGTGTCATGCTTCTTAATGGTCAGAAAGTAAGAAAGAGGAGGAAGAGTGATAAATTTTTATTTGGGCTAATTATTAGTCTAATCATCCTTACTGTGTTTATGTAAACTCATACCTGATTGGTTATATTTAGGTGGAAAATCATATGCTATACTTTAACAAATTTATTGTTTCTCTACCCTGACAATTTCTTGATATTAAGAAGCATAACTTTTGTTTTGCATTCTTTCAACACCAAAATTATCATATTTACAGGAAATTGCGTGTGAGCATTGAATACGACATGGGTGGGACAAGTGCTGCACCACGAACCTTAAGGCTTTTTGTCCCATATTGGATTGTCAATGAGTCAACTCTAGCTTTGGCATATCGTGTGGTGGAAGTAGAATCTACAGAAAATGGAGATATGGATTCTGTCCCACTCTCTAGAGCAGTTAAGTCTGCCAAAACAGCCCTGAAAAATCCTTTAAGTTCAATGGATAAAAGGCATTCTGGTTCAAGGAGAAATCTTCAGGTACTTGAAGCAATTGAAGACAGAAGTCCATTTCCTATAATGCTTTCACCACAAGATTATGCTGTTCGTAGTGGACTTACAATGTTTCAATCTCAAAAAGATACATACCTCTCACCAAGGGTGGGCATTGCCGTTGCTATGCACCATTCTGAAGTTTATAGTTCTGGGATTTCTCTCTTTGAGTTGGAAAACAAGGTGATATAGATAAAGGGTCAAAATACCTGCTTCACGTTGGTGTTTCAGATTTACTTATTTCTCATACTTTTTGGTTATGATGCATTTGAATTTCCTGAAGTTTGTTTCATAGTATATGATGTTTATTGAAACTGCAATTTCTGACAGGAAAGTATTGATATCAAGGCTTTCAATTCAGATGGATCTTACTACAAGCTTTCAGCATTTTTGAACATGACTTCAGACAGAACAAAGGTTGGAGAATCTATACTGTTACTTATCTTTTGGTAGTATTTATAAGAGATATCAGTGAAAACATTCGTAGGCCTTCTCAAAATACCTTAAGCTTTTGGGATAAATTGGTTCTTGACATATATAGTTACTCTTGTCATCTCATGTTCCATTTGGTAGTATCTATGTAGTCAACTCTACCACATGGGTATTACATATATTGCTTGTGTTGGGTATGCTGTGTCATTTGGAAAGATAATTCTGTATTTTCTTCGTTCAATCAGACTTTGAAAGGCCTGAATTTTAATCTGAGTTGTGCAATCTTAAGCCACATCAAGACAGGATAAATTGATTACTCATCTATTATCCTTTATAAGTAGCATTACCATTTTTGTTTACAGTTGAGATGTATAATATGGAATTGCTCTATGGAAGTGTCAGAAGTAGTTGGTATGTCTATAGGTGATGCTTGAGGCTTCAGGTTGGTGATGGGAAGAATGTGTTAGTTTGTATACCATTGCTAGCTATAAAGATGCTACAGTATCTAGTTGTATGGAGTATTTTGATGGGACACTTTTGTAGGAATGTTCAGTTTATTTGTGCTTAAAAGGAGTGGGAGCTAGATATTTTCTTAAGTGAAGTGGATGCACCAAAGAAACATGAAGAACAAAGAAGTAGATAAAGGTGCCAGGGCTTGGGCTTGTGGCAGCGCTAATAGCCAGCCATGTCTGTGGCCATCATCAGCATAGGCTGGCCAGGAAAGCTGCAGAAACTTGAGATGCAACACTACACACAATATGGCTTGAACAAGTTGCATTTGATCTTTCACCCACCAAATTATGTGTTCACAAAGAGGCCAACTATGAGGATCCTATTGAGTCCCACATCTCCTAGTATGGGATGGGCATATGGGTTTATAATCCTTTAGGCAACCTCTCCTTAACGGCTAGTTTTTTAGGGTGAGTTCTACCAAGGAGTTGTAACAATGGTATTTGTTAATGTAGTGTAAGGGCACTTTAGGGATATATTGTATTACGAAGGGTATTGTTGTCATTATATTAATTATGTGT
>JASKGM010000009.1:20174222-20184580 GCA_034509205.1 Ceratonia siliqua | reverse complement strand
GTTGGCGCCTTCCCCCTCCCAGGAAAGAAAAAAAAAAAAAACTTGCTGAAACCTTTTCCCCAGAAGAAATCAGTTGAAAGAGTTGGCCAAACTGTTGGTAAGTTCAATTACTTCTTGTTGCTAAGCCTTTTCAGTAATAGGAGCGTAGTGGTCAGGGTTTTGGTCTGTCTGTTCCTCTCTTTGTTTTTTCCCTTTTTGAGTGATTGTTTTTGTGTTGATGTGCTGATTGTATGTCCTATCTACATATTGCCCCTTGATTATTACATTAACTTCTTATATTTATGTTAGGTTGTGACATGCTCTGAGAGCATTGAAGGTCCCATTTTAGAGACCTCTGCAACCAAGTTTATCCCGAATGTCCGTTCTGGTAGCTACGCGGAAATTGGACCCCGGCAATCTATGGATGATGAACACATTCAAATAGATGATCTAGCAGCCCACCTTGGATTTGTGTTCAAGTACCCCATACCAAGTGCTTTCTATGCAGTTTTTGACGGTCATGGGGGGCCTGATGCAGCTGCTTTTATTAAGAGGAATGCTATGAGATTCTTTTTTGAAGATGCTAATCTGTTGCAATCATATGATACGGATGCATTTTTTCTAAAGAAGTTGGAGGAATCTCATCGGAGAGCTTTTTTACTTGCAGACCTTGCCTTGGCTAATGAACAAAGTGTTAGTAGTTCCTGTGGGACAACAGCATTGACTGCCCTTATTATTGGAAGGCATTTGCTGGTTGCTAATGCTGGTGATTGTCGAGCAGTTCTTTGTAGGAGAGGACGAGCTGTTGAGATGTCTCAGGATCATAAACCTAGTTATTTACCAGAACGGAGGAGAGTGGAGGAGTTAGGTGGTTTAATTGAATATGGATATCTCAATGATCTTTCTGTCACCCGAGCCCTTGGTGATTGGTACTTAAAATCCCAGCATGGTTCAGCGTCACCTCTTATTGCTGAGCCGGACGTTCAGCAGGTTACATTGACAGAGGATGATGAGTTCTTGATCATTGGGTGTGATGGGATTTGGGATGTGATGTCAAGTCAGCATGCAGTTAGTCTTGCCCGACGCTGGTTAAGAAGGCATGATGACCCACAGCTATGTGCCAGAGAACTAGTCAGTGAAGCATTGCGCCTTAATACACCTGATAATCTCACTGTGATTGTTATATGTTTGTCCTCCATTAGAAGCATTGTTGAATCATATCCACCCCGAATGCGAGGATTCAGAGCTTTTAGTCTCTCTGAAGAAGCCCGAAACAGGTTGCAGAGCTCGCTAGGAGGAAATTGATTGTAAATACAATGTGGTTCATTAGTGTTTCTTTCATGAAGAGATTAATATCTGTTTGTGGCTGTTTCAGAGGGAGAAAGTTTTACAGCAGTTTTGTACGGGTTAGAAGAGGATATTTTGAGAGGGGGAGGTAGAACTATTTAATTGGGAGGTGTTTTTATGGGTTAATGTTGGTATATATAGAGACTATTACGTAGCAAATTTTGGCGGAAGTGATCGGTCCCCGCCAATTGGATGGGATTGCACATTGTACTTACGTAAATAAGAGAAATGGCGGATTGTTTAGTTTGAAACGTTTTTATTCTTGTACGTGCTATTTGATACTGATATTTGATTGATTTACTTGTATCTCGGCTTATCGCAGTAGACACAGATGTTCTGGGACGTATCGTCCTTTAGAATGGACCTTCATTTGCAGTACCCTCAGAGCCTCACCACTTATTGTGTGATGAAATATTTTCTTAAAATTATTTTGACACGGGCGTG
Source organism: Ceratonia siliqua (assembly GCA_034509205.1). Taxonomy (NCBI): domain Eukaryota; kingdom Viridiplantae; phylum Streptophyta; class Magnoliopsida; order Fabales; family Fabaceae; genus Ceratonia; species Ceratonia siliqua. Next base: position 20,182,810 of record JASKGM010000009.1, on the reverse strand, counting down.
TAGCCTGTTGGTAGCCCTTGTCCAACCATATCCTCGCCATGGAAAGGTGTGTAAGGCCGTCATTTTGTTATCTGGAATTTGTAAACGCACGTTCAAGGAGATATTTTGCCATACTTGGTGTAGGCATTTCTATATTCTAGTCTGTAGTCCTTAGAATTGCTCAAATTAACATTGTTTTTTATTTGGTGAAGTTTTAAATAACAATTCATTGGTGTTTTGAATTCTGTTAAAAATTACTTTCTATCAATACTTAATTTGTTACTTTTAAAAGATATTTATTTAATGACAATATAAAATAAAACTAATGGTGTTGTTTTCCATCTTACATACATATTTTGCAGTATATAACCAAATTAATTACACATTAAAAAAGTTAAACCAATGTTTGGTTTGATTCATTTTAATTAATTTGGTTGGATACTTTGAACATTCCTATCTCTGTGGTTGTAGAAATAGGATGCTTCTATATGTTTGACTCTTTCTATATTTAATTAAAAGGTTGAGAAAAAAAAAAGCTTATTTTATAATTAATTTTGTAAATCAAACCAATCATAAATAATTAAATATAATAAGTATGTCACATATGAAATGCATTGAAATTTATCTTAATATGTTTATGTGTTAATTTATAATAAATTAATTTATCCATCTTTAATAAACTAAACTTACCAAATAATTTTTCATTAAAGGTACATGTTTTTTCCAAAGAAAAAGATTGAGCAAACAAGTTAAAACAAAAATATTGGGAGCCTTCGTATATTGCATATTATCAATCCAACTTATTCCTCCATAAAATGAAAAAGATTTTAAACGCCATCAAATATCAATGGTCCAAATTAAAGGTCAAATTTGCATCCAAGAACTATAAAATCAAAAGAATAAAGAATCATCTTTACCCCAAAAAACAAAAGAACAATTAATGAAAAATAATTATGAATCCCCAGTAATCAACGGCTACAGGTGCACAATCCGAATATCTAACGGCATCAATCGAGCTGGCTATGAGACGTGTCAGGCAGTTAGTGGACAAGCAATAAAATGAATTGTGACTGGAGCTACATCAAATTCTGCCCAAAAACATTTATTTATTTATTTATTTTTTAAATGAAGATAGAAAGTGGATGAATAGAGCACTTTGGAATTTCTCTGGTCACTGTTGTTCTTCAAGAAAAGGGTGCTGACTGCTGAGTGGCGGTAGACAAATAACGGAACCAGGATTTTATATCTGAGAGGTCGTAGAAGAGAATAAGAAGAAAGCTAAGACCAATGGCTATGGCAAGCTTTGCGAGACGGAAGGGTTACCTTTTGTCGAGGGATCTCTCTTCAGACACCCTTAGGTACTCTCTTTCTCTTGCCTCTTTCTCCAGGGGATTTGCTTCAGGATCTGACGAAAACGACGTCGTCGTCCTCGGTGGTGGTCCTGGCGGCTATGTCGCTGCTATTAAAGCTGCTCAGCTGGGTCTCAAGACCACTTGCATCGAGAAGCGTGGCACCCTTGGTGGCACCTGTCTCAACGTGGGCTGCATCCCCTCCAAGGTAATATTCTTCTTTTTTTTCAACTTTTTTGGCATAGCATTTCTGATTTGGATGCATCGGTGTCTGAATTTCCTTGTTACACTGTATGAACTAAATGGTCTGAATTCTTTATATTGAATTCTGCCTTTGTCTGAGCTGTTTTTTTGTTTGACCAATCCAAGGTTGTGTTATTGAATCCGATGTACAACTCAATCACTTCGCCTCTGTTGTTTTTTTAAAAAAAAAACAAAAATCGTGATAGCATGCCTTTGGTTTATATAGCGGATCAGTCTCCAGTTAATTCTTGATATTAGACTGTCATATTATGTTTTCAAAATATTTTTGTATGAAAAAAGGGGTAATTTTTCTTGTACAAGTGGCTTAATTGGAGTTGCTAACGAAAATTAGTCATTTCAGTTGTGAATTATGGTGAACAAGAGGTTTAGAAACTGTTAGGGAATAAAGAAGCAGTGGCTTTTTGTTACTTCCAACCTTTAGAAACCGGTTATTCACATTATTCGCTTATGAAAGGAGAAAATAAATAATATGGAGAGAGGTTGAACATGGATTTTCTCTTTTTATTTCCTGTGTTTTGATCAACCTTTTCTGACTTGCCCATGTTCTGTCTCATAATTTTGCATAATTTATTTTACTCCTTCACTCCTCTTGATTTGTGGTTTACATATCATACCCCTTATTGCATGAATGAGTTGATTACATATATCAATATCAAAATTAAAGGTATGAGCACTGGTGTTGTGCTGTAATATAATTTACATCTCAACACGATTTTTCGCTCAACAAGATACCTTACACTAATCCCCTACCTGCTAATTTCAACATTCTGAGTTGCATCCCCCCCGCCCTCTTATAGTTTTACTTGATTTTTAATACCAAATCATTCTGTGTCCAACACATCATTTCATCTTCAACTGCAAAACTGGTTTTATTAGCCTCCTTGATCTCTCATTTCATGTAATGAAAACAAAGGTGCACTGTGCGCTCATATAGTTTGAAAAGAATAGTGGATAAAGCCGTCATTTAGCCAACTGTACTCATTTGGTCGTGTCCATGTTTTGGTTCAGGCACTGCTGCATTCTTCCCATATGTACCATCAGGCAAAACATGCATTCCACAACCATGGAGTCAAGTTTTCTTCCGTTGAGGTTGATTTGCCAGCCATGATGGCCCAAAAAGATAAAGCTGTGTCTAACCTTACACGGGGTATTGAAGGCTTATTCAAGAAAAACAAGGTAAACTATGTCAAAGGATATGGCAAATTTGTTTCCCCATCCGAAGTCTCTGTGGACTCCCCTGAAGGTGGGAATACTGTTGTAAAAGGCAAGAATATTATAATTGCAACTGGTTCGGATGTGAAATCTCTACCCGGTGTCCCTATTGATGAAAAGAAAATTGTATCATCAACGGGTGCTCTTGCTTTGTCTGAGATCCCTAAGAGACTTGTGGTCATTGGGGCAGGCTATATTGGGCTAGAAATGGGCTCAGTATGGGGCCGACTTGGCTCTGAGGTAACTGTTGTTGAGTTTGCACCAGATATTGTTCCAACCATGGACGGAGAAGTCCGGAAGCAGTTTCAGCGTTCTCTTGAGAAGCAAGGAATGAAATTCAAGCTGAAAACTAAGGTTTTAGGAGTTGATACTTGTGGGGGTGGTGTAAAGCTGACCCTTGAACCAGCAGCTGGCGGTGACAAGACCACTCTTGAAGCAGATGTTGTTCTTGTATCTGCTGGTAGGATTCCATTCACAGCTGGACTTGGGTTAGACAAGATAGGTGTTGAAACTGACAAGGCAGGACGAATTTTAGTGAATGAAAGATTTGCGACAAATGTTGCTGGTGTTTATGCAATTGGAGATGTAATTTCAGGTCCAATGTTAGCACACAAAGCAGAAGAGGATGGGGTTGCTTGTGTAGAGTACTTAGCTGGTAAGGTTGGCCATGTTGACTATGACAAAGTCCCAGGGGTTGTCTATACACACCCTGAGGTTGCATACGTAGGGAAGACTGAGGAGCAGGTGAAGGCACTTGGTGTTGATTATCGTGTTGGGAAGTTCCCATTCCTGGCTAATAGTAGGGCTAAGGCAATTGATGATGCAGAAGGACTGGTAAAGATCTTGGCTGAAAAGGAGACAGACAAGATATTGGGAGTGCATATTATGGCACCCAATGCAGGAGAGCTCATTCACGAAGCGGCAGTAGCCTTGCAGTATGATGCATCAAGTGAGGATATAGCTCGTGTTTGCCATGCACATCCAACAATGAGTGAGGCAGTGAAAGAAGCTGCAATGGCCACTTTTGACAAGCCCATTCACATTTGAGGAGCTGGTTATTATTTCCTTATTTTTGTTTTCAATTTTTTCCAAGAATTTTACAGTGACTTGGAGAAGATTCCATCTCGTGTGTTCCAAGCAGATTCAGGTGTTTAAATACAAATTGGCTCTATATTTACTTCTGTTCATAATAAAAGGAATAATTGTATTACGTTTTTTTTTTTTAAATCCTTTTTGAATAATATTTTTCCAACTGTTTATCTACGCAATTTCCTCAGTCACAGACAAGCTTGTCTTGTACAATTGTTGATGGGGTAAGTATAACCAAGTTCAGCTTGTCCAGATCTATTCCGCTTTGGTTATTGTAAAAGTTGTGATAACCAAACCAAATATTACTTTTCCCACTATGAAAACGTCTTGAGTTAACCAGTGGTCATGTTGAGATGTCCTCGAAGTAATGCTTGCTAAGGATAGCATATTTCATTAACAAAATCAGTTGTTTTTCAGACTACCACAATAGTTTAATTCGTTGAATATACAAATAGCTATCCCAATTAAGCATTGAATTCGTAATGTTGGAAAGATCTCCATTTAAGGGCTGAATGTTTATTAAAGGAAACTATTGATATTTAATAAAATAAATGAGGCTATAATAAAGATAACTATTGTCAATTAATTATTAATAGTTCACTCAGTGAGCTTCCATACGCTAAATGTTTTTAGTTCCACATTGATAGATCTCCCCTTCCCTTAAGCTCAATGATTTCAATACTTTTTCACTTAAATTCTTTTTTGTAGACACTTTAAATTATTTTCAGTGATATTTTTTATTTCTTTAGCACGAAATTGAATTTTGAAACAATAGAAAAGTACTTGCTTTTGTTAACATTAAACAATAAAAAATTTAAATACTTTTCTACGTGTTATTGAGACCCGATTGTTAAAACATTAATTTGAAATACAATGACAAAAGGTCCGAATAGATCAATCAAGCTCAATTAAATCTGGATTTAGATCATTTTATATTTTAAAAAATAAATGCAATATATATATACTCACAAATAATAAATATAAAAAAATTCACTAATTAAATAATAAACTCCATACATTATATCTATATCTCTCTAAATAATAGTGTCATCTTACTACCATACATAAAAGAATCTCATCATTGATCTACCATAGTCCATGGACAATGACAGTAGTGCCGAAACGCCTGAGTTTTCATTAATTGCGTTTGCATACTTTGAATCACAAATTCATAGGAGTAAGAGAATAATTAAACTAGGTAGTATGTATTGCCATTTTAAATTAAACGCATGCCTTTCTTTAGTCACCTATTATTCCTTCCAAAAGTTCCACATGTATTACGCCGTTTAAAAACATTTGAATTTTTAGACCTCATCAAATGCATCATAACCAAATGTGATCCAGAAGTGATTTTCCTCTTAGGAGACCAGGGCCTTCCATGGAACTAGATTGTCCCTTGACAGTCACCTTACGACAAAACCATACATGGTCCTCGAAAGGTAGCAACTCCAGACATTATTCAATCATCAAGGTCTTCTCGCATATCTGGCCGCCTCCTAGACTGCAATGCCAAGCGTGCATCTCTCTCTCGTTCAAACTCACGGTAATCTGTTCGCTGCAAGAAGGAAACCTTATCCAGATATTGATTTGAGCTCTTTTTGTAAGCATCTAGTTCCTCTCCCAGTCCCTTATTTTCGTCCTTAAATTCTCCCCAGTCCTTTTTCGTCTTATCAAGTACACTGAGCTTCTGTTTCTTCTTGATTTGTTCAAGGACAGCATCCACAGCAGAAGGTGCAGGAGCTTTGGCTCTTTCTATTGCCTCCTTTGAATCAGCATCTACAAGCTTTTTAACTTCAATTTCTTGACCAGCAAAGTCCCGAACCTCAGTAAGCTGTTAAAGGAAACAAATGAACAAAAAGATTGACACTCAAATGGCTTATAGATGTCATGAATGACAGTAATCAATTACATTTGAATTCAAAGCATTTCAATATGAAGTTACTCAGGTATACTCAAATTGGTGCTGGTTAGCTGGTTTTAACAATAAAAAAGTTCCAGCTGACAAGAAAAATTTTGAAACTTATATGTACAAGCTAAGCCAGATCCATGTCAAAGTCTTCCTGATATAATTTAGGAAGCCTACACTGAATTTGAAAACAAAATATAAAATTCACATCAGCACACAAACAATTCCTCTGTTTGTTTTTTCCTTTTTGGGATTGCTGATTACACAAACTATTCCTCACTTTAGCCAGATTAGTGCATGTAGATACTATTACCCATAAATACTCGTGTATAGACCACCAAAAACAGGTGAACCAGAAAGCAATGTGCTTACCGCAACTTTCCCCCTGCCTAATGAAGAAGTGGCAGCATCATCTTTAACTGCGGCTAGAGCAGCAGCTGCAAGCTTCTTGGCTTCGTCACTTGTATTGTTCTGCACAGTATCAGGTCCCTTCTGGGATACATCTTGCCCAAGGGATCCAGTTGTGTTTGGTGCCAAGCCCAGATAAGACATCCAATTCTATGACCAAGAACATTAAAGTTAAAAGAAATCAAAATCAAGCTAACATATATAAACAGAGTTTCTTTCAAAAGCACCAACAAAGAAGAAAGTCTTTCAGGTAAAAAAAAAAGTGCCAGAAAGAGACTTACAGAAGATGTCTTCTTTGCAGGTTTTTCTGCAGTGGAATTATGCTTGCTTGTAAAACTTCTGAGAATCTTGTTAGATACTCCTTTGTTCATTTGTTCCCACATGGCATCAACTCGAGCCTTTATTTCTAGCAAAGACAAAGAACATGTTAGGGAGTTTATTCACAACCATAGTCGTAAATCTCTATAACGAATATAGTTATTACAGAACAGCAACAGCATACTTGACATGCAAATTGAAGATCAAATGTCCCAAATCCTCACCAGTCTCTTCCTGTTTTGCCTCCAAGCTTGACCCAGGGACGGCTTCTTTGACAGAGTCAATAGAAAAACCATCCTTTCCGTTGATGGTATCTGAAACATGAAATTAAATCCTTATCCAGAGCAATTCCAGCTTATAATATCCACAAAGAAAGAAGAGGATGAGAGGTAAAGCCATTGAAAACGTCCAGAAAACAAAACCATCATCAAGCAGCCAGTTAACACACATATTTTCACTGAAGAGACTTGCTTGGCTACTTACACTTATACCATTCAGATTGTGCCATAGCAAGGAAACAAGAAAGCAGTATACCCAACCAACTACACCCCTCAAAGAAATAATGAAATCTCTGCTACTGTAATCCCTACCCTCCAAAACCACCCATCGATTAAAAAAAAGGAAATTGTGATCACATTCCTATTTTTTCTTCTATTTACAAGATAAACACATTCAAACCATGCCACAACTCGCTAAAAAACCCATGCCAGGTGCCCAAATGCAGAATGCAGTACTCAAAGAACAAAATATCCTACCGTTTCTCATGATTCGTCAATATTTCTCAATTTCACAAGTTACCGGAACGAAACTAGGGAGAAATTGAGATATTCTATTGTTTCGTTGGATACAGTCAAATATATGTCAACAAATCGCATAATTTTAGGCTCCCATACATGGCCGCTGGCGTGAGCGTTAACGGTGAAGCGTGAAGGCAAACTGTAACTCTCCAAACCCTAACACGATGGAGGAAGAAGACGATATGAGGAATCGGACAAAGCTGAATCTATTAAACGCATCGTTGCACTAGTTTGCGCGTTTTTTCTTCTTTAAAAGCCTCGTTGCACTAGTAAATTATATTTTTTTGTCAAATTTTAAAAATATACACCCATTTATTTTTTAGTTTTAATTTATAATTTTTTAATTTTAAGATATTTACATTAATTTTTTAAGTATGTAAATTTTAAAAAATATGAATTTAACTTTTTAATAATTTAAAATACATTTAACATTTTTCCTTCTTTAACCCACGTTGCACTCATGTATAATTATTAATTAGGGATAGACATTTGTATGGAGTATTTTATTATGTTGGATAAGTAATATTACTTCCTATTCTGGAATTTATTAATCCTTTTAATGTTAGGTTTTTACCATGTGTTTGTATCACTAGAAAGGTAATAATTTAATAAACCAAACATTAATAATATATATTTTTCTTTTACATATGAAGTCATTGACATAAGACATGAGTTAAAATTAAATATCGAACCCATGATATGATGTTTACTTCAAATTTAAAATTGATGGATCGCGTGAGTTATAAATTCATTGACAAAATGTTACTACTAGTTTTATTATATATAAATAATTTATAATTTGAGAGTTATTTAAAAAAAAATCTATAATTTGAAGAGTCCCTAACCCAAAGTAATTCACATGATGGAGTCATGTGAATTATAAGTTGAATTTGAAAATGCGTTTAATTATGGGGTGATTTAAAAAAAAAGAATTTAATTTTTGATTAAAAAAAGTGAACAATTGAAATATTTATTCAAAGTAAACTTAAATATGTTAAAAGTAAATATTTTTAATTAATAATATGTTGATCTAATGATACTTCTTTTGATTTTACATTTTTACCTATTAACAGATTTGATATTAGGAGTTTAAAAACTTCTATATCATTTTCTTTAAATTCCTACGCACTATATTTTTTATAAAAAAATTTAATAAAAATATACTCACTCAAAATTAAAAACTTATAAATACTATTTTAAAATGATTGTTGCCTTTTCCATTATTGATGTGACTTGTACTGTAAGCACTCAAATACCACAATCAAG
>JASKGM010000009.1:20159204-20170383 GCA_034509205.1 Ceratonia siliqua | reverse complement strand
CTGAGCTTTTTCTTATAAACGAAATTTCTTTAGTATCGAGATCAGTAGAACTTGAAAGATCTTTATTTGAAAAAGAACACACTCCAATAAATCATTTAGCAATAGGGAATCAACCACAAAATATTCTTCGTGTACACAAAGTTAGGATATAAAAATCTAGTATAAATATCCTTAGAAATTCCATAACCACATTTAGGTGAAACCCCTTAAGTTATATGAATCCAATATATTTATAGCAATATACAAGTCTCATGCTAAAAGTTTAATAAAAGAGTCAAAGTAGAAATATAAACATGAAAATTTATGAAAAACAGTTTATAACTAGCAAATATAATTTTGTACAAGAATAATAAATGCCCACAAAAAAGTTTTCAATTTTATTCTTCATGAACAACATAGTACACATGAATAACAGTAAATTTAAGAAATTCAAAGAGTAAAGAAGTTAAAAGAGTATAACTATTAAGTACCTCTTATACTCATTATCATCATAATAAATATAATATAATGAAAATACATGTACCAAGAGGACGAGGATCCACTCACCTTGAGATTTATGCTATAACAATCCAATTCAACTAAGGATGGAACTTGAACTACTTTGAGTAAGATAAACAATTCCAGCATCCATGGTGAAATACCAACAAGTTTTCCCCATTGCTATCTCAACAGTAAAAGATTTATCAGCTTCAAAGAGAATTACAAAAGATAAATTGGTAATAAAATCTGTGGAATACTAACCATAAATCAGAAAAATAAGGAGTAGAATTAAATAGAACGGTTGGAAATACTCCATGATGACCTACACTTCCTATTTCTGCTATAGTGTTTACTTTACTGCAATAGAAAAAAAAAGGATGGACAATGTATCAGGAGGGGCAGAGTTACTCTTCTCAACGGAATCACCTTGCTGTAGCGAAAACACCAAGACAAGGAAAATTTGAAGCACCCAACGATGGGTAACTCAACAGAAAAAGAAGTGTTCGGATGGAGAAGAGAAGGAACAAAATAAAGCCATTTGGTTCTCTTTTTGGAAAACTCTTCCAGCTGCCCGAAATATTAAGGGGAAAGGAAGGATGGCATGATGTGGCAGTCCCAACAAGTGCCACACGTATGGACCAAAAAATTATTTCATTTATACACAAAAAGATAAAGATATTGTTTATCTAAGAAAGCTGGAAACTATCTACTCTGACAGCCATGTGAACTAAGGACATCTAGATCCTCCACCAAGGAATACCTATGGGAAGAAAAAAACAATTTCTAGAGTTCTTACAAGACCACGTGCACTTTTCTTTTCATAAAAAAGAAATTGAAGGAATTATTTTTGCTTCTCTCCAAATGTCATATGTTTTAATCCTGTACGAAATTTTTTCACTTTATCTATAGGAACATAAGAAATAAATAAATACTATTGAATGAAATAATGGGAAGGAAAATAAAATAAAACTTTATAGGGAGTACATTACTTGCTTATAAAGGAGGAAACTTCTAGAACGTGAGGTGAGTTAAGAATCCTCATTGCATAAAGGGAGTTGGATAGCTTCCTGCCCCGAGTTACCTTCATTAGACAACGCGTCAAATCATTGTATCATATTATAATTTATACATTGATCATGAGAGTAATGAACATGGATTATTCTGAAGTGAAAAAAAAAACATATACATATAATATCGCAGACCAGCATAGTACTTTATCTTGCACCACTACAAAATCAAGATCACAGGTCCATCATAACTTCCACCAACATAAGACTCCAAGGAATCATCAGCGAACTTGCACCATAAAGTGCAGTTAAGCTTTTTATGGCTGAGTGAATAGAATTTTTCATTAGCTTTTACCTCACAATAAGTATATATTATCTAAAACAGATTCTAACAGTGATTAGCTATCTATCAAAAACTAATAGTTTGACTTTCACTAAAATTTTCATAATTTAACTTCTCAATAAGAGTCAACAAATAAGTTAATTGTATCAAGAAAGCACTTATAACCCCATGCTTAAATCATAAAACATATTTGTTCGAAGATTAAAAGCTAATTGCTTTTTATTTTTATCCTGAAGTTGCTCCATCATGAAGGAAAATGTTATAAACAGACAAATCTTTAATAAATAGAAAAAGTTTTAAAGGCAAATACTATTATCTGTACTAGCTGGAACCAAATAAAAAAAATATGTACCAACACAAATAGCTTAAACATTGGTGATAAATTGGACCTTGAATTTACAGTAGAAGAAATTGAGCAAATAGAATCTGAAGTAGCCTATTACTTTTAGGGCTAGTGCCAAAAATCCTAGGAGGGGCATAATCCTTTTATAAATGCCAACATGCTATGCTAGAACTCACTTTCAATCTAAAACTGTGACCTTCAATGCTCTAGTAGAAAAACCCAACATTCAAGTGGTGTTTCTATATATACACTCACAAAGGTAGAAATATAAGAACTCGGCTTTTATGGAAGGCAAATACTATTACCTATACCAGCTAGAGCCAAACAAAAAAATATTTGTACCAACACAAATAGCTTAAACATTGGCGATAAATTGGACCTTGAATTTACAGCAGAAGAAATTGAGTAATTAAGATGCCAATGCACGGTTGTAAATACCAAAATGTTCATACCAGGAGCAGATATGCTAAAAATGTAAAACACAAAATAGATCAAATCCAGAATCCCTTAGAATGACATCAAGCATGGTCTGGAGATAGTACATCTACACCCGAAATACCAAAAAACACTACAAAAACTCAAAGTCACCCACCAAGATCAAAAAACACTGCATGGAGAATTGAAAAATGAACACTCACTTCAGGAATATCAAGTGACCATTGAAAGCTGTAAATGCAAGATTCGAAGGGATTGTTAACATCAAAAATGGCAAAAGAGAATAGGGTTAGGGTTTGGGATTTGTGGCTGGGTATAGAAGGATTTAGGAAATGAAAATCAGGAATCAACCTAAAAGAGACACGTGGCAAATTTGGCATTCATCATTGTCTTAGAATGTCTTGGAATATTTATAGATAGATAGATAGATGATTTGGAGAATATGTCTACATAGGTACCTTGAATCAAGCCTTAATTAAATGGGAATATTGGCATAATTGATTATATCTTTTTATGATTTCTATTTTTATTTTAAATAATTAATTTTAATAATAATAACTCTATGATTTTAATAATCAATTTGAATTCAGGATTGATCATCTAGACTTAACTAAATGAAAAATATTAGGAGAACCGATTGTATTTTTTATATGATTTCATCTCCTCTTATAGTTAGTCGAATTATCTTAAAATAAATTTTATTTTTATTTTATCAATAGTTTTTTAATTTAATTAAATTACTATATACTATAAATTAATATAATATTTGATTATAATTTATTATAATTTGATTTCTATATTCTTCTATATTTTTATTTTTATTTTCATTATGTTAATATATATATATATATATTGATTTTATTTAAATTAAATTGGTCAATTGAAAGATTTCTCCCATGATTTTCTGTTTGATTATTCAATAGAGACTAAATTTAATTAATTAATTAATTATATATAATTTTAGTAATTAGTCTGAATTCAGATTTGGTCATTAGTTAGATAATAAAATGACAAATGTTAATTAAAAATGTTGCCAAATATTCCAAAAATAATAAAATCAATAGTAAATATAAAAGAGAGATGTGACAATATTTGATTATTTTTATCTTAGAATATTTATTATTAATGAAATAGAAATGTTTACAATTGACCGGTTCACTAATTAGGAATTGTCTACACCCCTTTTTTCTTTTTCTTTTTTTATGTGGATTAATTTTCTCTTTTCAATTTATTATATTTTTTAGATTTTTTACTTTTTCTTAGAAATTGTTATAAATTATATCTTGTAATTTTTTTTAAACTTAAAATTTATTTCTCATTGTTAAAAAAAAAAAGTGAGATGGTAATATATCCACAAGTGAGCAATAGTATAGTAAAACCTCACTAATTATTTAACCAATTTGTCAACTATTGATTATTTAGAAAAGACCAAATCAGACCATGGATTGGTTCCATCCAACCAGTAGATTTTCTAATAATATTAGTTTTTATTATAAATAAAATCTTATAAAGTCTAAAACTTTTTTATAAGATATTATAAAATTAAGTTATGTTATTTATATATTTTTTTAAACTTCTTTTCATATATATTATTTTATTATCGTTTATTATTTATTATTTTTATTATTATAAATTTAAAAAAAATATTAGAGGATTGTACAAAATAATGGTATATAAATAAATTATTTTATAAAATTTTACACCGGAATCGCAACCGCAAGCCGGGGCAAGGAGGCCTTTTCTCCTTTCCATCGCCGCCCCTTTCGTGTTTCTTCAGCCTTGCCCTCGATCCCTGCCAGTGGGAGAGAAATTTCTTCCCTTCCAGACGAAATTTGCTAAAACCTCAAATATAAGAAAATTAATTTTAAATATATATAATATTAAAAAAATTAAATTAGTAATTCCAAAAAATATAATTTTATATTTTATAGTAGAATAATAGATAATACCTTTTTAGTAAAAATAAAAATAAGAAATTATGAAAATAGATGCATATATATTAAATTAGTGATATATATTTTTAAAATATTTTAATAATTATATATGTAGAGGCAACGGGGATCCCACAATCTTTCCTATCCTCGTGGGATTCTCGCAATCCCCGCCTCCGTAGAATTTTTGCCGTTCCTAATTTTACACATGATTGAAAGGTTCATAACTTCAAAACGATATTTCGAGAAAAATTATTTCCTAATTTCTAAGATTATGATTAAGTCTATTGTTACAATTCTAAAATTTTAATTTTATTATTTATAAATATCATATCAAAATGTTTCTTTGTCAATTTCTTGATTCCATAATCTATATTTGATTGAAAATGAGAAAAAAAATTGCTCACAAAAATTTAGACAGCAATAATTTTCTAATTATGAATGGAGTAATGCTTTTTTTACAATCTTTTTTTTCTCTCTCACAAACTTCATCCATCTCACTCCATGTCATCACATCAAATTTTAACTTATTTCAATATAATACATAATATATAATCTCACTCCATAAGTTGGACATGATATATAATTGAAGAAAATTATATACAATTTAATACAAATAATAAATTAAAATTAGTATGTTGACATGTATTATTAAATATATTATTTCATTTTTTATTTTAATTATAATTAACTAAATTAATAAATTTTAAAATTTAAAAGTTATTAAAAATATTTATTTTAAAAAGTTAATTAATATATAATTATTCATAGTTAATATGTTGTGTGTTATATATATATAAAAGATATAATATATTTTTATTTTAATATTAATAAAAAGTGATAGTAAAGAATTTATATAATTATTCACTACTTGTTATTAAAATTAAAAAAATATATATATATATAAGACTAATTTTTTTTGAAAAGTTATTTTATATATATAGGATATAATATATTTTTATTTTAAAATTAATAAAGAGGGATAGTAGGAGTGTATTTTCAGTATTCCTGAGAGTATCGTGCTCCCTCAGTTCGATGAGTGCCACGAGCGCCACGTGGCACTCATCGGATGGAGGGAGCACGATACTCCCGGAGTACTGAATTTTTTTTCGGATAGTAGGGATTATTAAACAACTATTCACTATTTTTTTTTTAAAATCATATATAAAAAATAAAAATAAAAACTAATTCTTTTAAAAAGTATAAATAAGATAGGAATAAATTATTTGATATGGTAGATAATTAAAAAAAAATGGTGTTAATAATTGTGTAAACTGCAAAGACACCGACGTAATCACCCAGAATCCATTTCCACATCTGAATATCTGATTAATTCCAGAAGCTCCCCCCACTTTCCGTCCAACCACGAACTTCCCCTGCGTCATCTTATAGAATCGCGTTTTGAGCTTCCTTGCTCGATTCAGCTGTTCTCTGACACCTTCCCTTTCTTTCATTCAAATCATTCGATCCGAACATCATCTTTTCAAACTGTAAGTAAACTAAATCCCTGTAAATTTCTATTTCCACTTTCAATTCCCATATCTTAGTGATCAATTTAGAATCTTCCTCTTATAGTTTTATTTAGTTTTCTGTTTTTTTCGCATAAAATTATTTCCAAGTTCTTCTATATAACCTCTGTTACTCTAACTTTGAAGGTTAACGTAGTCATACATAAATATAGTCTTAATTTTTAATATTCCAGAATCACTTGTTTTTCTGGGTTTTTGTTAGTTCATCATACAATTGGCTACTGGTAGCTGTATTGGAATCTCTACCATGAAGCCTTGTTGTAGAATCCTAAGTCGCTATAGAAGATCATCATTTTTTGGGTTTTCTCCAACTAACTTTAATGATTCAATCATGGACATCTTGTCCAAATCACGTGCCAAATCAATGCATCACCATAGATACCATACCTGCAATACTCAAATTGTAGAGTACACACGTGCAATTGATCAGAGTTGGAGAGATTTAAACATTTCAGATTCAACTTGGGGTCAATCTAGAACTTTTAGTACTAGTTGTTTTGTCAATATAGGTACTGTTAGGGGTATTTCGAATGTAGCTTTGAATATAAAAAATTATTCTACATCTGTTGATTCTCATTTTAATGAGACAAGCTTAGAGAAAATTTGCATTCAAGGTGGATTAAATGTGAAGCCCTTGGTTATTGAAAGAATTGAGACTGGCCAAAGTAAATTGGAAGAAGTCTCCGAAGAAAGAACTAATGGGTCACATGTAAATATAGATCATTTGAAGGGTTTGAATGAGAGTAAGGTTGAAAGGGAGGTGTCTGAAATTGAAAAGGAAGCTTGGAAGTTGCTTCAAGGTGCTGTTGTCACATACTGTGGGAATCCAGTTGGAACTGTTGCAGCTAATGACCCTGCTGACAAACAACCATTGAATTATGATCAAGTCTTTATCCGCGATTTTGTTCCATCAGCACTTGCCTTTCTGCTCAATGGTGAAGGGGAGATTGTCAAGAATTTTCTACTTCACACATTACAGTTGCAGGTATGTTGTGTTCCTAATAGCTTCATCGGTTTGTTATTTCTTTTATTTACTGTACCTTTGTATAATAATTTGTCGACTGGAAATTTCTTACTGAGCATTATGCTCCTATTTCAAATGTAGAACTGGTAAAAAGAGAATTAATTTTCTGAGAACTGCTACTTTTATAGTTTTTATACTCTTTAGATAGTGCCTTTCTTTGTCACCACATTTGGGTAGTCTGTAATTCAATGGGTGTTAGGGATCGAGTTACTCTCTTGTGTAGAATTTTAGAGAAAAATGGTGCCATCTGTGTCTGATTATCTTTCCTGCTTTTCTCAATTTGAATTGTCAAAACTAAAATGTCACTGCCTGATATATTGAAATATCAATATGTTTCTCACTAAATGCTCCAATAGTATAATTTCATCATCAAAATTTTAATATAGAAATATTCATATTGACCTGTTTATTGCGGTAATTTTGGAAAAGGACCTAGTAATCTTATTCAATGTTAGTTATTCAGCTTTGACTATGGATAATCTGTTACGAGTTTAATTATTCAAATAACCAAGTTACCATATTTAAAAGAAGAAGAAAAAACGATTGCTTTCTTTGAAATGCATTTAGTTAATAAGTGAAAAATGAATTCAAATCAATTGTTGACATCTGCCAGAGTTGGGAGAAGACTGTGGACTGCTACAGCCCAGGGCAAGGGTTGATGCCCGCGAGCTTCAAAGTTAGGACCGTGCCTCTTGATGGAAGCAATGAAGCATTTGAGGAAGTTTTAGATCCTGATTTTGGTGAATCAGCTATTGGCCGTGTTGCACCTGTTGATTCTGGTATGTTATTTTTTACTGTGAAAGCTTAGTCATCATGGTTCTTTTACATGAAATGTTTCTTTCACTGTCATCAGTGTTTGACTGTTTGTTATACTTGTTTACAAGGACAATCTTATTATTTTGCTGATTTTACCTTTTCAAGATTCTCTGCATATCTCTTGATATTACAATCCAATTGTGGGCTAAAATTTTAAAGCCTATGTTGAATACCTTGTTGACAGGATTATGGTGGATTATCTTGTTGAGAGCTTATGGGAAGCTGACGGGAGATTATGCATTGCAAGAAAGAGTGGATGTCCAGACAGGAATAAGAATGATCCTTAAGCTGTGTCTAACTGATGGATTTGACATGTTTCCTTCTCTACTAGTTACTGATGGTTCCTGCATGATTGATAGACGGATGGGCATTCACGGTCACCCTCTCGAGATCCAAGTAAGCTAAGAGGGCTCACTTTCACTGCATATGTAAGGAAGAAATAAGTAGCAAAATTACCATAATCTTTCATTTATTGGTATATGATGTGGTGTCCTTCTGTTTTGATTATCTGTAGCTGTTCCCTCTTTTAAAAAAATAGCATTTTCTTTCAGTTAGGTACCTTGAACAATTGTTTAAATTCATTCAAGAAAACTTTATTCTCTATTATTGCATTGACACTGATTTGGAATTCTAAAATGTGCACATTTTCCCTAACTCGCTGTTGAAAAATGATTGGTACGCTTACTCAATGGTTACTACATCCTCTTTATAGAATTAGTTTTGAATGGGGTCTGGCTTTGTAATAACCTTTTAATGTGCCCCATGGATTAAGTTTTGTCTTTGCATTCACAATCATCTTGTCTTAGGTAAGGTTGATAAGTCAAAGGATGACCTAAGATTATTGGTTGAGCATGTTTTTTTAAGACTTGGACTAGATGTAAACTTCTGTTATCCGTGTAGTGCAACAGCATGGGATAATTGATGAAGCTGTCCAATATTAGTCTGGAAGGGAATAAGAATGTAGAGACCATCTAAAATTACTTCAAGTACTCTTAACATTTTTCTTATTTTTTATTAGACTCTATCCCTTGTTTTCCCAGTCTTACATACTGGATCTTACCTGTCTGAATATATGCCTCTTTGCGTGCAAGTTTCTCTTTGAGCGGTCTTAAATTTCAATTTTGCAGGCATTATTTTACTCAGCTTTACGTTGCTCTCGTGAGATACTGACAGTCAACGATGCAACTAACAATCTGGTGGCTGCCATTAATAATCGCCTGAGTGCTCTCTCCTTTCACATGAGAGAGTATTATTGGGTCGATATGAAGAAGATTAATGAAATTTATCGTTATAAGACAGAAGAGTATTCTACTGATGCTGTCAACAAGTTTAACATCTATCCAGAGCAAATTCCTTCTTGGCTAGTAGACTGGATCTCTGAGGAAGGTGGCTACTTCATTGGCAATTTGCAACCTGCTCATATGGATTTTAGGTTTTTCACCCTTGGAAACCTTTGGGCCATTGTTTCTTCTTTAGGCACCACAAAGCAGAACAGGGGAATATTGAATTTAATAGAGGCCAAATGGGACGACCTGGTCGCTCAAATGCCTTTCAAGATATGTTATCCTGCACTGGAGCGTGACGAGTGGTGTATAATTACTGGCAGTGACCCCAAGAACACGTAAGGCTCGTTTGTATTATCTATTTATTTATTGGTTCTTTTATACATGCTTTTCATTTTCTCATAACCTGTGTTTGATGAGTGCTCCCATAGCCCTGTGG
This sequence comes from Ceratonia siliqua, assembly GCA_034509205.1. Classification (NCBI taxonomy): domain Eukaryota; kingdom Viridiplantae; phylum Streptophyta; class Magnoliopsida; order Fabales; family Fabaceae; genus Ceratonia; species Ceratonia siliqua. The sequence continues at coordinate 20,160,753 of JASKGM010000009.1, read as the reverse complement.
TGAAGTTACATACAAATACTAATTATCAGTAACTGCTTGCAGCCCGTGGTCATACCACAATGGTGGATCTTGGCCAACCCTTCTCTGGCAGGTGACTTTGATATTTATTCAGATAAAATCATCTGAGATATTATTTGTTTGTATATGTACTTTAGATTTGATCCTTGGCTGAAAGAGGAAACAGGATAAAATGTCTTTATATGATTTCTTTTTTCCTTCAAAACATACTTATTATCAAAATCTTACAGAAGTTGTCTTGTTATTGTCCATTTGCTGCTGCCTGGTCAATTAAAGCTTTTAATTTTCCATGTATGCAAGACCTTTGTTTCGATGACCTGACACTTAGTATCTTCCAAACCAGTTCACATTAGCATGCATCAAGATGGGAAGGCCTGATTTGGCACGGAAGGCTGTTAATTTGGCAGAGAAAAGGCTATCTGTGGATAGATGGCCAGAGTATTATGATACCCGGAATGGACGGTTTATAGGCAAGCAGTCCCGGCTGATGCAAACATGGACTATAGCTGGTTTCCTGACCTCAAAGATGCTTTTACAGAATCCAGAAAAGGCATCCTTGTTATTTTGGGAGGAGGATTTTGAACTCCTTCAATCTTGCGTTTGCATGCTTAGCAAAGCTGGTAGAAGGAGGTGTTCCCGTCTTGCTGCAAGATCGCAGGTTCTTGTTTAATAGGAGGCATCTCCTCTAAAAGCTTCACTATCTTCTTCAGTCCGTCTGGTGGCTCAGTGGCCACTGTGGGGAAGCAATAAAGTATAAAGGGCACTCTTAGATCAAAGTAATTGTTCGAAGGTGACTCTCGTTTAATCGAAGAATTCATTCAAAATAAATCTGAATTGGTTGTACTTTTGTTTAGTGACAACAGCTAGTATAACTTAGTTCTGTTGTATCAACTATTCAGACTAGCAAACTTTAGAATAGCCAATCTACCGCTTGGTGGGTTATAGCTTAAGAACTGCATTTTGCTATCTTTCTTCACTGTGTCAGATATAAAAGTATATATGTTAGTTCTTTCGTCAATATTAGGTTTTTATTATTATTATTTTAATATCAGTGAATGTACTTTTTTGAAATTTTAAATCCCTGAAGACACTAAGAAATTAAAATAAGAAGTAGGAATACAAAGAAACCCAAAACACGTTTTCATTTGATGAGTGAATTACAGAACAGCTAACTCCAGTTGGTACCACCATAAAAGCCATTAACAGTGACTTTCTTTCCCCTACCTAGTTATCTCCAACCCTGTGCAAAATTTGTTTTGGAACATTCTGAATGCAAACTCCCTCTCAAGGGCGCACTAAAATATTAACAGCGAAACAATCTTTTACATAGGCCCTACTTTTGACTGCCGACACCTATTGCTCTACTTCTCTGCACTTCCTGAAATGGTCTATGCGATTGTCCCCAAGTCTCAGAGAGTAGGTAGCTTGCTTGTATTCTGCCCAGGTGAAAGGCCTGTAGAGAGATGGCCTCTGAGGCGTAACCATTTCTGGGGTAGCAACAATGCAGGCATTCAGAGGTGGAGCCCCAAAA
>JASKGM010000009.1:20132777-20146378 GCA_034509205.1 Ceratonia siliqua | reverse complement strand
AAATATTTGAATAAAATTGAGTGTTTACAATGACAATAAACATGTTTTTATAAAAAATTTATCAAAAATTTTAAAAAATATATTTATCAAAAAAATTTTCCTTTTTATCTATTTTTTTAAAAAAATTATAAATCTTGACTTTGTTTTTTTAAGAAAAGTTCTCACCAAACGACCAAGGAAGCATATTTTTTTTTTATTAAAATAAACGCACTTCTTAGTGGGAATCCCAACAACTCCGAGGGTAGCTCAAGCAATCGCCTGCCCAGTTAGTGCGGCACATATTGGAAAGATAAGGGACAACGCACATCTTGTTCTTGATGAAATGCCGCTGCAGGTGTGTCAATAATTTCTCTTGGATTTTCCAGAAACAAGTGAATCAGTCCAAATCTGCAGTGAGTTGTCAGGATAAAGTTCCACCACTCTCACTGACACACAGAAAAATGCCAACAATAATAAACTTAGCCCTGTTGATATTAGTGTTGGCAGATTTGAGGTTGGTCCTGTCTATCAATTCCCTGTGTTAGAATCATGGCACTTAATGTCTGATTAAGGATGGGTTAAAGAAATAGAATTAAGTCTCGATTATCTGTTAAAATTTTCGGTCCGGTGATAAGTGTTTGACCATCAGAGCAAGGTCATGGGCTCAGGGGAAAGATTGTTAGCAGATGAGAAGTTGGTCGCATTTATCAACTCTCCTTGTGTTCAATCCGTGACGCTTGGTGTCCGCTCTACGGGGATTAAGAAAATAAAATTGAGGGTCGGCTACAATCTGTAGTCTTTTAGGCTATTGGTAAGCACATGATTTTGATAATTAGTTGATAGCTATATATTTTGGCCTAATGATAAATATTTGATCTTGACAATTGGTATTAGAGTGAGGTCACGGGCTCCGAATCCTGTATCTAGGGATGGGGGAATTGTTGGCATATTAGAGATTGGCCACATCCATCAACTCCCTTTTTGTTCTACACTATGTTAAAAAAATAGAATTGCACCTTGACTAACAACTTTATATTTGCGTTGTGTCTTCTATCATGTCAGAATATTTCCTCATTGGATGCTTCTTTTGGTCAACATAATGGATACAAGTCCTGGTTTTGTGTGGCTGAGGCTGACTCTGAGTGGATACAAACATTTCTGACAATTCCAAGTGATCTCAGCCAATTACCACTTGTTGCCACTGTACATGTGCTCACAACCTCACATATAAATGAAGTAAATGCAATGTTTGGAGCCAAAATGCCCATTTTGGTTGCAGAAATGAATGTTATTCTCTGTCTCCTGTCTCTATGTTTCTACCCTTTTGCTATACCATTCATTAAAGCATCAGAAATAAATATGGAACCCTATGAACTTGACAGGGTAATTAATCTTCCTGGCCAACCTTCAAGCCCGTCATTCTCACACTTCTCAGGATATATCACTGTCAATGAAGATCATGGGAGAGCCCTTTTCTACTGGTTCTTTGAAGCTCAATCTGAACCATCCAAAAAGCCACTCCTTCTCTGGCTCAATGGAGGTATATAATCAGTTAATTATGGATAATACCATTATCAATCTTTTCAATAACCAGTCTCATATTATATGTTTATTCCTATTTTCTTCTTCTCTTTTTTCTTTTCCTGACCCAGAAAATTGTATAGAGATCTAGTTTTGCCATTTCATCTGATGTGTGGCTCTGTTTTCCTGCGAAGGACCCGGATGCTCCTCAATTGGGTATGGAGCAGTTGTTGAGATAGGACCTCTTACAGTCAACACAAATAGCGAAGGACTACATTTCAACACCTACTCCTGGAATCAAGGTTTATAATATATTCTTTCATTCTTTAGTCTAGATCTATAGTTTGACTATCTCAAGTCATATTCAATATTTTTTATGCTAACAAATACTGCGAAAAGAACAAGAAAACAAATGAAAAAAAGGGAAGAGAGATGGAGAATAATCTGTTTTACTTAAACCAGCTTGAAAATTGAAAATTTCAACCTCCTGCAGAGGCAAATTTGCTATTTGTGGAGTCCCCAGTTGGAGTTGGCTTCTCTTACACCAACACCTCTTCTGATCTCACCATATTAGAGGATAATTTTGTGGGTGAGTTTCCTTAGCTGAATATAAACTCATCTGCTTTTGTTATTTAAATTATCTGAGCTCACCATATTAAACAAATTACTTACCTGTAATCTACTTGAATTAGCTGAGGATGCCTATAATTTCTTGGTACACTGGCTGCAAAGATTCCCACAGTTTAAATCCAGGGATTTCTTTATATCAGGAGAGAGTTATGGTGGTGAGTGCTTAACTTCTATCTGATACCTCTCTCTGTCACATAAGCATTACCTACTGCACTTTCATTGTCCTCATTTTGCAGGCCACTATATTCCTCAGCTTGCAGAGCTCATCTTTGATCGAAACAAAGACAGAAACAAATACCCTTTTATCAATCTTAAAGGTTTTATTGTAAGTAAATCTCCTTAACAAAAAGGAAAAGGCAAAAACGTAATGCTATTCACACAAATTTCATTCACAAACTGTGCACAAACTATTGGTAGTTGCATCTGAATTCAAGTGGCCATACTTAAACTTTTTTCTGCAGACTTATATACAGCCACTTCAGTAGTTTGAGAACAAAGTTGTTTTAACTCTGCAGGCGGGGAATCCAGAAACTGAAGATAACTATGACTACAAAGGCCTGCTGGAATATGCGTGGAGCCATGCAGTCATATCAGACCAGCAATATGACAAAGCAAAGCAAGTCTGTGATTTTAAGCAATTTGAATGGTCTAAGGAATGCAATGAGGCCATGAATGAAGTCTTCCAAGATTACTCAGAGATAGACATATACAACATTTATGCCCCAAAATGTCGCCTAAATAAAACTTCCTCAGTAGCTTATGACAGTAACAGTAATGGCCCCAAATCACCTAGTAAGGTAGATTACTTAATTATGCCCCTAATTTGTAATCAAATGCTTTAAGTATTTTATGGGAAAAAAATGATTCTTGCAGATGAGAAATGATTATAGACTAAGGAGGATGAGAATTTTTGGAGGCTATGACCCATGTTATTCCACATATGCAGAAGAATATTTCAATAGGATAGATGTTCAATCATCTTTTCATGCTAACATCAAAGGAGGAAACACTAATGGAACATGGAAGGTTTGCAAGTAAGCACTAGAATTCACTCTCTTCATGATCTTTGTTTATAGTGAATTTTCTGATACTGATTTCATTTCCATCTGATTCTCATTCTCAGTAATTCCATACTAAGGACATATAACTTCTCTGTTTTCTCTGTCCTACCTATTTACACCAAACTCATCAAGGGTGGGCTTAAGATATGGATTTACAGGTATTTCTCAGTTATTGTTCAATTAGACCTTTTGCTCTACATTATTAGTATTCTTGGTAATGCACAATAAATGACAATAGAATTACCGATTTGGATTCTTTTATATGATAGAATAGATAACTGTTATTCCCACAAATTTTCTTTCAGAAGTCACAAACATCTAACAAAGTAAGAGAGAGAAAGGAGAGAGTAATGCTACTCTCACAAAGTCTCACAAAAATTTCATCTTAACCACTCATCTCACTCATCTCAAGACTTTGTTGTCCTAACATGAGTGTATTTGTGAGGCTTTTGTAATAGGTAACTTTGTGAGAGGAGCTTTATTGAAGGAGAAAAAGGTATGGCGAGATGAAAGAGAAGTCGTTATTTTGGAGTTAATCTACTAACAATTTATTTACAATGTCTCACAAAATTTCTCTCAACCACTCATCCAGTAGTGGGATGAGGGGAGTGAGATATGATGAGTAATGATGAGGGGTTAGAAAAAGAGATTGTGACGGTGCTATTATGTAAGATGAGCATTCCTCTTTATTTTGGGATGAGTGTAGTGATATAAAATAGATTTGTAAGATGTTTGTGAGGGAAACGTTATTAAAGTTGTATTTTTTAAGAGAATAATATGATAATCATATTATATCTTTCTTTCTTATAATATCAGAGATTCACATGAGAGAATTCATATTTTTTTAATAAATCTTACAATATTAGAGATTCACAATAAAGATATAATATATGAGATTAACTGTTTAATTAATAAATCTCACGTATTTTTTTAGTTATAGATCCATATTTTATTGTCCCCAATCACATGGGAGAATTCATATTTATAAATTATTTACTTTTTGGTGGAAGAGTCACATGACTTATATGCAGTAGTTGCAGTTGATGTCCTTTTTCTTCATCCCTTATTTGCTTCGTCATCCTTATATCATGACTTCCATTAATGAATCATATGTGCTGTATTGGTGGAATCTTTATGTGACAGTGGGGACGCAGATGGCAGAGTACCAGTGATAGGGACAAGATACTGCGTTGAAGCTCTTGGGTTACCTCTCAAGTCAAGTTGGCGAACTTGGTACCATGATAATCAGGTTCACCTCCATAAATTTCCCTCTCCAGTTTTGCATACTCAAATTAAATGCCACTTCCTTTATCTTTCTTGTTTTGGCTAGACTCTCCTAATTTTTTGGTACACTGGTATCATACCTTTTTACAAGGTATTTAATATACTAATATCTTAAAGTGTCTAATATTTTGAATATTATAATATGAGACAGTGATACTATAATATAAGACGTTAGAATATATAAGATATACCTATTGTTTGGTATGACAAATAGTGATATCAAATATTCCCATAGACCTAAGATACTCATATATTTGACTGCACGTATTAATCAGTATTATTTATTTCTTAAATTTTCAATTGTACCCTTTTGATCAAGGGCAAAAGTGAAAATTTATAAATAAATTTTACCCCACCTATCTTGGGATATGAAATATTAGAATATTTTGTCTGGTATCCCATCCCAGCATAAATGTAATCACATTATAGCCTACCATACATAAGCATCAAATTTAGGCATCCAAGATATCAAGGAATTTGATATGTCAAAATCAAATTACTGATGTATCAAACATCTTCTTAATATCTTAAAAATAATAGTATAAGATACCATATATTATATAACAGTGTATTAAATAAATAAAAATAATATAATGAACATTGTACAAACATATCTAAGACAAATTAGGATTCATTCATGTTGACTAATTATTTCAACACTATTATGACCGTTCATTTACTATAAACGATCAAAATATTTTTCACTCTATTATCCCGAAACCTTATCTTGGCCGTTTGAAGTAAATGGACGGTTAGAATAGTACCAAAAGGACCGGTCATATTAACACCGGGTTCAAATCTAGATCCCCGTGTTTTCCCTGCTTTCATGTGTGTAGCAAATTTTGCACCTTAATTCTGTAGTTTGACAGAAAATTGGCGCAGGTTGGAGGAAGGATAGTGGAGTATGAAGGGCTAACATACGTGACAGTGAGAGGAGCAGGTCATCTGGTGCCTCTGAACAAGCCCAGTGAGGGTCTCTCCCTCATTCGTTCTTTCCTAACAGGAGATCATCTTCCTACTCGCCCATGACCTCTGCACTTTATGCCATCATTCTGGGTTATTCATGAACAAAATTGGGCAGCTATAAAATTAACCCTATCTTCCTTTGCTTCATCATATAATAAAGCATGTCAAATAAATTTTAATGAGTAATGTCCCTTCACAAAATGGGCTGTTATAATAATGTATGTTTTATATTATATTATAATTATTTATAACTAGTATCTTTTGACATGTACTAATATGTGTCAATTTATTTTTTAAATAAAAAAATAACTATTCAAAAAATTGAAAACTTTAACTATTTATTACCTCCTTAAGCCTTAAAATAAAACTAAAAGGATAATATAGGAATGATAAATGCTAATTTGGTCTTTTGTCTACTTCCCAAAGTCATATATATTAGTATAAATAAAAAATAAATAGTGAACATTTTATAATATATAACATGATTTCACAAAAACATATTTTACAAAATTTTTTTTTGCCAACCATTATTATTTATTTTAAATCTCTTACATCATCCGTTGATTGGCTAAGAATATTTTTTGAATTTTGTGAAAGATGTTTTGCACGAAAATTAATACTTTAATATTTATTTTGTTTATATGTAAATCAAAATTTAATTATATTGACATATAAAAAACACTAATTTGTAAAGATACTCAACTGTTATGGTAATACTGTAATTTTTTTTGATTTTATGAGAGGAGCATTCCTCAATATATATTAAATTAATATAATAATCCAGGTTTGATAATATGATTTCAAAGTTTATATTTTACTAAAGATAAAACATAGTAATATATGACATTAGAATTGTGTGTATAAGTCCATATCTTGATTTGATTGAAACTTATGGTGTATCTTGACATTGGAATATTCGGGCTGGACCTTTGGTGGGCCGAGCTATGGCATATAATGAATCCTCTGTGTCGTGAAAGCTCCTTTCAAACGTAACAGAGATGAGACCCAGTCTTGACAATGACCCTTTCATTTTCTGCTCTTGATAATGAACCTTCAAGTTTCTGCTCTTAATCTTACCACGCAAAGGGCACAAGTTTCTCTTCCAACAAGATAACGTGAAGAATTTGGAAACAGACAATAAGCACTTCTTAAGCATATTCTTCATCAACCAAATATGGCTCAGCATTTTCTTTTCTGGTTAACTCATCATTCACATACAGCTTCAATAATGTCCGATAAATTATAAATTATAAACCATAAAATTATATATACAATTCACCATAATCTTATAATCATTGGGTGCAAAAACACAAACAAATATTGCCACACGATCAAATATGAAATGTTTAAATATAATTTGTCATATGGTATTTAATAAAATGCACAATCTCTCGTTGTTTATGATATTTTAAAATTAGAACTGTATTATATTTTATACATATCTAATATATTTTAAATATAATATAATATTTTAAATTGCATGTATATATTATATATTTTATTATATTTCAATATTCATATAATGTTATATCTCCTAAAGTCTTAAAACTCCAGTTAAGCTAACTGAAGTGAACAAGAAGAAAAAAGTGCCGTGACCTTTTAGCCTATTCTTTTCTGGGTATCTCATCTTTTAGAGAGAGGTTCAATAACGTTGATATATTATAATTCAATAAAAATATATACAATTATTTCATCATAGTGTCATATGAATAATCCATTGGTTACAATGTAAACACCAACAAGAATATAGAGAGAGATCAAATATAAAGTGTTCATATACAATTTGCAAATATAAAGTGTTCATATACAATTTAAATTTGAAGTACCTTGTCGTGTCAAACACTGAACTTAATCATCCTCCACCACTTTTCTCCCTTTCCTTCCTGATCATCCTTCCCGGATCCGACGAAAACCGACACCGGAAAAGACATGGACAAACCCACGATGGACTTGAAGGTGATGACCAAACCTTCAGGAGGGCCATTGATGAAGATCTCATTCAAGGTGAACCAGATCAAGAAGTCCTTGGCCTTGACACCAGTAAGATTCTTAATCTTGTTTGGCTCAACATAAGCAGTGACCTCGGTGTCATAACAGACCAGTATGTTATCGAACCTGTGCTCCCTCTTCTTCTCCAGCTTCAGCCAAACAAAGCCTATCTCCTTCACGTACCCACATTCTTCTATGGCCTCTATTGTTAGTAACTCATTTGGAAGCCCTATTTCTGCCAGTAATAAAGAGAACTTCTCCCTGCAAACTTTGTCCCCGTAATATACCTCTGCTTTGGCCTTCAGCTCTTGGGTCACCAGTGACATTGTTTGGTTCTGTGCTTTTTGGAAAAGGCCAAGGGTAGGGGTGATGGGGTGCTTATAAAGGATTCTAAGGTACCGTTGCCGTCTATGGAAAGCTTGTAATTACACAGGTGAAAAGTGTAGTTAAAAATTTGTATATAAAAAATAAATTATTAAAATTAAAATACTTATTAAAAATTATATGAATAACAAATGTTTATAGGATGCGTATGTTATGAAAAGAGTAGTTTATTATAAGGAGTGAAGGTAGGAGAAATAATTAAGATTCTTAAATAAAAAATGAATAATTAAAATTAAAATATTTATTAAAATCTTTTAATAGAATAATATTATTTTCACACTCCTTTTTCATATCTCTTTTACACATTTTCTCACATATATTATTTTATTATTTTTTTTAATCATCTATCAATCACATCTACTATTTTTTTATAATAAGTTTATGGTAAAAATTAAGGTGTGAAAAGAGTGTGAGAGAAAAAAATATTGATATATCATTTCTTTTTTTAATAAATGATTATATATATTTTTAATAAATATTTAATCTTAATTATTTATTTTTTATTTAAGAATCTTTAACTATTACTCTCATGTCTCATAATAAATCACTCATATTATGTTTCATATATATATTTTTTTTATTTTAAGTTAATTATCATAAACGTTTTTAGATAAATAGAAAAGTAAATTTCATACATAAAGTATCATCCTATAAATATAATATCTCTGAAATACTTGAATAAAATTAATATAAAAATATTACCTATTGTAGATTCATATTCATATTAAATAACAGATTCAAGAATATTTTTTGTTTCCTTAAAATTTGTTTATTTATACAATTAAAATAAAATAAAGTATCAAAAAACTCTAGTTTGAACTCTCGCCTCTCATTTATTGTTTCTCTCTCTCCCTCAAGTAACATATTTTCCTTTATTATTATTATTTTTTTTTGTCTTTCCTTCCCTATCACTATCTTGAGAGATCCTTGGATGAGCAGCGTCCACCACTTTATATATGAGGAATGATATGTATAGACGGCATATTTGTACATTTATTGAGAAAGGAGAGGAAAAAAAATATATTTTTTTAATAAAAAGTTATAATTTAAATAATAATATATTTTTTAAATAATGTACATTTATCATTTTTCTTGTATATAAACTCACAATGTTTATTTGCCACGTGCCTTACAGAAAATATATTTTCTTACCTCTCACTAGCTCATTTATTGTAATGAAACACCATTATTATCCCTCTTTGTAATACCAATTTTATCCTTTGTGGCCCATAGCTTTAAACATTGGTGGGGCGAATGGATATGATCCGGTTAAATTTTGACCGATCAACTCAATCAGGATTCATTTTATTTTTTTATTTTTTTGATATAAATATCAAAGTTTATTTATTTTTTTAAAAAAAATAAACTAAATCTAGATTATTCAATTAATCTTGGACGGTCTAAATTATACAATTAAAAACCGTGTAGTTTGTGACTGCATGAGATCCAGACACAAATGAATAATCTGGTTGGATTGTTGATAGCTAAAAAGTAACAAAAAATATGTTTTAAAAAATAAAAATAAAAATAAAAACAAAAAATTTAGTTAAATTGTGATAGTCCAGTGTGTATTGAATTATCATAATTTAATTAAATTTTGTGTAGTTAGAATTTAATTATACAAGATCTAGATCCATTGGTGAGTTTGATGCAATTTTTATTTATTTATTTATTTAGCCATTACAAAATGTTGTAACCCAGTAGTAAATAGAGTTTATCTTTTCTTACGCGTTTATCTTTTCTTGCGCCCAAAAACTAAATCTGTTTATGGTTAGGCCGGACTTGTATCTAAATTGAGTAGAGGGCACAAGTGTATATTAAATTTAGTACATTCAGTGAAAATAAATTCTTAGTAACCCCAGTATGAGATTGGCACAGAGTTTCCCTGACTATCGTTTAGATAACACTTATCCCATTATAAATATAGTGTAACCAAATCCATTATCCAGTTGTAGCTATATGGTAACTACAACCTTGTTATACTGATATACTTCACAATACATGTATATATTTAAAGTCTGATGTTAATAAAAGATGAGCCTAGTTATTGCAGATGATGGACAGAAATGGTAGTTCACAATTTTTAATTGACAGTTCTATAGACGGGCAAATGATGAGGGAAGCTGTGAATAAAGATTCAAGTTCAGTATTTGTAGGCCAAGATAATTTGAAAGTTTAATTGAGAACAGATAAAGCAAAATCGAACAAGAAAATAAAGGAAAGAAACGGAATACACTTACCTTCCTCCATCTATTTAGAAGTCTAATATGATAATGAGCCAAATTTTTTTTTAAAGTTTAAATAAAAGTAAAAGGAATGGGAAACATTATAAATATAAAATTATAATAAAATTTTTATTTAAAAAGATTTAATAGGCACATAATATGTGTATTTAAATATTAATTTAAATGAAAAAATAGATTATAGTTTTAAATTCATAATACTCATAATAACAAATAAATACAAATAATATTTAAGGATGATAATTTAATATATATTATATAAAAAAATTAAATTTAAAAATGATAATTTTATATAAAAAATTATATTTGAGCTAAGGACGAAGAAAAAAATAGAGATTCTGATGGGTCCCACGATAAGCAACGTGCCAAACATACCCTTACTCAACATCTTGGTGGATGATGAGAGAGAGGAAGTACTCGGCTAAGAAAGGAAGAGGCTTTGCTGTTTCCTAGCTTCGTGAGTGTCTGCCCTTTTCTGTACCTTTTTTTCTGCCCAATCCAATTCCAGGCTGAAACCATGCCAGACAAGACGATCGTAAGGGGCTTTTGATGCCCAAAACTCCTCCGGTTTTGGGGCTTCCTCTCACTAACTTGCCCTTGTCCTTCTTTCCCCATTGGGTTTTTCGTCTCTTTCATTGTGGCGTAGCTCACGGTATGTTCTTGACGATGATATCTGGATGTTAGCTCTTTTTATATGTAATATTTGATCACCCGCGTATTGTTTAACTTCTTTACCTTGGACGTGGACTGCATTTACGTTGAGCTATTCATTGAATTTTTCATGGGTACAGTATAAATAAAATTGGTTTTCATAACATCTACGGTTTTGGTATTTCTTGCTCAACTTTCTTATTGGAGAAATGTTGGGTAGAAGCTCTGCATGATACGGCATGGACTGTCACTGTGTATTACAGAGGGAAATAGGGAAGTAAAAATTGTTGGGAGATATCGTTTATGAAATGAAAACGTGAACTTGACGTGCTAATAACTATACTTAAGCACGGCCTTTGTAATCACTTACTTTCTCTCATTAATTAACAGAACACATGCAGAGTCCGGTATAATATTAGAATTTCATTCATGGGTGCGATATACTGTTTATATATCCTTCGCCATCTGATTCTTTTGCTAAAAGAAGAAATTGGGTTGTGCTTTTGAGGAGGAGTTCATCTGTTCCCGGTTGAGCATGCTGCGGTGCTGTGCTGTTGCCCTTCTGTTGTAATTATTCTCATATTGGTCTGATTTTCCTCATTGATAACCTTGCATCCACACTCAAACATACATATATTCAGGACTATTTGTGACCTAGAAGCATGAGATAGTTTTGCTTAGTCAATAAAATTGCTTGCTCTGATCTGTGCAGTTTGTGGTTCACTTTCATGTGACATTATATTGCGGTCTTGTTGATCACTATTACATCTATATAAGGATGAACTTTATTTTACCTTTCCTCACCTCAAGGTGTTGCTAGGAGTTGTCTGTTCCTTAATGGCCTTATTGATGGGAAACCAAACCAAGGGAACTGGTTTGGTAACATTAAGATGAAGTTTTCTACCAATAAGATATTATAAGTCTACTGTCTAATTCTTTATAATTGGGGGAGAACAATAGTTATGATAGATTTGTCGTCATGTCCTTCATAATTGCAGTGCTTAAGTGATTATAAGTGATTTCCTAAGCTAATGAATGGTAAATGAGCATGCTTGTGATTGGTTTCTTACCCAAGCATGCCTTTTATAATTTACATATTGAACCTTTTCTTTTCCTCCAGTATCAGGTGTTAATTGGCACACTTCTTTTCCTCCAGTTAGAAATATCATACGTGAGTTCCCCCTTGAACTGTTCCTCCAGGTGTAAAGCTTCATGGCTTGGAAAGGTAATCGTCAGAAGAATGGACTGGACCGTCATGGGTTGAACCACAAAAAAAGGTGTTTCTGGGGGTGTGCTTCCAGGTATGAAAGGACATGCTAAAGGGGGTCAGGCGAAGGCTTTTCCTGGAGAAGAACTCCCAAATTGCAACCAGCCCAGTGGTCTTTCACAAAATGCAAATGAAACTTTTTCCACTGGAAATGAGAATAAAAATGAGCAAATATCTGATAAATTATCAAGGAAAAAGAAGCAAGGGATGGTTGCAAAGCATGAACTTGAAGAACCATTATCTTTCGGGGATAACAATACTGAAGTTCCGATGCAAGAAGGAAATGGGACATCACTTAGAAGTAATCAAGGTCAACAATATAGAAGTAAATTGAGCTGTTTGCTAAATGGTTTGCACATAAAAAGTGTCGTGGAAAAATTAGAGCTTACTGATAATACAATTGTCAGGAGATTAAGATTGTCAGTAGCTTCCATCTTAACAGCAGTTACTGAGTGGCTAGTCAGGCAGAAGCCATTATTTGTATCTCTTACAACCAGCACTTGTAAAGCTTGTGATTATTTTAGAATGAAAATTGAGCTGGCATATCCCATTATTCTGAAATGGATCATGCATTTTGGGCATATAGTGCTTCTTTTATCGGTGTTTTGGTTGGACTGTGCCCTTAGGGGTATTGATTCCTTTGTACGTATGGGAACTGCATCCTTCTTCTCTGTTGTATGGTGCAGCATATTCTCAGTGATTTTTATGATAGGGATGATCAAGTTTCTTGTTGTCCTGGTAAGTGCTAGTTATAATTGTTGTTATTTGTTAGTTTTTAGAGCTAATCCCATTATAACATATTTGATAATTACTGTTGATTGGGTGGATTTTAATTCTGTCTAACCCTTTGGGTTCCCCTAGTGATCAATTTACACTGCTGACTTTTGTCCTGCTTAAAATTGTCATTCCCATCTTACATTGTTACCATGTAAAAGATGAAACCCTATTTTAGGTGCTAAAGTATCATTTTATCAATTCCTAAATTATAAATTTGGGCAAGTGATTCATGATTTTGTATGGAATCTGTATTATGGTTTTGTATTTATACACTCAACTTAACGAAAAAATTGTCTATTGAATTTCCATGAGTCAGTTGTCAACACTTACTCTCTATATTGAAGGATATGCAATATGCTCTAAATATTATCATGCATAAGAAAATTTGAATAGATTCCCTGGCAGTTTTCTTTTTTTTGGTGTATATTGAGTCAACCATGTAATTGAGGATGAATATTGTGAAATTGGGAGAAACAGTTGCTTTGGATAGTGAGTTCAGTACCAGGTGACTAATTCAGGAGGAATTTGGTACATTATTTGCTATGCTACTCCGGAGTAGCCATACTCCCGGAGTAAATTTTTTTTTCTTATAATTTTTATTTGAAGAAACAATTTAAAAGAATCTAAAAAAAATTTCATAACAGAAGTATTCAAAAAAAATCAAAAAACAAAGAAAAAGTAAAAAAATTCTTTGATTTTTTTTAAAATTTTTTTAGATTCCAACATTTTAGACCAGAGGCATATGCGTCCATTTTGCTAGTATCTCATACTACTCAAAAAATGTAAGGATTTTATATGCCTTTAGGTTTATCAACTTTTATAAAATACCTATTATTAACCTTTCTATGA
>JASKGM010000009.1:20109153-20123860 GCA_034509205.1 Ceratonia siliqua | reverse complement strand
TGCATTAAAAACAATCCACCAAAATATTCAATACACTCATGGTAGCTAAACTAAATACCCACAATATGTTTAGCCTCCCATAATTAAATTTAACCTAATAAACTTACTTATAAAAATCTCAAACATATTGCAAAAATATAAAATAAAAATAAAATATGAAAATCCTTCCCCTGCTGCAACAATAATGGTGTGAACGGTGACTGTGGTGGCTGGCAATGATAATGCGACGACTGATGATGGTGGTGATCTGTGTATATTTTGAATGATGGAGATAGTAGGATATTTATATGGAGGAAAAGGGAAGTCCTAGTAAATGAAGGAAATTTATGGAAGAGTTTTGGTAGAAAAGGAAAGCAACAATCCTAGTGAAAAAAGGAATTGCAGAATTTTTTTATTATTATTATTATTATTTTTTGTTTAGAAATAAGACTTCAAACTCTTCTTGAAAACTTCCTGCAAATACACAAAACACAACTCAAAGTAATCTAATTCTAAAACAAAAATGCATAAAAAAAATAAAAATTATAATAAAATAATAAAATAAATATTGAATGATCAACCATCTCAAATGCTTTTCGGAGTGAGTTCGAGCCTATTCAAGAGGAAGGTTGTTGGCCTACAGTCTCAAGTCCTATACTGGTGCCAAATCCTTCTATGCTGCGTGCAAAAGGCCGGCCACGATCTATTGGTATCCAGAATGAGATGGATTAAAGGAAACCAAGGCAGCCTTCATGAGATCCTTTTTATCTTTATTATTTTGATTTTGCTGTTGACTACTGTCCTCTACTTGTATTTCTCAGAACCACAATGAGGCATATGATATGGCTATAGTCTATAGATATTTCCTTAGAATTCCCAAATTGGGTTGATGTGCAACTTCTTGCTCACTAAGATTCCCTTGCCTAATCAATGAGCCCAATCATACTTGTTACTATTAACCTCTATAAGAATGATAAAGTAATCTTTACAACCTTGACTACAACAACCGTTTGCTTTATATTACAATCTTGTATACAGGTATTACATTAACAAACTGTTTTTAGTTTGAGCCCGCAGCATATGAAGGCAGATACCATTTGATAAAGTTGCATCTTTTTAGTTAAAGGCTATGGCTTATCTGATTTGTAGGACACTGTATAACAATAATCATTAAGCATCCTTGCCTTTTTCTTATAGAGGAAGTTGCAAAGCAAATTGAGTGATCTTCTTTAGACGTAGTTTCTTTTATAATTCTATGTTAGCAAGCGTATTAATGAATTGATTGTTTTATTTTACTTCTGATTTTATTTATGAATATACTCATTAATTACCAAATCATTTTCTTGTGTATACTTCGTTAGTTAAGATTGGGAAAAAAAATTTCCTTTAAACAAGAAACAGATCAATTTGCACATTATATTATTGATTTATCTGAAAACATGCCCACCTCTACTTGTATGCTAATTTGTGTATTACATGTGTTTGGAGCTGGAACTTTTTATCAACAATGGTAAACTATTTGTTAAATGTCTCATGGGAAGGTAATTTTGGCTTCTACAGCTGCTTGCTAGGACATGTTTATGCCATTGAATTGCTAGACAGCTTTCATAATGTTCATGTTTTTAAACTTAACATGCAAGCTTTAATAACATTGGTTTCATCTTAGAAACGGGAAGAATCTACACTGCGGCCTTTGTCTATTGTGGCTGTCAAATTGGTCTTAGGAGTGCTTTTTTTTTTTTGGTGATATAGAATGCAATTTTTCTGCTTTATAAGATTCAGCTCGATATTATATCTCAGTGGAAATATTTCGATTTACTTGAAGCTTCCTGTGATAAAACTCTTTGATTACGAGCTTTTATGGTTCAGCTTGACGAAAGTGAGCTTGTTAGGATAGCAGCCATTTATACTTGTTAGGATGGCAGCCATTATATTTGTTTGGTGCTGTCTTGCAAAAAAAATTATGCAATTTGAAATCTTTTTCGTTTTGGTCAAATTCAATCTGATGCTTGTAAATAGCAGGGCTAAAACGCAATTAATATGGGCTACATACTACTTGCCTACCATTGAATCCTTAAATTCTT
This sequence comes from Ceratonia siliqua, assembly GCA_034509205.1. Taxonomy (NCBI): domain Eukaryota; kingdom Viridiplantae; phylum Streptophyta; class Magnoliopsida; order Fabales; family Fabaceae; genus Ceratonia; species Ceratonia siliqua. The sequence goes on along the minus strand of JASKGM010000009.1, from coordinate 20,121,797 downwards.
GTTAAGCCATGGACCCATGTTGCTTAAAGGGTTAATAGAGTGGTTATTAAGCAGTTACTTTCGCAACGAAGCAAGCCAATGGTCTATTCAATTGCGCAGAGGAGAGCGTTTTTCTTTCCTGTTATTAATATAGGAAGGTTAGGAGGAAGGGCTTTAGAAGGATTAGGATCCCTTGGCTGTGCTTTCTGGAACTTACTTTGGCAAATTTCAGTCACAAATATCTTACAAACTTATTTCATATCATTACATTCATCTCAAAGTAATTTATTTCTTGTAAGATATTTGTGAGAATAATATTTCATAGAAACGTTTCTGAATTAAAATGCAGTTCTTATATTTTCATAAAGAACTGAGTTACAATTCTTTCTGACAAAAATCGCTTTTCATAAAAGCTTAAAAGTAAATTCTTTTTGTGATACCATATAAATTTTTTTTTTCTAATATAATATAAAACATTTTTAAAATTTAAAATATCAGAGAAAATAAAATAAAATTTATAAGGTGTTGCGCTAAAATTATTAAAATAAAAATCGCATACACTATCTGACCGCGGCAATTGGTAAATGGTATTACACGTGTTGTTATTTTATAGGACAACACAATGAGATTAAATGATAAAATCCACAGACGACATCTGCTACCTTCTCTCCACTATACAACTTTCAAATCCCAAAACCTGCAGCTAGTATAGCCTATTAGAACGATTCACCTTTCCTTCAAAGTCTCAAATCTCAATAGATGGATCAAGACAAAGGCATCATTCGATAAAGATTTGGTTTGACAAGCAAATCGTAGCACTTGCACAGTAATCTTCCGTGTCCATAAGAAACTGGCATAGGAGCTTGCAGCAATCTATACTATACATCTTTCAACTCTCAAACCTGTGAATTTTATGGCTATCAGAAACATGCAGGAAGATATAACAACTAGACAACAGAATTAAAACTAATTTTCCCTACTGCATTTCATATCAGAAGCACAAAACATAAACCAATTAATACTATTGCATAGCTTCCCAAAGTTCCTATGAAGCGTTTTTGGACAATATAGTTGTTAGAAGTATGACGGCTAAGGAAAACTATTTGTGCCACAATTAGTGTGCTGCCCTTATACTGGTTATACTATAGTATTTGATATAGTTTAATTATAAATAGACACAAAAGGAACCTGATAATTCAAGTTAGTGATCCCATTTGTACTTCTCTCTTCACTCTTTCTTCCTGACAGATTCAATATAGTTATATAATATATGGGCAATTGGGCACTCAGAATTGTCCCACACATGAAAAGCCTAAGAGTTACAGATGAATGCAGGCATATTTCTTTCCACCAGTACCCCCTCCTGTGCCACTAACAAACTGTTTCAACATGTATAAACAGCGCATGAGCCTGAGTGTTATAAGCATTCATATACATGCATGTATCTAGTTGTGTATGAATGCATATAGAACATATTATCAACTTAAAATAGTCTATAGCAAATGGGTTACGTGTAAGGAGTTAAAGCTGACTCAGACCAGAACAATTCAGAGTAATAACACATTAACACTTACCCACATCTGAGGTATCCTGAGGAAGGCAAAGGACAAGGAATATAAAACAACTGAGATTGTTGTTGCTGTAACTAAGTTGTGTACAAGTCGCTTGTCGTCTTTACTGGGCACAAATGCTATTTTCAGTGTATTTGTCAGTTCAAAGAGCCTATAAGAAATCTGCAGGCAAACAGAAAGTTGGAATCAGATTAAAACATCAATTACAAACAAGCCGCCATTATCAGTTACTTACTGCAACATATATTGAAGTAGTGAGCATAAAATTCAACATTGGGTAGTCTGGGATCAGAGAAAGCAACAATTTGGGTTGAGCATCTGGAATTCCAGACCTGAAATCAAAGACATGGTAAAAAATAATCTATTATGATATATAATATAAACTACTAATAACATCCAGGCATGAACGCCTGCTCACACACATAAATGTAAATTATGATGAAAGGTGTTTTTCCCCTTTCATGTTCACCAAGAAATCATTCTAACAAAATATTATTAGGAATGCATGGAATAAAATTTTTAAACTGAAAAGCTGAGAGTTACTCCAAAATCTCTTCCACCAATATGGTGACAATCCAAACAGCTTAAAATCTCATTCACCTCATTTCTAGAACAGGTTTTACAGCCAAAAATTTTCAAGAATTATAAATTCAACTACATTGCAGTAATACATGGGTATACACAGAAAAGACTTTAATTAATAATTTAAGGTTTCATCCCTACTGTGACTGTGTCTATCTGCATCAATATATAATCAATGACACGCATGTGAGTGTGTAACCATGTATTTTATCAGGTAGAGTATCTATAATTGCTGTTTACTAGCCGGAATTAAGAAAATATCAGCTTCTGTTTCCCTATATTGGCATCTGTATGAATAAACGTGTATGGATTCTGGTTGCGCGTCAGTAAATGCTATAAGCAAGTAGGCATCCATGAGATACCAGTTTCTGTATACCTTAACCAGATATGGAACTGGGAGATGTAGGTTTCCAGTGTGATCTTTCCAAGCCATCTAGCAGAATATAAAAACATCACAAAATTAGTTCACAAAGTAGTAATCTAAAACCAAGTAAATGAAGCGGCCATATTTAGTGCTATAAATACTTAACAGCATGCAGTAAATAATTGGCTTGTTATGTGTGTTTGTGTGTGTGTGTGAGAGAGAGAGAGAGAGGGAATTGAATAAAAGATTGAACTTATACAAAAAAGCCACTTACGCAAAAATGGTCAAACTGTAGCCACGGAAACTTTGAGTAACATTTCGCAAGCATATGTAAACACTGTTAAACAATAAAATGATACATAAGTAACTAGAGAAAGGTCTTGAATAGCTCAACAAAGCAAAAGAAAATTATGGAAATATGGACATACGTTATAGGAATCCATGAGGTATATGGATGGTATTTGTTGTAAGTAATCTTGTCCAGCTTGTATATATACTCAAACCATAAATAACCCATCTAGAAATCAACTCAATTGGTCAGCACCACAAATAAATTCAAAAGTTAAAGGTTTACCAAATATAATAATCCCATTAAAATATAATACCAGCGAAGATATTAGCACAACAACAGCTTTGATTGATATTCTGAACTTGAGTTCTGCTTCCTCTAATTTCTCCATCCATCTTTCAACCTATAATACTTTGTGACAGTCGTTAAGGTACTCAACTCACAAAAAAAAAAAAAGAGGAAACCACAGAGATGTTACTACATCAGATTTATTGCTCAATCAGAGGGGACGGAGGTGATCAGTAGATATTTCTTTTTCCAATTATTTCAAGAACAATGAATCAGAAACTTACAGTTGGATGATAATAAGCATAAATCATGCCAATTATCCATATGTAGCGATCAAGCCCAGAGCGGAAATGCCATTCATGCAAGCGGGAAAATTTTGATTTTGAAGGATCAGGATCAGTATAACCTGAAGGTTTTTATTTAAAAAAATGAAAGAAAGAAAACCCAATCAGCATGACCAGCAGCGCTTTTAGGTGTAAAGTAAACATCTCAAAAGTTACTAACCGAGCAAGAAAGAAAATGGGCTCCAAATCCATTCAAAAACTCCAGGTATCTCCCATACTAGTATGACAACCAAGAAGCAAGCAATAATTTTTGCCGCAATAACTGACCCGATCTCATTGTACTTGTTCAAGATACCGAGTGCCCCATAAACCATAAGAGTGAAAAGAGTATGCATGGGACAAATGTAGTACAACACGTAACTGTTGCTAAGGATGATACAGCAAAACAATACCAAGAAATTAAGCCGCCACATCATCTGCTCAACCAGAAAGCAGGTTGAGGAAGATATTAGAGTCAATGCTGACCAGTTACCAAATATACAAAGCAAGCTTATAGTTCAAGGAGATGGCATACCTGAGCAAACCTTGCTAGACTAAAATCTTTACGAACATAATAATATGAGAAGTTCCCAAACCCCGTCATCCAGACATATGCAGCAATGAATACACGAATAGCATTGTAGATTTCACTTGCAGCAAAGTAATGGTACATCAAAAACAAAACCTGTGGCAGAGAAAGAGCGAGACCACAAGAAAGGTACCAAGTGTCAAATCGTAGCAATATTAAAGCAAAACATCAGGAGTTTTACAATTTTTAACGTATGCACCATAAGAATTAAATGATCAGAAGATCTGACAAAAAGGTCCAAACTCCAAACTAAAATTAAATTGTGCGTCCTTCATACTAAATCTATTCATGCTGTTTTCGAATTTTTCTAATAAGGAGTTTCACAGTCAAAGGTTTTCCATCATTAAATGGTAAGAGAATGCTTAGATATGTCATTATGAAAAAGAGACCAACCTGCATCCAACCTTTCCATTCTTCAGTCTGGTGCCTATTCAAATAAAGTATGGATTTTCCAGAGAACGGTGACTTGTCATGATGTATCTTAAAAGAAGTCACTGCCGAAACTATGATGAGGAGGAAATAGAGAAATAAGAAGAGATCCCTATTGTAACTCTGCAAAAAAAAATGATTGCCACCAAAAAATAATATCAGTAATGCACAATAATTATATGAAAAAACAAACAATATTAAATACCCATGTGAGACCAGTTTATCAACAATTAAATTTTGGAAAACATGCATTTTGATTGTTGACTGCAATTTCTTCATGTTCAATGTAGGTTTAAGACAAGAATATTGCATCTGTCTCATACGTAAAAAAAAAAAAAAAAACAAAGTCATAACCCTCTATTATGAATTTTCAAAGACCAACCAATCCTTTCATAGATATAGGTAAGGTCAATTTGGAGCACTCGCTTGGGCTAGCCTACAGCCACTAATGTTAGGCAGTTGCTAAGGTGGCAGAATGTACATGTATTAAAGCAATAACTACTTCATTATTTTGTATTTCCTCTATTCTTTTTTCTTTTTTTTTTTTACTGATTGGGTTCACTCATTTGTCAGTAAATCCATTTTATTTTACTAACTTCCAATTTCAGCTGATATTTATTTGGTCTTCATTTTGCGAAAGTGAAGTGACAAATTCATAATGAAGTAATGAACTCTAATGGCCATGCATTTTCTCATAGACAAGTTCCAATTTAAGCAAGTATCATCAACAAACTGCTAATAGCGGTTTCAATCTTTTACATATATAACTGTTTGACTATCTTTTAAAGAAAACTATAAAAGGGTGTCTACCATGGCTACACAGACTACATAAATACATGACCTTTATAAAAAGACACAATAATAGTGAAACACTGTGAATGTAAGCTAAAAAGCCTGCTAACTTGCTGCAATATGTGCATGCTGAATAAACTCTCCCATCACAAATTAGAGAGCACTCAGCAATAATAAGTGAAATTTACAGATGAAGCAACACAATAAAGTTATTAACCTTTTTTGATGAGCCAAAGAAATCTGTGCGGTCACAGCAATAAAAGTAAGCCAAAAGGAGACCGAATTCAGATCTGGAACAGAGAAAGAGTGAAGGAAACAGTAGTCAGTATTTTGATCCACTTAACAAAGCATATTTCTTAAATCATATAATTCACTTACATAGCTCGAAGTGTCACACGGTTTTCAATCAGAAAATATTTGTCCAACAACAAGAATCTGAAGAAACATATAAGAAGACAAATATGCAAGCCTTAGCTTAAGCAAGGATAGACCCACAATTTAAGTAAGAACTAGAGGGCCATCTTTTACAAACCGAAAAATTGGTGAAGAGGCAGTTAAGCTTCGAGCTTTAGGGGAGGCTGTCTGTAGAACTCCCCCCTCTAATAAAACAGCTCTATCTTCATCTTTAGCAGCATCACTGCCCAATTCAACCAAATTGACGTCCGAATTCCTACTAGTAGAATCAATTAATCCCATTAGTAATACTGGTGACAAATCTTAATTGTCTTCCTCCTTACTGAATATAATAAAGTAAAAGTTATGGGATGACCATCTACCAATTTTTTTTATACCAAAAGACTAATTTGGTAATGGAAACAGATAAAGTTTGAGAAAATTTGATGCAAAGCTACAACTTAGCACATAGATAAAAACGCAAAGGCAGTTTTGGTTACAGAACCAAATATTGTAAAATATACGCTAGTCAATTCAATTGAGCCCAAGTACTCAAATTTCCTACTGGAAATATTTGACAACTCAGAAGAGGGAAATGGTAAAGTACATTCCCCTGTAGAATGCAAATACTGCACCTGCACGTGCAAATAAAGTTGAATAATCAATCAAACTTACACTTTGGAAGAGACTGAATTTTTCCGATACTCCAATGCCTCAGAATAAATCCACGCCGCAATGACTGGAATAATTCCAAGCAAGAATGAAACCTGCAGGCAGTAATAGAAACAGAACTGATTTGAAAACCAACAACAGCAACTGATAACTAGTTCATTACACTAACCAAACGACAAACACGTCGAAATTGAAAGCTGCGATGCATTTCAATAACTACTAACTAGCGTTCAAACAGTGCGAGATCTGAGAGGAGAAGAAGCAGGAGGACGTACCTGACCAGGAGTTATAGGGCTAGAGATAAACATATTGGAAAAGTGAAAAGGAAGAAGAATGACGGATTCTGAAATCACGGGAAGCGAAGCAGAAAAGGAAGGAGCATTTGAGGGTGAAGATCCGAGAGCAGATCTGGTTGGGATGGAGAAGGAGGAAGAAGGATTTGCAGAGAATTCGAGGTACGGTGGAGAGAGAAGTAAATGGTGGCTTGGTTTGGTTGGTTGGCAGAGAGAAGAAGAACAGTGTGAGAAAGTGTCGGAGAAGGTGAATGAAATGAACGAGTGCCAAGCACATATTGATAGCGGTGCTTTTTCCACAATAAATGTGATGTTCCAGTGTGAGTAGTTGTTGAGAGCGAAGCACCGCCTTTTTTTTCCTTTTTTTTTTTATAAATTACTTGACTTGCTTTTTAACACTTGTTTAGAAAGATGAAGTGAGGAAAAAAAAAATTTCAAATAATTGTTGGAATGTGTTTTTTATTAGGCCTTTTGATATTGCCATATTTTTAGAGTAGTTTTTTCTAATAATTTTTTAAAAAACAATTTTAAAATTTTAAAAAAGTTTAAATCAAATTAATTTTTTAATTTTTACTTTAATTTTTATTTTATTTTTAAATACTTGTATTATAAAAAAAATTTTAACTTTTTTTAAATTCTTTTAACTTGTTTTTTAAAATTTAAATTATAAGAAAAAATAAAAAAATAAAAAACTAGCATAACAAAATCCTTTTTTTTTATTAATGAAGTGATGGTCCTTAACCCTTCTCAACCTATTTTAATTATTATTATCTATACTATTATCCATGGTTTCAAGAGAATTGGTTTATTTGGAATCTTTTATATATAATATGGCCTTTAGAGAATTGATTTTTTTTAATCTTTTATATATAGTTTATTTTAAGAAAATAAATAATAAGCAGTTCTTTAGCAACTTTTCACTATTTTTTTATTTTTTAAAAATATATTATCTTGTGTGTGTATATATATATATATATATTAATTATGTACTACATATTAATTAATTTTATATTTATTTTATTTAAAATTATTATTTTATTTAAACATAATTAAAATATAAAAAACGGATTCACATGAGAATGTTTAATTTAATTATTGTTTTACTATTATACATTAAAAGAAATAATATGTAAAGATAATTTTAGAAAAGAATCAATCTTCTCCATTAACTCAAAATTCACAAATAAATCCTTAAGTTTGATAATATAAAATTTTTTTATGAAAATATAAAAAAGATTAATTTATCCTTATATTTGCATACTATTATAATGTTAAGAATAAATTGACTTATAGGTAAATTATTATAATTTTTTCTATAATTTAATAATATAATATTTAGTGCACTCTTAATATTATACTGCAAAATCAATTTATTTATTTATTATATTTTTTCAACTTTTAATAAACTGTAATTGTATTGAATTAAATTATGTGTTTAGAATAAACAGAAGAAAACGAATTCAAAGAAAAATAAGTGAGAGAGAAAATAGAGGAAATGAGGGTTAAATTTTCTCTTTTTCTGTTTGGACATCTAATGTTTACAAAAAGAATAATATACTCTTATAAGTTTATTTCTATTAAAATAACTCATTATAGATATTTAATTTTGTAGCATTGAAATTTTATAAAATAAGGAATGGCATAATTATAAATAAATATTTTCTGTTTTGAAAATCTTGAAATCGAGAAAACTTAAAAATTAAAAAAATAGAAGATTTGCAAATTTTTGATATAAGAATATTTAAAAAATAATTTATCCTTTTTCCCTCCTTATAAATTAAAACTCTCAAATTTAAAACTTTCTTCTTCTTCTTTTTTCTTGTTTTATTTTTCATTCAAACAATGATCTTGTTTTGAAAAAAAATATATGTATTATGATTACTTTGAAAACTTTACAGTTAAAAGAAGACGAATTTAGTCTATTTAATTTTAAATACACCAATTATCAAATTAAAGTATAAGTTTTAAATGGAGAAATATACATTAAAACTATTTCAAATTATTTTTAATAAATAAAAATTAAATGAATCAAATTACACAAAACAATAGAGATTATACCAAAAGTGAAATTAAGAATTTCTTTTGTTATTATTTTATTTATATAAATTATGAAACTTCACTTTTTAATTTACGTTTTGAGATTGATCCACTTTTTTAGTTCAATTAGTTTCTATTTTAATTTAAATTTCGATTAAACAGAGAAAATTAAAAATGCTGGTAAGTGGTTATTGAGATTGGTCAACTCTCCCAACGCTTTTTAGCGGGTGTGCATCGTGAGGCCGCGTTGCATCGTATCAAGAAGCCGTTTGTAGAATTTGTATCCCATCCGACGAATAAGAAATGAGTGTAGATTTATTTTTGAACAATAATAATATATTTTTTTAATTAATTTTATTACATATAATTAAAATAATTTATACATCAGAATCATCCAAAAATAATATAATTATACTTCATTCAATTACTCTTTAATTGAATGAGACTCCAATCCGGTTAAGGGATTTGGTCTAGGAATATAGAAGGATAGCATTTTAACCTTTCATCCCTATTTTTAAAAAATTTTGTTTTATTTTTATATTATTTAATCATTTTTTGTTTCTAATATTTTTTTAAAAATTTTATATTTGTTATTCAACAATTTTTTTAATTTTATTCTTATTAAATAAAATTTAAAAAAATCTAAAAAAATTTCAAAATTTTTAAAAATATATATACATAAAAAATAGTATTAATATCAAAAAATAATAAAATAATAATAGGTAGAAGGGTGAGTTGTATTGTTTTTTGGGCTGTACAAATAAGAATAGGATCCTAAGTAAAATTTAGTAATTAAGTAATATATTTTATCTCTTTTTTTAATGTGATAATATCATATTGGACACAAATTTTGTGTCAAGAAAATTTAAGGAACTAATAATTTTTACTGATTTTGAAGCAGTAAATACAATCTCTAAACAAATTTTCAACGAGTCAATAGCCCATTATCTTATTATCTTGTTCAATATCGGATGTTGGGCTGTCTAATCATTTTGTTATCTTCTTCAATCTCAGATGTTGGGCCCCCTTGTTGCTTAATTGTTTAATTTAAGTGGACGGTTAAGATTTTTTTAATTTATTTTTTTAATTTTTTTAAATAACACATTAAAAAAAGATTTTAATTAAATTTTAACCATCCAATCAATATTAAACAACTATAATTTCTTGACGGGAAGCTGTATGACTCCACTTCAACTACCTTTAATAATTATATTTTATTCAATTACATTACAAATATTATGTGATAAATTTTGATTGACTTTTAATGATAAAATTTATTTATTATTTAAAATAAAAAATGATTTAAGTTTGATTGGTCAAACTTAATCATTTTGTATGTGTGGCAAAACTTAATTGATTGTCAAATATTTATTTTATGGGCTTATTTAAGAATTTGAATTGTGTATGGTGAGAGCACAGTTACATAGTATTCATTTAATATATGGTAGACCATCATAACATATTTTATTACTTTTTAGATATACATATCTTAATACATATTTTTTTCTTAACATGATATTTAGTGGCAACATTTTTTTATTGGCTATCAAATGTTTTGAGCCATATTCACGCCAAATGATTTTTTCTTGATTGGCTGAAAATTTATAAGGTGATAAATTTTGATTGGCCATAGTTTATTTGTCCACAAATTGTTTTCCAAGAATGCTTGTCCAGTTGGATGAAGATTTGCCTTAGCTTTTAGACAGCGCAGATTGCAGCCTTTGTGCAGAAATTCTTTTTCACTACATTTTTTCTTATTTTTTTAAAAATAATAATATTAAATATAATTATATAGATCATTTAAATATTTTTAGATAATTTAAATTTAAAAAAATATATATTTTAACTCAAAAAGTCTGTGATTTAGGTTGGACAATAAATGAGCCTAATGAAACCCATCAATAACCAACTTAAATTTTAATAAATGAATTTTAAATTATTTAAATTTAGTTCACTTAATAAATAAATAGTTTGGTTTTGCTCATTAAATTTATTTAACATTAATATATTTTTATTTGAAATTATAAACTTAAATAAACTTAGATGAATTAAATTCAAATTTAAATTGAAATTAACTTATTTACATACTCTATATGATATACTTTCTATTTTATTATATATAAATTATTGTTTATCATGTAATCTATATTATGTAAAATTTATAAGTATTATATTATATTATTTGTTTATTCAAGCTCTTAGTATTCATTACTGAATGAATAGCTCATATGATACCAAATTTAGCCAGGTCTATTGTTTATCCACCACATTCAAAAGGTAAATATTCATAACGTTGACATTTTGTTAACTAATAGCTAAACTATTCATAATGTTCAAACTAGCAAAAAGTATAGACATGAGAAAATTGATATTTTTACTATTTTTATTTTTGTTTAACATTAATATAATTTTTTAAATAAAAAATGAGAAATATAAAAACATGAAAAGGTAATTATTAAATTCAAATAAATTATCTTCTTTTTAAAAGATGAGGCTCATATTATATAAAATCATGGCAAAATATATTGTATAAATATTACTTCTCTTTTTTATGGGAAGAAAAAAAGGAAATTTGTTGTACTTTGATGTAAGTTTCAGAATTTCTTCAACATATTCATAATTATTTTGGCTTAACTATTTTTCCTTTTGGAAATGTTGTAGTTCTAGTACATGGTTATTTTTATTATGATATATTAGATAATATCAATTATATAAAATATTTGTATTTAACACAATGTAATTCAATATATTAGTATAATTTAAGATCTCAAAGTATAACAAAAAATATTATTTAAGAAATTATGATAATTTTACATTACATTATTTTTAAGTTTAAAATTTTTATAAATTATAAATTATATTATTTTTAATTACCGTAATAAATTAAAATTTTAAATATTATAATATATCACAAGATATCTACTAAATTTTACTTGGTGGTGAGGGGAGAGATTTGAAAGGGGAATATTGGGGACAAGTGGCCGGTGATTATTCATTCATGGGCCACGTTGCCACAACTATTGACAACTTTTGATTCTTAAAAGCGTGTCATATCACCGACACTAAAACTCAATTGATATTAAACAATTATATTACATTATTCATATTTGAAATAATTATATTATATAATATTAATTTATATATATATATTAAATAAAACAATATATCATTATAAAGTTTAAATAAACTCATTTATACTTGAACTATGTAAATTTACTTAAATTTAAAATATATATATATATATATATATATATATATATATATGAGTTTAATGAATCAATGTAAACTATTTAATTAGTTATTAGATTAATAAAATTTAAGATTAGTTTAGAGTTTAAACTATTTAGTATTTACTTTTTAATTTATATTTAGAGTAGTTCTGGGATTTTCACGTAAATTAATTTAATTAATAAAATATGAATGCATAAATCTTAAAAAGTATTTAATAATAAAAAGAGTCACTTTTAGATTTACAATCCTAAACGTCACTCTTCTATATTCTTTACAGACAAAAATAAAAAATGTCATACTTAATTCACATATTTGGTATACCATTCTAATATTTATTATTTTTAATTTAATAAATAATGAATATCTCATTTTAAGATGTAAGTTTATTGATTCAATCATTAAAATAAATTATTATATTAATATTGTAGGTCAAATCTTTCTACGTGTCCAAGTAACTTTAATACTTAATAGGAAGATCAAAACTTGAGATAGAAAAAGAAGGGAAGGATAAGATAGCCCATAGCATAATAAGGCAGGCCTGAAAAAGTGGGCCTAGAAAGGCAAAATTACATTCCCCATATGTTGGCCCAATTTCTGACTATGCACCCACGAGAAGAAAGCTTGATCTCCAAATAAACAACCTCAAGAAAATTAATATTTTAGCCTAACAAAATAATTTAAAATTTATATCTCGTGTCATTTAGAAATTCTTAAATATATCATATCTATAAATAATAAATAGATCAAACCAATTATAATTAAATATATAAATATAGAAGGGAGATAAATTCTATTTTTGATATATATATATA
>JASKGM010000009.1:20057653-20099946 GCA_034509205.1 Ceratonia siliqua | reverse complement strand
AATTTTAAACCAACAACCCCCCCCTTTGCCTACCCCCCCCCCCCCCCCCCAAGTCAAAGATTGGAATCCAAAAGTTGAACATGTCATACTGTTTAGTGTTTGTGTTTCAGAAAGGACATTTTATATAAACAGAAAGCAAAACTTATATTATACTTTAAAGTCTCCTTAACATAATTTTATTCTGAAGGACAGATTAGAACACCAGAGACCAGACCAGACCAGACAAACATATAAGTTCACTTGAGGTGCTATACTTGAATGTTAGTTCAGAGCAAAACTAGACAATAAGTACTGAATAGAAAAAAGCTGTTATGAAAAGATCATTCCATGGCAAGTTGATTTGAAGAAAAAGGCCATGCTTGGACAGGTTATTGAGACATATTTGCATTAAAATTTCAAACGAACATATCTGCAATGAATGTTGTGTACTACCTGATCCATCCCACCAGATTGTGTTCCAATATGTTGTTCACAATCACATGTAACTTGTGCAATCTCTTTCTGTCAACAATATACAAATGTTAGAAACAGGAAATGTAAATAATCAAATTAAACAACAAATCAAATACTTTCCACAGCAAAGGCATGCTTTCAATGCAAGCACTGTGGTAATTTGTTGATGTAAATGGTAACTGTAATGCATACCAGACAGTGGGAACAAACATAGTTAAAATTAAATTATTACACACAATTGTAAAATGTAGCTTGTTCAAATATAAAAAATAGAGACTAGATCTTCTAAGGAACAACACATGAATTTCCAGTGATACTATCATACCAGTCATGTTAATGATATAAGATTAAGATATACTGTTGGTTTACCTACATTCTCAAATCAACTATATTTTTTGTCACCTGATCAAAGTCAAACATAAAGAAACCAGTGATCTGAATCATTACTGTAAAAACTTTCAAATATTATTACCAAATAAATCCAAATAATTCAGCAAGCAACAATTTAATAAGAGCATCCACATTGTTTCCGTCCAACGGAATTGCAGGTGACTATAAAAATGAAGTTTACTCGAAGTACAAACTTGAAACTATATTCCAGAATAGATGACATACCTTTGGAAAGTTCACCCCAAAAGCAGCCATAATAGCAATTGTGGAAGAACAAACAAATGCTGCAGAGCTTGATAGTCCAGAACCTGGGGAAAAAAGTGTTCATTAAACTTAACCCCATTAACAAACAAAAGACATGACTATCATCTATTATAAATTTGGCATTTCTCAGATTCTAATTTAAACACATCAACAAACCTGTCGGAACAATTCCGTCAACCATAACATCAAGTCCAACTGGTTGACCAACGTCCACTCCTTTCAGTTTTGCATAGTCATAAAAACCTTTGTACCTACAGAAACAATATAATGAATTGGTACCTACAGAAACAATATAGTGAATTTATACTAAATTAAACAATAAAGAAGCAGCTTTCTCCAATTTACAATAAAAGATGACTAATACCTATCCATAAGCTTCTCCATGGCTAAATAAGATAATTTTTTATTCCAGTGCACAAATAGTAATTATATCATTTAAATTATAGGACCAACGGCTGAAATGAAATATTATTTGCATTATTTTGAGTCTGACAGTGTTAGGCAGGCTCCATTCAGTAAAACAAAGCACATAATGGCTATCCTAAACTTGCAATAGTAGGCAGAAATAGCCAATAAAAGGAAATTGCGAGAGAACTCTTAATATTGTGACTTACCCACAAATAAAATAATGGCCCCATTTGTGATTCTTCAAGTCCAGTTCCTACATGAGAAACAGAGCCACATTATATCGAACGAATAGAATTTGCAACAATCTTATTGCAAAACGAATCGTAAAAGCAATGTGGCAGAGACATAGACCCGAAATTTATTACAAAGTAAAATTGAAAAAATAACGAAAGGATTTAAATGATCCACCTGGTTAGGATCAGCAGGATAAGTGCACATGGTATATTTGTGATTCACATTAGCAACCCTAAGAACCTTTTGGTCCTTATTTTTCCGAATTGCCACCACCGTATCTTGCCGAATTGCCATGGGCAACACTGAATATCCCTCGTAGTCAATGTGCTCCCCGATCAAGTTCACTCTCCCTGAACGTAAAAGACACAGAAAATTAACCTTCTGAATTTCCATCTTCCCAATAATCAATAATGATGATAATAATAATAATAAAAGCAAACTCACTAACCAATGCACACACATGCAAACACGCTGATATGAACACGCCCATATGTTCAATTTTGGAAATAAAGGAGAGGAAAAACTAAATACTTCCATTTTCCCAGATTTTCTTACGGTCCAAACAGACAGTAGAGGAGGGAGTACCAGGTGAGCGAGCGAAGAGTTGAGGAGGGTGACCGAAGATATCGAGGAACTTGGACTTCAAATTGTCAAAACGAAACTGGGCTTCTTCGAGATGAGATCCTTTGCCATAGACAGGCTCCAGTGTATCGTAAACCGGGATCGGAAGCTCTTCGTGTTTCGCCATTTTCTATTGAGATTTCTTCAATGGGATTTTCTCTGCAAGTTCCTACGCTCACTGTAGGGAAGCTGTTGCCAAGAAAAACGAAAACAGCTTTATATATTATTATATATCCTATTTTCAGAAAATTAAAAAAACAAATTAGGGAAAAGTTTAAACTTTATTGGGACCGGGTTGACAATTGGAAAGAGATAGGGATAATTTAACACGTGGCGATGACGTGTCTGATGCGAGAGAGCTTCTTTTTAATTTTTTGACAATATACATAATTTAGTCCTTGAATTTATACTCTGTCTCCTAAATGGTCTCTGAATTTTATTTATTACACGCGTTAGTCCCTAAAAGTGAGTGATTCCTTGCACATTATCCAATATCCATCCAAAAGATACCTTAACTTTTAACGGAATCACTGATGTGTAACCATACTAAAGGGCGGATCTAAATTTTTTATTTTTGATTCATCATTGGTTGTATGTGTATGGAGATGATCAATATTCAGATTGCATTAAGTTATATATTGTCTAATTTTTTTATATAAAATTAAGAATAAAATATTCTTCTTTCTTTTATAAAATATTTTAATTATATTTTTCTTTAATTTATTTTAAAAATATATACTCTTTTCTCTTATAAATTAAAAACAGATTACAACTAAACTTAAAAAAAAAACTTATATTAAAATTTATCATTATCTTCTGATTAAATATTTATTTTTTTAATATGACTAAAATATTTTTTTTTTTACCTTTCATAAACAATATGGCTTGTTTCATATGGTAAAGAATACTTTCATCGTTTCAAATTATCTGTCGTTTAAGGTAATAGCACAAAAATTAAGGTAACTATTAAATAACCTCAATTCTAATAAAAAATAATTTTACTTGAGTAAATTACCCTTTTTAAAGTCAACTTAAACTCTAGTTACTACTCTATTGAAAATAACAATAAATATGGGTAACTTTGAAAAAATAACAATTAATAATTCATTGGTAATGTAAAACGACAAATAATTTGAAATAAAATAAAGCTCCTAAAACGACAGATAATTTGAAACGGAGGGAGTAACATAAATAAAATAATCTTTAATCTAAGTCTGCAGATTATAGTTCATTCCTCTAATTATTATAAATATAAAAATATTTAAGAAAATAAATATTATTAAAATTCTTAAAATAAATAATAAATAATATAAAAATAATATAATTATATAAATTATATATATGTATAATATAAATAAATAAATAAAATTAAACAATTTATAAATAATAGACATTAACTAAAACTAAGATTTTAATATGATAAAAATTATGAAAAAATAAATTTTTTCAAGTATATTTTTTTAAAAAATTTCAAGTAATGTTTTTTAAAACAAAAAAAAGAAAAATTTGAAGTAATTATATTTTTAAAACAAAAAAAATATTTTTTAAGTAATGTTAATTTTTTAAAACAAAAATAATAATTTTTTTCAACTAATTACATTTTTAAAATAGAAAAGAAGGAAAAAATTTCAACTAATGATATTTTCAAAACAAAAAAATATATTTTTCAAGCAATGATACTTTTAATTTAAAACAAAAAAATATTTTTTATTCTTAAAAATATAAAAAAAAAAAGTAAAATTTTCTCATTTCTTTTTTTGGTACAACACTCCTCTTTTTATTGTGTCATATTAGGGTCTTGGGGGTGAGAGAAAGAGTGGTGAGGATAACTGTGTCATTAATTTTTTTTAATTTTAATTTTTTTTAAAATGAATCTTAATGAAATATTCTTAACATAAATAAATTAGAGGAAAGGGGAGTGTAGTTTTCAAAACAGAAGGGACGAGAGTGTAATTAAAATATCTCTAAAAAAAAGGTGAGTATTTTACTCTAAAATTAATCCTCTCAACACTTTTTATTGGCAAGAAATTGCATCAATAACTTTATTTATATTATTAATTATATTTTAGTTATTTATTTTACTTATATTTATTATTATTTTAATTTATTCTAAATATATTTTAATTTATTATTTATCTAATTATGTTTCAATTATTTCTTTTAAGTTTTAATTTTGTATACAATTATTTTTTATTTATAATTTTGAAATTAGTTTAATAATTAAATTTTTATTTATTTATAAACATGTAATATATTAGTATAGTTAATATTATGATGCCTATTGAATGAGTTTACTTTTTATTGTATTTAATTACTATTTGAAAAAATTAT
The DNA here is from genome assembly GCA_034509205.1 of Ceratonia siliqua. Lineage (NCBI taxonomy): Eukaryota > Viridiplantae > Streptophyta > Magnoliopsida > Fabales > Fabaceae > Ceratonia > Ceratonia siliqua. The sequence goes on along the minus strand of JASKGM010000009.1, from coordinate 20,095,245 downwards.
TTATTGGTTCTCAACAAGGCAACAAATTCTTATATAATGTTGGTCATTGTTTTTTTACTTTTTATAAAAAGATAGTTATTCAATTGTAAAAATGGTTATTAAGTCATACAAAATACTACTAACCTTCATCTAGTATTGGGAAAGTTAACAATTTCTACATTTTTATGGACAAGAAAATCATTTTTCTCTTTAAAAGTTGCAATAAATGTAAAAGCATTTTAATTATTTCATTTGAATTACATAATAAATACTAGGATATTTTTAGTCTTTTTATAATAACATAAATGTCTTAAATGCACTTACATTATTATGCATTTCAAATGAAATAATCAAAATATCATTGCATTTGTTGCACCTTTTAAATAGAAAGAAGTAATTTTTTTGTCTAAATAAAAATGTGGTTATTGTTAACCTTGATAAAGTTAGCAATCTCCCATAAAAAATAGTTATCCAATTATAAAAATTAAAAAACCACTTTTTAATTTTTATAACTGGTTAGCTATTTTTTATAAAGGATAACAAAGAATGAACAATGCATGGCACCATATAAGAATTTAGGCATTATGTAAGAAGTTGGTGCTTCATTAGACATCAATGAATAATTTTCCTTATTATTTTAATTGTTTTTATTTAGTTTTTTAATTAATTTAATAGTTGTATTCATATTTATTTATACTCTTTATATACCATAATGTTGAGGCCTTTGAATTTGTTGTGTGACATAAGGCATTATCCAAAAGATGATTGAAAATAAACAACTAAACAAGAGGTTAATCATGCTATATTTCCCATACACCATGAAACATAGCACTACTCAAAATCAAAACCAAAACCAAAACCAAAACCAAAATGGTCATTACACTCACAAAAATATAAACTCAAAGGAGAAACCTGACAGTCAGTGATGGTGATCCTTTCCTCTGTGATATTTGAGCAGAGAAGAAAGATGGCAGGAGAGATTCCTTTTTTCTTCCTATCCTTAGCTTGATGGATATTAGACCTTGTTTGTTGCATGGAATAAGATAAGACTTAATATTATAAGTGTCATAATATGACGGCCGGTGAAAAGTCATCGTTTTATGACTTTGGAGGGCATAAGGGAAAAACGCAGAGAAAATGGGAGTTGCCACCAATTAATTAGAAGGATAATTGGGATCCTTAAAGAAAGGAAAACTAGCCCTTGAAACTAGAGGAATGGTTCGGGAGTCTAATTACGCATAGGAAATGTAGTAGGCATCCTACAACGTCCATCCTAAGGACGGTTACCCTAAATCGTTTGGCTTAAAAATTTTAATTTATTTAAATTATCCATTTTTATTAATAAAATAATAATGGACAAAAATGAAAAAATAAATAACTAGACCTGTCTTACTAAGTAAGTGCCTACGTACTCCGAAATGGATAAAGGTCAACGTAGTTCGGAAATGGTTTTGTTAAGTTGATTAAACGAAAAGGCAATAGGACATTTAGGGGAAATGAATTTTCCACTCAAAGCTTAGACAGCGAATTAGGACACTGGAGAAAACATGTCTCTACTAAATACTTGTGAAAATCAAGACTTTGGGAAAATGATATTTCACTGAAAGTCCATGAAAAGCTGAACTTCGGAGAAAATAAACTTCTACTGAAAGTTTATTAAACATTAAGTTTATGAGATTTATAAAAGTAATGAAACGATAAAGAGATTTGAAAGAAATGTAACATTTAGGAGATTGGGGTTAAAATGTAAACTTTTGAAAGTATAGGGGTCAAATTATGAATTTTTGAAGTATTGAGGGATCACTTATGTATTATGAAAAGTATTTGTTAAAAACTCAAAATTTAAAACTGACTTTCAAACCCCTCCCACCAAAATATCTGGTTGGCCCCCAATTCCAATGAACTTTTGAAACCCCATTCTTTAATGTCAATGGGCCTTTGAAACCCATATTTAAGTTATAGGAAATCATAAATTGAGCCTTCTTTACTTTTTGTTTAAATGGTTATTTTTGAAGGTCCCATTTTTCTTAAAAAATCTTAAATGGGCCCCTCGGAGCCCAATTTTGAGTTCAATGATTTTAGAAATTAGGACTTTGGGCTTTGGACCCATTTGAGACACACAAAAAAATTTAAAATTAAAATCCCAAAAAAAAAATAGATGAAATGAAGGGAAAGCAGAGATAAGATAGACATAAGAGGATCACAAAGAAGGGAAAGCAACGTGCCTCACCAAACTGAGGCCAAATATCGGGTAATGTTAAAGATAAACCCTTTGCATACTATCCACGAACATGATTCATTTACCAAAATTGTACAGAATACACATTGCATTGTATCAATTTCATTTAGACGAGTTATTAATGACTATTTATTTTCTTAACCCAATGACCCACAGTAATGTTCAACCATAAATGACCCGAGAAAGAAAAACAACCATCCTTAACGAAGTATCATAGGTTAAACATCGTGTGGAGGTAAACAAATTAAACACCAATTCTCGATCAATATGGCATGTTATGGACAAAAGGAAAAATCCATTCAGACATTTAGAACTTCATATCAAAAACCAAATCCAATCCCCAACAGAATAAACAACCTAAAACAAAACTAAATTAAATGCCCGAGAGAAAAACCCTTCTGGATAACAAATGGGTAATCATCCTAAATCAAAACTCATTCCATTCCAAGAGTGAAAATTTTTTTATTCACATATTGGAACCACATTCAAACTACTCCTTAAAATACCATCTAAAGCATAATCCCTTTGGATTAGAGATGAGAACTACCTTAAATCAACAAATCAGCATGCTTTTGGATGGAAAAACACAAAATGAAAATCCAACCCAGGTTAAAGCATTTCCATAAAACTCAGAATCATCTAATTAAGCATACAAATGGTGAAACGCAAAACGAATCCAGCAACAATGGAAATCTAACCAGCCTTAAATGGCATTTACACATAGCTATAGTTGCTTTGGAATTAGAAACCATTGCGGGACAAAACATGGAATCCGAGATTGTACAGCACCAGGACTCTTCCTCGATTAGCAGAATCAACCTACCCCTTTTGCCGAGGATCCTCTTTGCTTCTCCTTCTTCTCTTTTGTCGAGCTTCTACTCCTTTCCATCTCTAGGTCCCTTGGAACATTTTATAGGCACCATAGAAAAGCAAAGCGTGCTCTGGTCTGCAATGTTGTGAAGATTTATCGCGCGTGGTGTGGGATGTGGGCGCGGGTTCAGCAGAGCATAGGCAAGAAGGCTCAGATGAAATCGAGAAAAACTAGCAGCAAGGGGGCAAAATCCCGTGATCAGAGGTGTGATACGCAGAAGCTTTATGCTTAGGGGAAAACATGTATAACTTTCGGCTATGGCATAGGCGTAGTGGAAGCAGAGGGGAGAAAGTGTAGAGGTGAAAGGGACGTAGGGGGTCAGAGGAGTGGGTTCAGAGTGAAAGGGGCTATTGCAGGGAGAAGAGCAGAGGTATGAGGTCACGGCTTTAGCGAGAAAGGGATGGAGTGTAGGTAAAGTGAAGTACAGGGAGAAGGGATCCTATGTGCAGAGGGGAATTGGGTTTAAGATCCGGTTATTGGGTTGGATCCGAGTCAGGGTTATGGATTTGGGATTGATAGGTGTTGGACCGATTCTTTTAAGCTTCAAAAGGAGATGGACTTGGGCTGGCTTCTTTTTTTGTGTGTGGAAGGATCCATTGGATCATTACAAAAAAACAACTCTTGGATTTTTGGTTCCCTCCTTTTTCTTCTTTTATTTATTTGTTAGTTTTTTTCCCTTTTTATTATTTTGATTAATAAAAAATTTTTCTTACTTTATCATTTTTTTATTTTCTATTATTATTATTATTATTTTGTTAATATTTTTTTTGTCAGACAAAATCCAGTATTTACAATAAGTAACAATGAATAATATTGTATAACTTTGTATACTCATGTGTTTATTGTAATAATGTATAATATGTAATATTATATAATATAATATTTTTTCTATGATTGTTTATAGAAAAATAATATCTTAATATATAAAAATAATACTAAATTTATGCTATAACACAGTAAAGGTGACGGTAGTGAAGGTGGCAGCGACAATGGTAATCATGTTGGTGATAGCATTAAAAGTGATGGTAACAATATTATATATATATATATATATATATATATATATATATATATAAATAAGTATAAAAATAAATTTTTTGAAAATTTAATATAATTTTTTAAAAATTCCTTATCATGGCTTATCCTATCCATTTGGGTGTATAATGTTATATAGTGATCACTCTGTATAAACCTATTCAATTCTTTATATACATCAAACATCGTAGAAGCTGAATTATATTAGTTCATACTAACTTATCCATTCTTATGCGACACACTAATGGGCCTTAGATAATAAATTGATCCCTCAAAAGATTTGGATAAAGATAGTCTTCCATTCCAAATTAATTAGGTTACTAGGTTGTTGAATTTTAGACTAAAGAAAATCAATAAGAAAATTGTAAAAATTAAAAAATTACAACAAATTTTCATGGTTCATAAACCTAACTAGACTGGTCGATTGGACTGAAAAAATGGGTCCCTTGGTTAGTACAATCAACCTTTAAAAATTGGTGGCCCGGGATTAATCTAGAAAAAATCGAAGGGAACCGAGCAGGTTACCGATTCCTTAGTTCTTGAATTTTTTTAGTTGCCGGAGGTGTTCTTCGGTCGTTATTGGTGGAGTTCTGACATCGACATGTCGTTAAAACTATTGCATTGGTTGGTTAAATCGTGGTTAAGTGTAGAGGCGGAGCTTCTTTAGTGAATATGAGGGTGACAGCCGCCCTAAATTTTTTTTTTTTATGTTTTACCCCTCTAAAAATAAAATTTTACCCCTCCAAACATTTTGTTCAAGATCCGCCACTAGAACTTAAGTGGAAGGTCATAGAGCGAGAGTACCTCTTCTTCTTCTTCGCTTCTTCACCTTCTAATTCGTCTAATGAAAATTGTTGAAAGTTGGCCTTATTAATCACCCGGGGTTCCTTATGAACCATAGTTAAAGGAAAAGGAAAGAAAGAGAGGGGGAAGAGGAAGTGTAGTGTTATAGAGGGGGAAAAACGTGGGATTAATTCCAAAAGGGAGAGAGAGAAAAAGACTGGATTGTCCACACAATAATTTCAAAAAGGCAAACTTTCTATTACATCAGTCGATGATAATCTGAGAGAAAGAAGACTAGCAAGCAGAGGAGTAGAAACAAGAGAACATAGTCCTGAAAACTTTCAGAAAGAGAGAGAGAAGAAGAGCAAGACGATTATGAGACTGAGAGAAATGAAAAGTATACTATTGACTTTCTTAACAAATACAAAAGGGAAAGTATCTATTTATAGACACACTGTACAGTTACATCAGAAGCTAACTAAACATAATACAACTTAAGAATTGAACTTAACAATAATTTAACTCTAGTAATAGATTATTAACACTGAGGTAACTAATATGTAAACCCTAATATTCCCCCTTAAATCGATCCTCCTCCTCCTTTAACTTTGAGCTTGTCTCTGAAAATGTTAAACAAAGAAGTTCCTAAAGGCTTAGTAAAAATATCAGCAACTTGATCTTGCGCTGGAACATAAGCAACAATCAACTGTTTCTCTAACACTTTCTCATGAACAAAATGAATATCTAATTCAACATGCTTGGATTTAGAATGCAAAACAGGATTAGCTGCCATTGCAATAACACTTTGATTATCACACCATAATATTGGTTGTTGTTTAACTAAAAAACCCAGCTAAAAAAGTAAGGACTACAACCAAAGCAATTCACTCACTGTATTTGTAATACTCCTATACTTAGCTTCAGAACTTGATTTGGCAACAGCATGTTGCTTTTTAGAAGACCAAGATACTGGATTATAGTTAAGAAAGAAATAAAATCCTGAGGTAAATCTCCTGTCATTCAAGCAAGCACCTCAATCTGTACTGAAAATCTTGTAATAGCACAGCTGGACTTGCTACTGATGAACAACCCTGAATCAAGGGTCCATTTTAAATATATGAGAATGTGTTTCATGGCTGTCCAATGTGGCTTCAGGGGATGTTGTATATATTAACATACCTTACTAACAATAAAGGCTATGTCAGGCCTAGTTAAAGTGATGTACTGTAATGCGCCAACAATACTTCTATAACCACGATCATCAGAGATAGGTAAACCATGTGAATTAGTCAGTTTTGTGTTTATAGCCATAGGAGTAAGCAAAAAATTGGCATCTAACATTTTAGTCTTAGCCAATAAGTCAATTATGTACTTGGTTTGAGAAAGATGAATACAACCAGCAACCTTTTTGACTTCCACTCCCAAAAAATAACTAAGCTTACAAGATCTTTCAAAGAAAATGCACTATCAAGTTGTTGAATAACTTGTTGCACGTGGACACTATCACTGCCAGTAATGATAATGTCATCCACATAAACGAGAAGAAATAATGTGGCATGCTGAAATTTTCTGATGAGCAAATACTAGTCAGCTCATGAAGAATGAAAGCCAAGAGTAAACAAAAACTTGCTTAGTTTATCAAACCATGCCCTGGGGCTTGTTTCAACCCATAGAGCGCTATACACAAGTTGTTATCACTTTTTTCAACTTCAAAACCAATATGCTACTCCATATAAACCTCTTCACACAAATCTCCATTCATAAATGCATTATTGACATCAATTTGTCTTAAATCCCAACCTTGATAAACAACAATGAGAGAACCACTCTAATAGTTGTTGGTTTCACAGCTGCACTAAAAATTTCAACATAATCAACCCTAGCAGTTTGAAGGTAGCCTTTGTGGCTAATCGAGCCTTGTATCTAGCAATAAAACCATTTGGATGTTTCTTCAATTTAAAGACCCACCTACTTCCTACCACTTTCTTGTCTTTAGGAATACAAATCAACTTCCAAGTATTGTTTTTAAGTAAGGCATTATACTTAGCAATTGCAGCTGCCTTTCGTTTATCATGCATAAAAGTTTCTTAAATGGTATTAGGCTTAGTGTAAGTCAGTTGAGAAAGAAAAGTCTCAAGTTTAAAAATACCACTTTCAGCAAGAGTCATCATATGATGGATAGAAACATGAGAATGAGCAGATCTTGCATTACCAAATGTAGGAACAATTTATGGAGGACATTGTGGACTACCATCATCACGGGCAAACACTGTAGCAAAATTTAACTCTTCAATTGTAGAATTATATCCAATTGGTAACTGAGTCACATGAGATGGTTGACAAGGAATGGTATTAATATGTAAACTTCTAGTCTGACTGGTATGCAACTGCATGCTATAATTTGCAGGACAAGCATTATTGACATTATCATGAATCTGACCCTCAATAGAAAACATCATAGTGCTAATATTCTAAATAACATTTTCCATAGAATGACCAGAAGATACTTAAATGTGAAGACCATAAGAAGAATTATTATTTCCTGAGAATCCTTAGCATTATGAGAAGAGGACAGTTTAGGCAATAAACATAAGGGAAGAATAGGACAAACTGCTTGTTGATAGGGTTCAAGAACACCACTTTCCATATTAGTAACCCTTTAAGACTTCTCCTGGTAAGGAAACGTTGTCTCATAAAAAATGACATACCTAATGACAATAATTTTACCAATCAATGTGCAGGGTGCAGACCAAAATTGAAGTTTATAATCATTGTAAGGTTTTAAATTGGGAAAATAGAAAACTAAAGATTCTCAAAGCATGATAGTCACGAATGATACCAAACAGAAGTTGTGAAGGTGATTTATGAACAGTAAGACTTGGCAGCCTATTAATAAGGTGAACAACGGTGGTGAAAGGTTTTGGCTAGAATTGTAAAGGTAAAAAAGCTTGAGTTAGCGTAATGAGACCCATATCCACTATGTGTTTATGTTTGCGTTCCACCACTTCATTTTGTTGAGAGGTATAGGGATAGGTTTTTCTAAACAACACACCATTTGGACTGAGGAACTTCTCAAGTTTCATGAATTAAGTTGCACAATCAATTTGACCAACCTTATAGTTTGGTATTTAATTGTAACTTAGCCATGGTTTTAAACTGAAGAAATGATTGAAAAGCCTCAGATTTATTGTGTAAACAATGCAACCAAGTGCATTCATTTTGTGTACAAGTCAACAATAAAGAAATAATATCTATACCCTTCCCTAGACACTTGATGAGCATAACCCTAAATGTTTGCTTCTACAAGTTGTAAAAGTGCAGTATATTTTGTACTAAACTTAGGAAAAGGTAAACCATGAACTTTGCCTATTTGACATGCATTACATAGCTGAGGAGACTTATAAGAACAAGAAACATTGTTCACTTTAAGAACCTGTCTGGGAATTAGTGAAGCAACATGTCCCAGTCGCCTATGCCACAAATAAGAAACATTACTTTCAGTAGGCTTATCACAACTAACAAGTAAAAACTAAGAGTAAGGTAAATTAGCATCAGGATGAATGTAAGACAAACTAGAAACATAACATTTTGATTCATGTTGACAGCTAACCATATTAGACATAAAGCACTGAAAAGTATTATCACAGCAGATATCAAGCCTTAAGATGACTTCGATGAAGATTTATCAACACAACTAGTAAAAAGAACTTGAGAAGAACTATCGGCAGGAAGAGAAGTTGTACCTTTAAGCATACCATCAATATCAAACCGGTACAAGCCTTTATTGAACATCTTTTGCAACAGTCTCTGTTTGTTGAGTATATCCTTTACAAAATAATAGTGATGGCAAAATTCAAATATAACTCCATTGTCTTTAGAAAACTATGAAACTGATATCAAATTTTTTGTAATTAATGGTACATGTAACAAGTTATTCAACTTAAGCATATTTTCCTAAATTGAGAAGGAAATGCAGTATAACCAACGTGTGAGACAGGCAAACCTAAATTATTACCCATGTGAACTTAAGCATCACCAGTATACTCATTACCAAATGTGAGATTATTGAATTCATGAGTAATATTGTCACAACGTGACGGCTAAGAAAAATGCACTGTCATGACCTTAAGGTGATAAAGAGAAAAAAAACAGATAAAAAAATAAAGTCACCATCAATTAATGAGAAGGATAATTAGGATAATTTAGAAACTAAATACTGGCCCTTAGAACCAGAGGAAGGGTTCAGGAGTCTAATTACGCATGGAGAAGGTGTTAGGTACCCCACAACGTCCATCCCTAAGGATGACTGCCCTAAATTGTTTGTACTTAAATTTGTTGTATATAAATTACCTCTTTTTATTATCGTGATTAAAAAATAAGATGAAAGAACTAGATTTGTCTTACTGTATAAGTGCCTATGTACCCCTAAGAAGATTAAGGTCCACGTAGTTCGAGATTGTTTTAATGAGAATTTGCCTTAGAATGATACATGATCCCTTCCATAAGGCAAAAACAGTTTTATATAATGTGAGAGAATAAATCTTCACACAAAATCTTAAAATGAATTAAGATAATATGAAAAAGTAAATTTTCATATAAAACTTGGCAAAATGAGAGAACAATTATCTACATAATGTTTATGAAGGAGAATGAGACAATATCTAAAAGTGAATTTCCATATAAAGCTCAACAAAATAGAATAATCATTCTTCACATAATATTTATGAACAAAATAAGACAGTATGTGACAATGAATTTTCACATAAAACTTAACAAAATGAGAGAGAAATTCTCTACATAATGTTTGAAAATAAATAAGACAATATAGGAAAATGAATTTTTACATAAAGCTCAACAAAATGGAAGAACAATTCTCCACATAATATTTGGAGGAAAAGACGGTATGGGAAAATGAATCTCTACATAAAGCTCAACAAAATATGAGAACAAGTCTCCACATAATGTGGAAAAAGAAATAGTATACATAATTGATATGTTTGAAACATTTGGTGCCCATATGAAATTTCTAAGAAAACATTGGGGTCAAAATGTAATTTTTAAAATATGGAGACCAAAATTTAATTTCTAAAATGTATTGGGGCACAATCAGATTTCTAAAAGGTATCGGTGCCAAAATTAAATTTCTGAAAGCATGGGGTCAAAACAAAATTCTCAAGAATGACTTAAAAGTATTGGGCCCCTTTTGAAATTAATTTAAAATATTTAATTGGGCCTCTTTTTGGAATCCCATTTCCCAAATAATTTGAATGAGCTCTTAGAATTTATTGGAATGGGCACTTGAAACCCACTTTGAAAACCAATTGACTCCAAAGCCCCTTTTTAGCAGATAATTTATTTGGGTCTTTGAAGCCTTATTGTGAATTTTTTTGTTTATCCTAAAAGATTGCTTTTGGGCCCTTGAACAATAATGTCCTTATTCTCATTTGGACACTTAAATTTTCCTTTCATCTTCCACTTGAACAAACATAAGGATTAGGACCTTTGGAGTCCACTGGTTTACAAAAGCTCAAACAGCAACTTCTAGGTGATTGGGCCTTTTAACATATCACAAAAAAAAAAAAAAGGCCTTTGAAGCCTTTTGCTTTAAAAACTTCATCACCTATATACATGTATGCCCATTTTCAGTATTTTTAATGAAAGTAATATAGTGAAAATTAACTAAAAAAAAAACAATCAAATAATACAGAATCTCAAATCTAATAACTAAGTTACATGAAATGGATTGGTAAGAGGGTTTATGTACAAGAAGCAATACAAAAAGGATAATAATCAAACAACAAAACTTATACAGCCTAATTTAGAAGGTACACAAGCACATAACCAAATAGATAAACAATGTATCAGACATACAGAGTAGAACTATACAAAAAAATACAAGAAATTGTAAGCTCAGGCTAAAGGGTATTCAATGCCTCAAAATATTGCAAGTTCAAAATTGATTCTTAAACAGCAGGTTAATATCCATGATTAACATATAAACTAGCAATCCATGAATCAGAATTGATTTTTTTTTTAACAATAGATTATGGAACTAAATCAGAATCAACCAACAGATTATCAAATCAGAACCATTTTTCGCATCCAACAGATTTTGAACCAAATAAGACCAAGACCGGTTTTTTGAGAAAACAGATTCTGAAACCATAAACCAAACAATTTTTGAGCAAACAAACATTTGGACCTAGCAAAATCAGAACCATTTTTTCTCAATAAACAAATCTTGAAACAGTAATTCAGAACTATAACTCTAAACTTCATATTGTGAACCATTATTAGAAAAAAAAAATTAATTTCCTAAATAACAACCAGGCCCATGACCGAAACCATGAATCAAATTCAGATTATCAGATTTAACGAAGCCAGAAGCAAGCTTTCGAACATTAAGCAAATACATTAGAAATTATGGTTCATTTTAAATCACCAACTAACTAAAAACCAAGATCAATTTTAACCCATCCAATTTACAAAATCAGAAGTGTACTTGTGAAAACCCAAATTTTTGAATGCAGCATATGTATATGTTAAAAGAAAAACTGATTATCAATATACTTGATTAAACCAGAAGCTAAACCTTCAAACCAAACCAGCTAGAACATGTGCAACCAAAACCCAGTAGCAACCCAGTTGAACCAAATCAGTAGCAATTTGAAAAGCCAACTGTTGTTTTTTTTTTATAGTAAAAAAATAAAAAAGGATTGACAAAATTGAGTGTTTACAAATATAGTTGGTTGCTTTTGTGTTAGCAAACCACTTAGAAGAGCCACTTTCAGAAGTAGAATTGGTAGCAACCATTGTTGTAGCATTTATAGGAGGATTATATGAATTTAAAGTATATGATGATGAGTTGTTAGTTGGGGAGTTGGTATTTTAAGTCACTCATGTAAAGTTCTCATCAACCTATACTAGGACCTCTGAACAACAGGGCTAATTTTGCCACACAGTTGACAATGTGGCCAATTAGAATTATATCGACCTTGTCCTCTACCTCTGAAGTTGTTATTTCGACCTCCTTGACTGCTATTTGCAAATTTTTATTATTCTGAATATCAACAACATTGACTAAAATTCCAGAGCTAATCTCATTATTTTAAATGCATCATCTAGAGGCAAGAAGTAGTGCAATGACTGCTTTTAACGAATATGGCTCATCACAAGCCGATTTAACAGTGATAATTGATTCATATTCATTGTCTAAACCATTTAAAATTGCCAAGATCTGATCAACTTCAAGAACAAGATGACCACACGAGCACAAAGTATCGCACACTGACTTCATCTTCATAAGATATTCAGTCATGGTGGATGAACCTTTTTTTTGAGTTTGCAATTGCAACTTGAATTGCATAACTCGAGCGCTCGATTGAGAAGCATGATTTTGAACCAAAGTGTTCCATAGATCATGCGAGGATTCACATCCTACGAATTGTGGTAGCAATCCAGGACTGATAAATAAGAGGATCCAAGACACAAGCAACGAGTCCTATATGAAAAACAAAATCCGATATGGATTTGGAAGACAAACTCCTTGATCTGTTGTAATAGATTCTTCTGGAATTGATTTTGTTCCAAGAATATACTCTTCGAGGCCATAGCCTCTAATGGCGGCAACAATTTGTTACTTCCACAGGAGAAAATTTACTTCCTCCAATTTCACACTAACAATCTGATTGTTAGGTGTGATAACAACTAGAGATACTTGTGCAGCAGTGTGAGGATTGACATTAGCGTGAGCAATAAGCTTTGATACCATGATAATCTGAGAGAAAGAAGACTAGCAAGCAGAAGAGTAGAAGCAAGAGAACACAATTATGAAGACTTTCAGAAAGAGAGAGAGAAGAAGAACAAGACGATTATGAGATAACTAATATGTAAACTCTAATAGCTATACTGTACAGTTAAGTCAGAAGCTAACTAAACAAAATACATTTATCTAAGAACTGAACTTAACCATAGCTTAACTCTAGTAACAGACTATTAACACTGAGGTAACTAATATGTAAAGTCTAATGGCTGGAATCAATTGAAAGTATTTCTTTCTTTCTATAGCATTAGTTGATTTACAATGGAGGAGTACATATATGTATACTGTGACCAACCCGTGACCTCTGTTACAAGAAGGGAAAAAGGTGTCTTCTTTCTATTTACAAGCTTATTGTTCAGTCACTTAGAGAAAGGATCCCGTCTAATCTGCCTCGTGGAAGATGATAGTGCTTCTCTGTGAAACAGAGTTGACTTCTTCCACAACAAAGGGCTTTTCAGACGCTGCACTTCAGACACAACAGAGTTGGCACTCTTGTTTGTACTCTGTCCCGAGGGGTTGACCATATCCAACATTCTTTGTTTAGGAAAAAGTGAAAAAAAAGAAAGAAAGATGTTTTTGGAGAACCATGCTTGTACTCAGAAAGATTCTTTTTTTACAACTCTTCCTTACTTACTACTCATCCAAATTATCTTAGGTCAGCTCACTAAATTAAGCGAATGAGATAAAAATAATGTTACTTACATCATTACAGCCTACAGGACTCACATGATTTTTATGGTCAATTTTTTTTAATTATTCATCATTATTTATATATTCGTACTTACTTTATTCTATTATTTAATGAATGATTGAAGTTTTTTTTTTTTTTAGGGTTATAAAATATTTTTGTTCTAAAATCAAACTTGCTTATAAGATATGCGTGCTAACTAACCGAAATGTCATCCAAATTGTTGACTTATTTTAGTTATAATAGAATTATTTAATGATATTTCAAGTATATTAGTATTTATTAGTTAATTATTTTTATTATAATTTATGTATTAATTATTATATATAATATATTAAACTATATATATCATATATAAATTTAGAAATGTTTTTTAATTCACATTGGTTCAATCGTGACAAACCAGTAATCCATGATTCGTTACCTTTATCAATTTTGATAACTGGTCAGATTTTTTGAACAATGTAAGTAATCAAATACAAATACAATTATTTTCTAAACTTGTAGGTGAAAACCATAACAATTTTTGAACTACGTCAATTATAATTTGTATAATCTGAATCAATTTATGATAGATTAAGTCGATAAAATAAGTTATATACACAATCATTTATTCACTTTCAAAGTGAGGGGAAGATAAAGATAAGAGCATGTAAGAAAGATAGAGAAAAAAAGGGAGGGGGGAAGAAAGAAGGAAAATTGTAGTTTGAGTTCATGTCAAATTAATATATAATATATGAGAAGGAAGCACATGCTAACTTAGAATTCCATTTCAAATGCTAGCAAATGTATCAAATAAAAAACTATATTGCTAGTTCACTTTAGAAATAAGACATCATATTTTGCCGCTCCAAAGATAGATTTAATATCAAGGAAACTCATTTTGAGAGAATAGCATAATTTGGCATTTCGATGTTTTATTTTTTTAATTTTTTATTTTGATTTTTTTTATTTTGTAACAATTAATGATTATCTTTTCATCTCAATTAACATTAATTAATTTTAGAACGGTATCACAAAAAGGAAATCCTACCGTCACAAAACTGTGACAGTAATGGCAGTAGAATAAACCCTACCTTAATATCAATTCATTTTTTAAAATAAAAAATTCTCTTTTCATCTCAATTAACTTCCTCAAATACTAATATTTGTCATAGGCAAACAAAGTTTGATTAAAATTGAACACAATCATCTGTGAAGCTGAACACAATCATTAGTCATATGGAATGATCTGGTCGTTTGTTTTGTTAGTAATCAAGGTCCTATACAAGATCTGGTTCTGATGCATTCTAGCTGGTGATAAAATCACATTAGAAGGAGAACCTATCAACCTCCTCATCTTCATCCTCATATATAACGTCTTCTTCGGTATAGCTCCCCGAATCATCATCATCAATTTCCTCTTCATCTTCTACCTCATCTTCCTCGTTCATTATGCTTTTACTCCTTGTTTCCTTGCCCTTCAAACCAGTGCTCAAGACTACAGTTTCTCCTCCGGATTTCTCCATATCCCTTCTCAACTTATCCATGTTCTCCTTCCTGCGCTCTTCCTCCAAACGCTGCTTCTCTGCACGTCTTTTATCAAGATCAGCCCTAAAAATAGCAGAATACAACAAAGTTTACTTGGTTAGCCATTTCAAACTAATTTTTTAATTGTATAAGAAATCAATAGTAATATAATGGAGGAAACTTATGAAAGAACTTGTCAAAGCTTAGACAATACCTGTAGTTTTCCATATATTCCTCTGCACTGGCTTCGATGGCCTTAAAGAAGGCTTCAATTCCTGCACCAGAAACTGCAGAAACTCCAACAGATCTTAAATTCTTGTAGAACTCATCTAGCACAAGAGAAAGGCTCTGAGTTAAAGTTGAGGTGTACGAGTGATCTGAACTTATTGCTGCTTGAAATGCCTCAAAATCGTCCATCCACTAAACACACAAATAAATAAAAGCTATAATTATATTTTGAAAACAGCCTAAGCTGTATATACAAAACATAAAAAAATTATGTGTGTGTGGGCGTGTGTCCTTTTGATTACTGTTTTGTATAAGAAATAAATTAGATTTGTTATATTATGGACATGAAATAAAGAGAGAATTCAAATCCACATTTAAGCTAAGGTGAAAGAAGGGAGATACAGATAAACATGCTGAGGTTATAAATCCTTCAACTGAGAACAATTAAGGGTCTATTTGTTTGGATTTAGCAGAAAATGTCTTTTATACTTCTCCTTCAGAAAGAATGCCATTTTTTAGAAGTAAAAGTTGTTTTGTATTTAGATACATTAATTGAGAAGAACTTTTAAACCAGAAAATAAAATAACCTTTTTTCTCATCTATCAACTTCTCCTTCTGAAGTCTTCCTTCAGAAGAAGAAAAACTCCTTATTTTTTACTTCTCCTTTTAGAAAAAACCGAAACAAACACTCAGTTTTTTTTTTTTTAAGGATGACTTATTTTTTGAAAAAAAAGGTACTTATTCTCAAAATAAGTCCATAAAACAGGGCCTAAGTCCCACTTCTACAGGCAATGATGTTATCAACTTGGATGTTATCTTTTTTCCTTGGAGATCTACTAGACTAAAGTATAACCTAATTACAGTTAATTATTTATATCTTTGACCCATTACTACAGCCTGAGTTATGCATGATAGATACAGCCACAAATGTCATTATCTTCTCGTTTTTCACTCTTGTATGATGAACCCAAGTGTAAGTTCTAAAAAGCCAAAATCATTTTGTGGCTTATTTAAACAACTTTCAAGTTTAATCTACCAAAAGAATGGAAACTCTCCATTAGCATTGAGCCTAAAACAGGAACTATACTTTCAAGTAATACTAATCTAAAATGCAGAAAGTTATTAGAATTAGCAAGTTAGAAGATCACAGATATGATATCCTTATCATTTCCTGACTTTCAAGCAACTAATCTCAAGAGTACATAATCAGCACTAAAAAGCAAACACACGAGGATTAGTCAAAGATAAAATATACCTCCAAGGCAAACTGATGTTGTGCTACATCAATTTTGTTAAATACCAAAATGAGAGGTAAGCGTGTCTTGTAGAGGATACTACAAGCATAAAGCATGTTGCTCATAAAAGTAGTGGGGCTTTCCGAACGAGGCGTATCAACTACATAAGTTACTACAGTGGGAAATGTGGAGGCAAAAGCTTCTGTAATGATAGCACCAGAAGCAGACCAAGTGAATATCTCAATCTGACCAGGGGTATCCACAAGAACATAATCAAGTTCGTCTGCTCGCCTTTCAATAACAGAAATTACCTGAATTTTAGAGCACAAACATTACTTAAGTTTAAGCTATGCCAGAAGAGCTGGAGATGAGAACAAAACTTATTATTTACAAAAATTAGAGTCAAGAGTAATAACAAAAAGGGACAAAATAAAAAGGAACAGTAACCACTCCTAATGCTTGACCGAATGATGTACACAAATAATGGCCTTAAACATAAAATTACGAGCTCAATTAGGCAGTATACAACCCAATCAGATGACCAAAACCGCTCAATAGCCCCCCTCCAAAAAATGAAGTGGGGTTGCCATCCTAATTAGCTATAAAAATACAAAATTACCCATAACCCATTAAACAGGACCCATCAAACAACATGTCCTAGTGATGGTATAGATTGAAAGGCAGTAAGTAAAAGAAGACAGAATGAGTTATGCAAATTTGGCTCAGACATCAATAAAGCAGACTTTACCTCATCAAACTTGGTTGCAAACAAGTTAAGCGATGTCAAAATACCACCATTAGGACCAAGGTTGAACTGCTTCATGACTTCCTTGTACTTAACAGTATCTCTTATGTCAATGTTAGCACCAAACGGAAGTGTCATGACAGCAGGGTCAAGATTCATCACATAACCCCGAATGTTCGACATATGAGTGTGGCAAACCAAACGATGGAGAAACGTTGTTTTTCCACTCCCTAAACACATAGGAAGTTTATCCTCTGAGTATTTTATCAGGAAAGAAAAACAAATGACCCTAATTTTTATAGTATTTTTCTATAATCAGAAAGAAGGAGTCGCTAACTATAACAAGTAGATTAGATCACCTGCCATTCCAACAACTATGATAATAACCGGTTTTCTTTTGAAATTAACCGATGAATTCTCTCCATTCCCAGATGATGACCCTTCTATATGCAGTTTGTTCGTTGTCTCTGTGAGCTCCTTTTTTCCTTTGTCCTTTGCCTTCAAATCAATACCAAAAAAGAAGAAACATAAATAATACCCACAATTCAAAATCGCAAAGTAAACTCACCCAGAAGCAAAAAAGCGGTGTTAGGGTTATCATTTTCGGATTTAACCAGACTTAAGCTATTCTTTGAGCCTTTTACGTCATAGTGGTATGAAGTCAAATCATTCTGACCATAAAATCCTCATTTAAGCCATGAATTCTGTTTTCACTTTCAACTCCCCTCATTTCCTAAATCGAAAAGAATATCTAGAAATAGAGAAGTAAGTTTTGAGTGGGTACTTGAACGCCCGAAGAGTCATTGGATTCCGTTTGCATAAGCGCGTCCTCAAGTTTCAGATTCTTCAAGTCATTGCTGACATCCATTTTCGATTGAAACTGCTCTCTGCTGTTGAGCGGGCAACACGGGTGAGGCCTCTGTTCCGGAGAGGAGAGGGGTTGACTGGGGTCGTTTTCTTTTCCAGCTCCCGTTCGTCTCCCGGCATTTCGCACTCCAGGGTTTATAATTTATATCGCTCTACTGAACCGAACGGCACCGCGTTTTGGCCATTTTCCCCACTTGCCTTGTTGATATTTTCCTCCGTTTTTTCTTTTAAAAGGAAATTAGAATTCTTTTGCATGTATCTTATATTATATTCACATTTTTTTATTTTAAAATTTTATACAAATTTAACATATTTTAAAAATTAAATAATAAAACTCAGTAGTTAAAAATATATTAAAATATCGTTAATACTCATAAAAAATATGTAATAAATAATAACTTTTTCTTTTGTGTTATCTATTAATAAGATATATATATATATATATATATATATATATATATAATATGAATGATTAATTATTAAAAATAATTTATTAAAATAAATTTCTCTTTTACACTATTAATTATATAACACATCATTAAAACTTAAGTTTGGTGAGACTTTATATATTACATTATCTTTGTGAAGCTTTTCAATCAAAGACTATAAAGCCTATCAAGATTCAAATATAATAACATTTCCCAATCAAATATGCTATATGTCATTTTTTTTTATGTTCTTTATCCAATAATATTAATTGAGGTGCTTTGCATAAGAATATTTTTTAAAATTTTATCAATAAAGTTTAAGAAACGAGTTATACATTTTGAACAAATAAAAGGAGAACAAATAGAAAATATCTACATTATTTTAGCAAATGTAATATGAGAAATATAAAAAAATTAAAAATTAATTAAACTTTTAATTACAAATAAATTTTATATTTAAAAATTAAATCAAATATGTAATATAAGACAGATAACAAAAAAAATTTTAAACTACCACTTATTACATGTTTTTGTGGCATTTAGAAAACTTTAGTACATTACTATGAATTATATTATCACCATAATTTGATCTCTTTTTAATGTCGTTTTTGATATTTGTTAACTATTGAGTTTAGTAGTAAATAATTTTTACAGTGTAAAAGAGATTCTACCACTTGTTACATAATTTTTAGGACATTTATAGAGTTTTTGTAATGCAATAATCTTAAAAAGTTAAAAAAGGGTTCAAAATTAAATAATTACAAATCTAGGGACTAAGGAGAAAATTTTAATAACTTATAAACTTCTAAAAATTGTCACTTAGTCCCTCTTTCCTCCCCCAAATACCCCAGCCGAGCAGACTCCCATTTCCTTCCCTAAGTTTCGACGCCTAAGTTCTCTCACTGCCTTGCGTTTTGCTCCTCCGTTCTACCAGATTTCTCGCCTTCCAACCGCTGCCACCACTCGCCTCCCCCAATTTCCCACTCCAGTTTCGGCGCCTCAAGCTCTCTCTTCCTTGCGCCTTGCTCTTCCGTTCTACCAGATTTCTCGCCGCCCAGCCGCTGCCACCACTCGCCGCCAATCTGCTGTCGTGCTCTGCCGCCGCTAGTGGAGTTGGAGGCTTCATTGGGTGCTAGTTTTTAGCAAAAGAAATTCTGGTTTTGGCCACCATTAAATCATAAAAATATGGAGCTTTGGTATTTTGCTGTTGTAGAGAGTAGGTTTACACTATCAAAGCTTAAGTTGCTTTGCCCTTTTTTTTGTAGAAATAATGAACAAAATATTTCCTATAAAAATGATGTTCCTGAACTTGTTTTACAACAATGAGAACAACTCTTCCTTCCATTCCTCTAACACACGTTCATATTTTTTCAAATTTTCCAGTATAACTTTCATATTATTGAAAAAGCATCTATTTAGAATATATATATATATATATATATATGAGTACTTTAGGAAAAGATAGGAATGAGAATATAAAGGTAGAAATTTTCTAGATAGGTTATTGTTGGCATTGCATAATCCTTTTCTTTCCACTATTTAAATCATAGATAATTGAACACAGTGATAATTATCTTATTTTGAAACTCATAGAGAAAGAAAGAAATTTCTATGGGTGCTTTGGGAATAATTTAAGAAGTAAAATTTCATACTTGTTGAAATGATAAAGGAATTCTTATTTAAACATAGTATGGTAAGAATCTATATAGAGGTTATAGGATCTTGGGGCATTAGTGAAGAAAATCCAAGATACTAATATATTATATATGTAAATTTCATACTCTTAGGGACACTTGAAACAAACTCTTCGAACCTAAATTTATCTTGAGGTAGAGTTTGGGTGGAAATAATCAACCTCGTTGCCTATAGTTTGAGTGGTGAGTGGATATCTACTTATCTCTAGATGCCTAAATCTTTAAATTCCATTTTTATGATTTACTTATGTTATTAAGCATGCCTTGGGAAATTCTAGCTAAGAAACAGATTATTTATATGTGAAGTTATGATTCTTTCCCAAATTATGAGATTTCCCAAAAGTATTTATGGGAAGGCATGATTTGAGTAAAATTTCTGAAGTTGAATTTAGAGTGGTGAACTACTAAGTGCACCTAAGTTACAACCTTTATCAGTTGAGGGCAATTCCTAGTAAAAGATACTTCTATCAGTTAATGCCGTTTCTAGCAGAAGATTAAGTTTGAATGGAATAGCTCCTTCAAATGAGTGAAACTCTGAAAGGAAGTGATAAATTAAATATTCCATTTGGTGAGTCCAGTTCCTGAAGGTGAGAATTGGATCACCCCTCTAGTTAAGTTTATCTTCTAGAGTAGGAAGACCAGTTTCTCAGTTTGGGTTCTTCCATTGAGTTGATTATAGATCCTAGTATTTTTGTGAACTCCAGTGAAGTATTTCTAAACTTAAATATTCTCTTATGATAATATTATTAATTATTGGTATCTTATCGTTTGACATAGAATTATTTTATTTCTCAGATGTAAGGTGCATTATGTGTATATTATTATATTTTGATTATACCTTATGTATTGAATCGGTGTTTTAACATGAATGATTTTAATGGTAATACTCTTTACATCTGGAAGTTCATGCATGCCTTGGTAAGTATTTCTTCCATTAACTAAGTCAGTGTGATTCGCCCCTTCAATTTCTAACATTTTTCATATCAAGCCACTGGTAAATTTCCTTCAGCTCTATATACGCCCTTTGAGTCTACTGACTAATTTGGTAGGCACCACCCTGAGTAGTAGTGGAGTATATTTTTGGAAACTATGAACCAAATGTTGGATAGGTTGTTTTGAATTTTGAATAAAGGTCATGGTCTGTAATAACAATAATTGCATAGTTCATGTGTAGTTATCATATATAGTCCCTGATGGACCCATTTGTGATTTTTGTTTAGGCCATTTGAATTTTGGTTTGCCTGTCCACGTTGTAATTTTTCTGATTGTACCCTTGGATAATCCATGTTTCAGGAAATTTTTATTAAATTTTGACCTAGAATTTTTGTGTTAAAGTATGTTTTGTTTTTATTATTCAATTCATAATTGAGTTTTAATGATCTTAATTGCATTGAGTATTTTAGGCTAGTAGGTTATTACCTAAATAATAATTTCCCTACATCTATCACGTGCTCTAAAGTGGAGCATGACATTTATATAGTTGAAGAAATCAGTTGGTAAAATTTTTAAGAGTATGGAAAATGATTAATGACCAATAAGTGAGAACTAAAACCTTACTTGAATTTCTTATGACTTCGAGTTAGACCACACCACCTATCATTCTTTAGTCTTTTTAGTATGTTGTAGCATCCAAACTTGATCTGCTGATGCCTTTTCTCCAGTACTAGGATCTCTGTAGGAAAAATTTATTAAGAGAAAGACAAGTAAGGTTGTAAACTATAATAATATTTTCATAACATGAAAATGGGGGTAATAAATTGTATAAAATAAGAGGAATACCATTGCATCTTCAACTTCTACAAAAGACTTCATGCTGCAAGTATGCTTAATCACTAATTTTGCTCTATTTTGTGCATTTCTTTGACTTACACTCTAGGTGAAATATAAATTTAAAGAAATTATATAGCTTTAAACAAGATTTTGATTGACTAATATCATCAGTATCGTACCTGAAGTTTCTCACTACGAAAATAAGCAATCAAATGCTTCCAATCTTCAATGTTGACATCCTTTAGTATATTTGCTAACCTTTCTTTGTCAGTCTGAAACTTCTTATATACATTATGCAATCGACATCTCTAAGATCTGTAATGTCATTGCATAGTGGCTAAGGAAAATGCCTCCATCCGCCATTCATTTTGACCTTCAAAGTTGAACTTTTCCTAAAAGAAACACTATTGATAAGCTTATGGAAGATATATAATGTAAGTTTAGAAGTTAGCTCGCATATTTATTACCTTAACCTTTAACCACATTTGCTAACAAACTACTCGTGAAATTACTTTCCAATTGTTTTCAGTTAATGGAGCAGTCGTCTTTACCACCTAGCCACAGTAGTTGACAAGGTCCATCCTTAGCATTTTCTCTAACTGTTCTAAGAATATCCTCAAGTATATTGACATTTATTTTTTCAGTTTTTGTTTTCATGTCCACTTTGATGCACTTGTACTTGCCCCTTCCATTCTTACTTCTGTTGTAAGAAGTTGTTAAGTATATCGAGTGAGAAATACATAAAATTTTCAAATTTTTTTTGATAATATCGATGATACATGCACTACTAGCTACTCCAATACAAGTTTCTATGTGAGCATCCAATGATGGTTGAGTTTGATGAACATCCTCATCCTGGGGTAATGTCATAGGTGAATTTGACATCGTGTCAACATTTAAGCCACCTTTTCTACCACCACCTCTTCCTCTACCACCTCTACCACATCCAGCCATATCCTATAAAATCATATACAAGAGTTTGATTAGAATGGAAAACATTATCATAGTTAGACGATAATAAGTAAACATAATTATTAATATAACAAAGTACATAACGTCAATTAATAAGCAAACATGATTATTGATATGAAAGTATTCTAATAGATTGTTGTCTATTACACTTGAATAAGTAAAGCAAATGCTAGGTAGTGGACGAAGATTCATCAAATGTAGCATTATCCTCAGGTGAGTTTTCATCACTTCTTTCACTTGCAGGCTCATCCTCAAGGAAGTCCTCATCATCTTCCTTAGTTCCAACCTTGTTTATTTCATTATCATCAATAAATTCTCTTTCTCAAGTATTTTTGACAACTTGCTCTCTTTCCAAGCTAATTGTTTATGGTTAAACACCATTTCTATGCAAAAAAAACCATATGGTCACTTTCTATGGCATTGGTGGACTGGAATTCATTTTCAACTTCTACTTATTGGTAAAATCATCTTCATTGATTGATAAATCATGTTCACTATCATTTAAATTATCATTATGTGGTTCGGGCATATTATAAAGGTCATGAAAAACACTTGTTCTGCTTGAGAAGCTAACACAAAAGGCTCATTAGAGTTCAAAGAAGAATGGGTGTTGACATATATGAATCCATATTTATCTACTCTATACCCTATTCCGAAGTGAGTCATGTCCCACCAATGACATTTGAAGAGGTAAACCTTTTTATTACCCACATATGACAACTCTAAAATATCTTCTAGTATACCATAGTACTTTTGCTCATAATCTTCATCATCACCCCTCACAAGAATTCCGCTATTTTAGGTTTTCTTAACACTGTTAAAACGGGCTGGCTCAACTCGACCCTCTTTAAGCCACAAGAAAAATGGGCCGGGCTAGGCTTAGCCTTTTTTTTTATTGGGACTCTATTTTAAAGCCCGAGCTATAGGCTTTAAAGGCCTGAGCGAGCCCAAACGAGCCTAACAAAAAAATTAATAAAAAATGATAAAATACACACAAACTAACCATAAAAGTCAACAAAAACATATTATATATTATTCGAAACAAGTATATATCAACAAAAATAAATTATCCATAATAAATAACAAGTACAAATTAAATAATAATAATAATAATAATATTATAAAATTATCTTAACTCAACACTATAAATTAAAATATTTATCAAGCATCATCTTTAACAATGATATTTGAATCTATTTTAGATGTTGCACTTATTTGATCTTTTAGATCATCATCATCTTCAAATATAATTTAAAAAGAATGATCTTTCCAATATTATAACATATTCATAAGCTATTTAGGGCAAAAAAATTGAAAAAAACTAATTGAAAAAACAAATTCAAGCAGGAGGGCCGAACTTGGCCCTAGGAGGGCTAGGCCCAAATAGGCCCTACCCTAAATGGTCGAGCCTAAAAAAGCCTGCTTAAATTTGGCCCTTATAAATCGAGACCCTAATAGTAGCCAAGCCCTACAAAAATAGGCTTGGCTCAAATTGATAGTACTAGGTTTTTTGTTGTTGAGCACGGTCCTTTATATGAAATCTAAATTCATTCACTAAAAAGGTTGCATAATAGTATACTATTTTCAAAGGACCAATGACTCAGCTCAATAACTCATTATTGGCAAGTCCTTGGGAATGTAACTTTGAAACGTATAATAAACACACAAGAACAACTCTGCATTAATGAAAAGCTCATTACTCACTTATTTTATAATATAATGTTTTGTTCATCCAATGACACCTACATGTTCATAAAACCAAACATGAAACTCTATATTATGTCTTTGTAGAACATTTGATGAGAAGTGTCTCTTGAGCTCCTCTTTGTGTTTCCTACAAGCATAGATTAGATGTGAAATAAATTCAAGATATACTGATAAAATCATTCTCTATTTGAGGAAGGTAGCTCAAACTTACTCTATGAAAGGTCACATCTCTTCACAATTTTGAATCATGTACATACGAGCTTGATCAAACACTTCATTGCAAAGGCTAATTGATTTGAATGGCCCATTCGGTCGGTCACTTTTTCTAAAAGTCAATATACAAGAAGTTCTCACTTCTCCATCATCATTTCTGGGAGCTTTGTTAAACCTAGTTTGGATGTTGTTTAAGTATCTTGAACAAAATGTAAGGCATTCATCTACGAGATATCCTTCTGCAATTGAGCCCTTCGGACGAGCCTTATTGCGAACTTATGATTTAAATGTATGCAAGTACCTACATACATACGTTAAAATGAACATATATAAATTTATAGAAAATGAACAAAATAAAAATGATTAAAAAAAAGCACCTTTCAATGGGGTACATCCACCGATATTGGACAGGTCCCACAACCTTTGCTTCTCTTGCCAAGTGAATTGGCAAATGAACCATGACATCAAAAAAGGCATGAGGGAATACATACTCTAATTTACATAAGGTTATCACAATTTGCTTCTAAAGAAATTTTAAGTCATGAACTATTAAAGACTTTGAACACAAATTTCTAAAAAACTTGTTCAACTCTGTTACAGGCTCATATACTTCCTTAGGCAATAATCCATGTAAAGCAAGTCGGATATTCATTGCAAAAATATGTGATGATCATGACATTTAAGTCCAAAATTTTTTTTCTCCTGGACAATGACACATCGTGAAATATTAGAGCAAAATGCATCTAGAACCTTAACGTAGTCAAAATGTAAAAAATTCTCAACTTCTCTTACGAGGAAAGTGCATAGCATACAGCTGGTATCAATTTATTGTTACCTTGTTGAGGATGTAAACTTTGTCTAATGCCTAGATCAACCAAATCATATTGACTCTTCAACGTGTCCTTTGTTTTTTTGACCATACTCATCACCGTTCCTAAAACATTATAAGAGACATTTCTCTTTATATGCATGACATCAAGATTGTGTCACAACATAAGAGTTCTCCAATAGGTAGTTAGAAGAACATAATTCTTTTTCTTCCATTGTAAGCAACACCAGACCCACCCCATTTTTGCTTCTGACCTTTCCTAAATATAATATTTCCCAAACTTTATAATTAGACAAGTGCATTATCACCAGTTAACACATTGGGTGCATGTCTAGTTTCTATTTTTCCATCAAAGGCCCTTCTATTTCGATGCCATGGATGATCAATTGGCAAGAAGTGACGGTGCCCTATATAACAAATTTTATTTCGCAAAGAAATAGAGGAAGGCTCTTTGTGGCAACAAAGACATGCAAACTTTCCTTTGTTCACCCAACCTGATAAGTTCCCATAAGCAAGAAAATCATTGATTGTCCACAAAACAGCTATATATAACCTAAAATTTGATTATGTGTATGCATCATATGTCTCCAACCCAACCTCTCATAATTCTCTTAATTCCTCAATAATTGGTTGTAAAAATACATTAATGTCACTTCCTGGGGATTTAAGACCTAGAACTAGAAGTGTCATCATAAAGTATAGATGTTTCATACACATCCACAGGGGCAAAGTATATGGCATGAGAACCACAGGCCAAATACTATGAGAATAGCTCATATCCCCATATAGCTGGAACCCGTCACTTACTAAACCCAACCTCACATTTCTAAGATCAACAGAAATGATGAGTGTTGTTCATCAAATTATTTCCAAGCAAGAGAGTCTATTGGATATCTTAATACCCCATCATCAATGCATTGCTCATTGTGCCACCTCATATACTTAGCAGTCTCTTTTGCCATGTACATCCTTTGAATCCTTGATTTTATAGGAAAATAGCGTAATACTTTGTGTGGCACTTTCTTGCCCTTATGCCTACTTGATTTCCATATAGACAATTTACACTTTGGACATAACTATGCATTGGCATGCTCCCTCCAATATAAAATACAATCATTCTTGTATATATCTATTTTTGTGTAATCAAGACCCAAATCCCGAATAAGCTTCTTAGCTTCATAATAAGAATCGAGTACTAAGGCTCCATTAGGAAGAACTTCTTTAAAGAATTTCAACAATATATCCATAGGTTTGTCACTCCATTTATTAAGACATTTTATATAGAGTAAGCTTACAATAAAGGACTACATCGACATCCTTTCACAATTTGGATAAAAATTTGTATTGGCATCTTTAAATAAATTGTCAAAATTTCTTACATCTAGATTTTGTTCTTCAATGAAATCAGGATCATTCCACCTAGTATCTATGTTCATAAAAGCACATGCATCATGTACCATTCCAATAATATCATCCTCAACAGCATTATCGTCTTCCTTAGATTCACCAACATCAAGACACTATGAAGTTGTCTTCGAAGATTCCCCATGGAAATCCCAAGTCTCATAACTTCTCCAAAATCCTCTTTGAAAGAGATGCTTGCTTATTGTTACTCAGTTATTATATGTTTTGTTTCTACATCTATCGCACAGGCATCTAAATGATTTCCCATTTATTCTTTAACTTTTAGGTACTGAATTTTATAAAAGCCTCTATCATTAAATTAATTCAAATCAACTTTGCAATTCATCATTGTATTATCATCAACAGAATAAAACCAAAACATACACATTATGTTGGAATTGAAGATAAATGGAAGCTCTACTTATTCAAGGCATTTGCAGAGAAATCTAGTTCAAAAGCCTATGAAACATTTTTACAAATAGCTAGGGGGTAACTAAAGAAGCAAAAGTAAGTGTGAAGACCAACTAGAGAAATACCAATAAATCAAAGAAGAAAATACACAAACCCCTTTACAGATGGAAATAAATATATCAAGCATCCAATGGTAAAGAATCTACTCACCACAAAGAAGTCCACAAATAACAACTCTTGAAACTCTAATCAATTCTTGCTAGGAACACTTTTTGGTAGTTCAAATTATTAGAATTTTCCCTTTTCTCATACAATCAAAAAACCATTTTTCTACTTTAAAATATGTTAAAAGATTGAAACTCAATTTCCTTGGTAGAATACTCATGAAACCCCACAAATAAACCACTTAAACACTATCCAAACATCACCCAAAATTTTCCCATTGCTACAACTTACTTGGAGAACGAAAATGGAGCAAGGAGGAAGGAAATTTCATGGAGAACAAGCTAGAAGTCTAGCTTTCAGGCACAACAACAAGAACTCCCAAAAAGCTGCATTTCAACCCACAAAATGGTCACAAGAAGCCTCCAAACAAGAATAATCCGAAGAAAAGTGAAAATCTTGGAGAGAAATCACCTACCCAAGCTTAGAGAGTGGCCGGCCATGGAAGATTCATGGTATCATAGTGGATAGAAAAACGCACGCAAATGGCAACTTAAGAGGACGACGGCATAAAAATGAAGAAATGGGGGGTCTGGTTTCTAATTATCTTTTTTTTTAATTTATTTAAGAAGAATGGGAAATATAGGGATTTGGGAGATGAAAATTTAAGGATTTGAAACTAAATTTCATTTTTTGTTGTTATTATTTCATTTACAATTTATACTATTTATAAATATCTACTAAACATTAACAAATAAGTAAAAATGTAAAAATAATTATTAAATTAAATAAAATTTAGTAAATAAATAAATAAATTATAGCAATAAAAAATAAAAAATAGAATTAGTGACGACATTTACATACATTTAGTGACAACAAATAATGTTGTCACTAAAAATTATTTTGTGACGACATTTAAAAATGGTCACTAAAAAGTGCTGACAACTATTATTCTGTGACAGTATATACAAGTTGTCAAAGTCATCACAAAACGATTTTAGCTAATACATCCTAATTGTCATCACTAAATCATAAATTTTTGAAACCCGCCAAGTTTCCTAATCAACTGGGTACAATTTTTTACTTTTAGTGACAATTTTTTTATACTTTTTGTTATGACAAATGAATGTTGTCACTAAAAACTTTGGATTTTGTGACAAAATTAAAAAGTCATCACTAAAAAAGGTTGACAACTACATTCAGTGACAACATCTAAAAGTCGTCACACAAAATCTTGTTTTAGTGATGACTTTTAAGTTTGTTACAAAAAATTTGCTATTGAAAGTCAATTTTCTTGTAATGGTAATTAGGAAAAATCAAAGCTGGTGCTTTACCAAGACATAACCCAATTCTTTTGGACATTTTATCAAACAAACTATGTGCTCCACGGATTCAATAGTAACAAATGTATATCCTCTTTAACATATAATGTCATCTTAAAAAACACCACTTGCAAAATCAAAGCGATATATACCAAAAACAAAAACCTAATCTGAGTACACCCAAATCCAATTGATAAAGAAAGCCTCATTTCCCCAAATCAGAAACCTAAATTGAGTAAACCCAAATTAGCTTAATAAAATCCAACTCATAAACATCTTAAATAAAAAATATACCAATGCTAAGACTTGAATTAGAACCAAACTATACTTGAACCATACTCAAAAAATCAAACCCAAACTCCCTAGGTGACCAAGAAATGAAGATGAAAGAAATATAGAATAACCTATCGATGGCATATGATTGAGTATGAAAAGTTACCTGTCAGAGGGTGTATCTAAGCTCAGAGAAGTTTCGTCGATGAGATGGACGCAGGCTAGAGATGGTGCTTTACTGCTATAGGAGTGGGTCTTCGTGGTTCTATAATGGAGTTGAGAGAGGGACAAAAGGAAGAGCTAGGTTGGAAAAGTTAAAAATGGGAAAGGTAAAAGAGTCTGCAAAGTGGTGCAAAAGATAACCTACATTTCTCACGGAATTTTGCACGAATTTTGTCCATGAGAAATTTGAATTTCAGAAATCCTAATTTGCACCGCTTAAGTAAAACAATGTGTTTCACTTCTCATGAAATTTCTCATGGATTTAATCTATGAGAAAGTTGAACTTTAGATAATCCAATTCGAACCACTTAAATGAAAACAATGCATTCCATTTCTCAAGGATTTTGTCAGTGAGAAATTCACTTCTTCTCAAAATTTCTCATAAATTTGGTCCATGAGAAATTCAAAATAAACAATTTAGTTTAATTTAATGGCAAATAAATTAGAGTAACCTACAAGAGTTAAAAAAAAAAAAAGGAAGTGTGTAGTATATTACAAATTTAATTTTTGGAATAATCACAAATTATAGAAATAATGTCTTTGGACAATCAAACTTAATAATCATTTATTAAGCACATAATAGTTAAAGAGTTTGTTTAGTAGTAGAGAGTATGTGAAATATAATTAGGTGAATAGAAGGCTAAATTTTAACATGATATTACATAATATGTGAAATGTAGTCGAATTCTTTTTCGGAGTTAATTCCAATTTCCAGAATGACTTCTACGATATTCTGCAGGTCATCATATAACTCAAAAAGCTTTGGCAGAATAGTAATGGAAGAATACACTTACGATACTCATACTCTACAGTTGAAGAGTTAGAGGTAGAGGCCTTCCAAGTTCCATCTCACGTTTGTTTCTCCCATTACTCCTTATGTTAGTGATGATTGATGAACTTACCTTGAGGCAACCTTTCCAATGGATTAATATTAAAGAACATTCATTCCCTTGGTAGCTGCACTAGCTCCAGTTCCAGGAAATTAGTCCCAATAAGTATAGCACAATTGGAGTGAGGTTAAAAGTGTCTCATGCATGAAATATAAGTTATTTTTTAGTTATTTATATAAGTTATTTATAAAAGTGTCCCAATAATATATAAGTACTTTTTATAAATAAAGAAAAAAACTCTTACATATTGATAAATCATTATTCAATTACTTAGTTATTTATAAAGTAAATGCTTTTAGGATTATATTTTAAAAATAACATATGGGATTATATTCATATATTTTAAATAAGCTTAGAATATTATTTTACATCAAAGGTTAATATCCCTAATTAGTATAATATAATTTTTTATTATTTATATAAATTTTACCTCATTCACAATTTTTGTCAGTGAGAAATCCAAATTTTATAAAATCAAAGCGCACTATTTGAATTAAATGATGCGTTTTGTTTCTCATGGACATGACCTGTAACTGCAAAATGTTGGATTCACTTTTAAGCTTATTCATTAACCTACAAACTTTCAAAAATAGCATAAAATCAAAATATAGAACCAGCAATAGCAGACCAATATTTATCAAATTCAAAAAATTATAAATTAGATCACATATACATAAATCACATCAAATGTAATGTTAATATGTAAAAAACCTGTACAAAAAGAAGTCATCATCATCATCATCCACCGGCATTGTGTCAAGTTCAACGTTAGGCTCACATAGGTTCTTTGACTCAAAATGCACTGCTCCACCAAAATCCATTGAACATGCTTCTTCTTCGATGGCATAATCAAATCCAACATCTAACATCCTTTAAATGCTCTGTGCAATAGAATAACACATTATAAGTTAATAGAAAATATAATGGTTAATTAATTAAGTGACATACAAATTATTCAACTGACTAGTAATTAATACACAAGTGTTGAAAAAATAAGCATATTGAACCTGTGTCATTTTAATAACTTTCAAATACATAATCACAGGAGGATCCTCATACATTTCGCCATGACTACTATTATCATGATCTTAATATTCTCTATCAAATACTTCTCTATCATTATCAAATTTAGTTACAAAATCTTAATTTACTGGTACATCCACTTCCTCATAAGCAGGTGCAGTATTGTCTCTCAAATCTCTATGATTCTCATAATCATCAACAATTAACTCTGAAGAATGATAAGGTGTGTCTTGAAAAGGGGCATCTAGAGCATCAATTGTGTGACTAGCTTTGGTTTTAATTACATGTAACCAACCCTACTTGTTTGGTGTTGTGCGGGGATAAGGTGCAAAATAAACTTATTCCATTTGTTGAGCCAATATGAAATGGTCATCCCCCTCTACATGCACCTTGAATCAACATCCACAAATTCATATTTCAGATAACTCCTTATACCCCGGATAACTCCATGCCTTGCAAATAGAACCTTCCACATAAGCTTTACTTTTTACCTTTTGCTTTAACGTGGAAGAAACTCTCAAACAGGTGCATCCATCTATATTGCACAGGTCCATCCGCCAATGCTTCTTCAACTGAGTGAACGAGTATATGTTCCATAACATAAAAAAAAAGCAGGGGAAAAATCTTCTCAAGTTTGCACGGGATGACATGGATATTTTTTTCCATGACTTGTAAGTCAATTTTGCGCAAAGTAGGAGAGGAAAGATATCAAAAAAATTGAATCAATTCCATAAGAAGTTCCCAAATTGTAGAAAGCAACCCATTAAAAGCTATTGGTAGGAGCCTCTCCATAAACACATGATAGTCATGACTTTTCATGTGGGTAAGACTCCAAGAATTAGTGTCGACACATTTCCCTAAGTTGGATACATATCCATTAGGAAGCTTCAGACTCTGCGTCTACTCACAAACAGCTTTCTTCTGGTCAAAAGTTAGTGTCTAAAGTGTCTTCGGTTTCGCACTTCTACCGTTACCTAATCTTGTAACTCCAAACTTGGACGCTTACAATACTTAGCTGAATTCATCATTACCTTCATATAGTCTTTGGTCTTATCTTTGACATCCATAATTGTGTTGAACACATTAGTCTTCATGTGCATCTCATCTATGTTGTGTGGGATTAATAAATCATGTCAGTAAGGTAAATCCCAAAAAATAATACGTTTAGTCCAATTATGGGTTTGACCATAACCACTATAAACACTCCCCTACTTTCTGTTACTTTTGGTTATCTCAAAACCTATACAAAGATTTCATCTCCAAAATAACGCCTATGTAGGATGCCTCTCTCAGTAACATTCTTTAATAAGTTGTTCTTATTTCAGCTAAAGGGATGCTCTAAGGGCAAGAATTTTCTATGGCAATCAAAATAACAAATCTTCCACTCATGCTTCAGATAAAATTCTTTAGAACTGCCTATGAAAATCGAGCAACCCAACCTACTAGATGTTTGCCAACCTCGATAGCATTTCATATGCAAGAAAGTTATTAATGGTACACAAAAGAGCAGCTCGCATAACAAAGTTATGTTTCAATGAAATGTCATACGACGTAGGCATTCTCTGATGCAAAAGCAGTTTCAATTCGTCAATTAGAAGCTACAAAAATACATCAATTTTGCTTTTTGGTTTACGTGGACCAGGAATAATCACTGTTAAGAACATGTATTCCCTTCGCATACACATAATGGAAGATTGTAAGAAGTGATGCTCACGGGCCAACAAGAATATGTCTTCGCATTCATTTGGAATAGGCTGAAATCATCTGCACACACACCCAACCTAACATTCCTTGCTTCATAAGCGAAATATGGTAAACTTGGTCAAAATTCTTCCATGTGTCTCCATAGGATGAATGCTACAACACCCTAACTCACGTGAGTGTTTCTAATGCCATCTCATTTCCTTCATAGATACATTAGATGCAAAAAGTCTTTGCAATCTATGAATGATTGGCAAATATCACATCTGTTTGTTTAGAACATCCTTAACCTTCCTCTTACCAAGTTGTGACTATTTGAACTGTGCTTCAGCACACAATTGACATTGTCTAGCATTTTCTTCTTCATCATAATACAACGTACACCCTTGCAGACAACTATCAATCTTCTTATACCTACAACTAAGTTTAGAAACCAATTTCTTGGTATGGTACAAATTTGTAGGCATCCGATAACCGCTTGATAATATCCCACTTATTAATGTGATAAGCTCATCCATACATGCCTCCTCTACATTATAGTTTGACTTCATGCCCAACAATCTAACAATTATTGAAAGCACAGAGTGTATTTGACATCCATCCCATAATTGAGACTATGCGACACTCAACATATCATAAAACATAACTGACTCTAGATTAGGATCCTTCTCCACTCTATAATACTCCCTTTCAAAAAATGATCCAATAGTATCCATAACCATATGCTCGTACGACTGAAAAATCTTGGGTCTGAAGCTCAATTGGTGGGGGTAATGGTGGTCAAACCTCTCCATGATACACCCAATAATAGTAATCTTCCATAAAACCTTTCACATATAGATGCACCCTTATATCATTCGGTATTTGATACTTTCAGCATTTGCATTTAGTACATGGGCATCTAAACTTCCCAACTTGACCACAGATATTAAGTGTAAAAGTAAATTGAATAAATTCTTCAACAACCATATAAAACTCACTTGTAACACTCTTGCTATTAGGATAAAGTCTATTATGCATCTAACGACTATGCTCAGAGATCTCCATATTCCTTCAATATTCAACAATAATTATAAATTCATTACATAACAAACATGCATCAAAATATATCAAATCATATTGACTAAAAAATAATCTAAACAAATTATACAAATTAGTAACATCCATTATACAACAAAATCCCCAAACAAGTTGCAAAAATGTAAACAATATCATACATAATTTAATTTATTAAATTAAGCCCTAAACATCTTAAAATTGAAATTCATCCAAAATAATTCAAAAAATTAGGAAAATCATCCAAACACTCTACATTCATCATATACAACAAAAGCTGAAAAACTGTTCGTGTCAAATTTTTTCCATGTTCGCACGTTATTTCCATAGTTCTCTTAAGTATTTCTCACAGACATATCTCACGCACACACGGGCTGTGAGAAATTCGCTCCAAATTTAATTTTCGAGAAAAATATGTGAGAAATTCTCACAAAAATTTTGTCCGTTAGAATTTTGTAACAAAATCCGTGTTTTCTTTTAATTAATTTAATTTAATTAAAAGAGATAGATAAATATGAGATTTTGAATTAAAAAATACATTGCCAAAAAAGATGACAACTAAGCAATTCAAAAATAATTAAATATAGTAACAATTGCAAATTCAGATAATATCAAAAAATTTAAAAATATTCAAAAATAGTAAACTGGTTATAGATAAATATTAGACATAATATCAAATTTAATCATATATATATATATATATATATATATATATATATATATATAATATATGCATGAAATAATGTTAAAATTTCTATAGATACAAATATTTTCTTAATCCAAATATGAGTTCATACTTAAATTTTCATATAAGTTAATTTCATGATAAATATTTTTATATCTAGTAAATGATAAATTAATGAACTATTTTCACAATATTTCATATTAGTAAAACTTGAATTGATAAAGAACTTAAACTAAAATGTCGAGCAGAATAATATTGAGATAATATCACCTTATAACATAAATTAAAGAATAGAGCAAAAGAAAAAATTAGACATAATATCAGTTTACGTGCATGCCCAACTTATTAATCGCTGCAACCCTTACACTGTACCATCAGGCTACCAAGGTTATAGGACATCTCACATTTAGTCATTTACAAAACATGCATGCAATGAAAATTAAAAAATCAAGATTACATGAAGTTAAATTCACATAAATATATTAATAATTAATAATTAATAATTAATAAAGAACCAAATAAGCAACTAAAAATTAAATAAATAATACCAAAAATGTTATATAAAGAGCTGACGCACAGAAAATTTCCTCGGCTAACTATGACATAATTTAAAATAACAAATCAATACAACAATTATGTTTGTTTCAAAAACAAATGCATAAGAAAATTATAGTTAAAATACAAATTAAATCTATATTTATTTATTAAATTAAAAATAGTATTGACTTAGAGGATATACGTGGCCTAATTTCAGAGCATATACGTGTCGCAATTTCATAGTGTATACATGGTACAATTTCAATATGTATAACAAATTTGGGCATATAACTAACCTATATAATATATAATAGGGAGATCTTATTGTGGGAATATCCTACTCCTAAGTATTCTACTTTTAGAATAGAGTTTTATTTTAATTTAATTAATTTAATTTTTTTTATAAGAAATAATTTTAAAATTTTTAAAAAATTAAGAAATAAATCAAAAAGAATTTTTTTTTTACTTTTTTACTTTGCTTTTTTATTTATTTAAGATTCTTTTAGTTATAAGATTTTTTTAATTTTTTTAATATTTTAAAAAAATTAGTTTATTTCTTAAAATAAAAATTATAAAAAAATTAAAAAACAAAATTTTAATTTTAAAAATTAAAAATATACTCCTACAGGAGTGTAGGAGCTAACACCATAGTGCATCGCGCCACTGTTTTGTAAACCGAATTGCTTGGTTGGGCCGAAAATATTAGGAACCGGCTGCCTGGCTGGTCTGGTAGGCCCTATAAAACTGATGACCCGCAATTGGATAAAAAAATTGGTCAGGTCGGTTACTCCAATTTTAGTTTTAGGTTTTTTTTTAAACATTTTAGTAAAATTAGCAAGTAAGAAGAAAATGTTGGGAGAAGAAGAGAAGAAGGAACTGAACGATTCAAGAGAGTGAGGTATGGCAAGAGAACAAGTTCGACTCGTGAACGATCAACAAAATGAAGGACCGATCTTTTGCGCCAGCTTGGGGGGCTTTGGTTCTTGCTTGGGGGAAGCGTTTTTGCTTAAGGGCTCTGGTTGTTGGCTACTTGTAGGCTCTGGTTCTTGGTTGGTGTGAAGCGTACAGAAGACGCTGGAAAGATGAAAAGCAATATGGAAAACTGGAAAAGCAACATGGAAAGCAATAAAATAATGAATAAAACAATGCTTCCTAAAGAATTCAATAAGAAAAGTCAAAGTGATTGATCGTTGTAGACAAATAATGAGAGGGAGGAGGCTGTGATGAAGGGTTGTGATGAGAGAGTGGCCTAATAAAGGGAGATGCAAGATATCAGACCTGTACTTCTGATACATAGGCTGGTTACCTCAAGGTCAGGCAGATAGTAGGTGACATGGGCTAGGTCACGTGAGTTATCTCAAAATTTTTATATTGGGACTACTATCAATAAAATAAAAATGTTTAATGTCATATAATAATTTAGTATTAAATATTAAATATTATCTCATAAAAATTATAAAAGTATTTTAGTTTTAATAGAATTATTTAATAATATTTTGACTTTTAAATATATTAATATTTATTAGTTAATTATTTTTTATTTTTTAATTATTATTAATATTATATATATAATATATTACATTATATATATAATATAAATTAAAAATTAAAAATATATTATTTAATTTAAATTTAATTCAACCATGGTTTTATCATAGTTACATTATTAACTCGTGACTTAGTATCACTACAGATTTAATGACTAGTTTGATTTTTAAAATATTACATCATACATTGCAAGGAATAATATTAAATTTTTTATAAATAAAAAATAATTTATTAATTTAAATATATATTCACATTTAAAATTTTAATATAAGTTAACTTTCGAATTAATATAACTTTTGTTCCTTATAATTTTACTCAAACTTTCACTTTGATCCTTATAGTTTAATTTCGTCCAATTGAATTCTTATAATTTTAATAAATTTCATTTTGGTCCTTACAATCAATAATTCATTTAACACAATTAACATAATTGTTGACATGGCAAAAAATAATCGACAATCTTATATGTAATATTTTTTTCACATCATCAAACAGTACCTCATCACCCAACAATATTGTGTCATTTCGAAGTCTTCTTTCCATACTACATTGTCCCTCGTGGCAAAATTAGTGAGAAACCCACTCCACCATTTTCCTTCCCCCATCATCACTGTCATCCTCTTCTCTCTCCACCACGGCCACTTCTTTTGAACTTGAACATGTTAACTTCGCCACCACCTATACCTCTCAATGTTTCTTCTTTTCTTCACCTGGCCTCTCCAACTCTATCATCGAATCCACCAA
>JASKGM010000009.1:20033458-20048700 GCA_034509205.1 Ceratonia siliqua | reverse complement strand
GAGGGTCATTATGAATTTGTTGTTATGCCCTTCGGCTTGATGAACGCCCCTTCAACATTTCAAGCAGCTATGAACAGTATGTTTAAACCCTTCTTGCGCAAGTTTGTGATTGTTTTTTTTTTTTTATGATATTTTGGTCTACAGCAGGAATTTAACTGAGCATGCTAATCACTTGCAGTTGGTTTTAAAATGTCTTAAGCAGAACCATTGGTATGCTAAACGCGGTAAATGCACTTTTGCATGTGACAGAATAGAATATCTGGGCCATCTTGTATCTGCTAAGGGCGTGGAACCTGAACCTTCAAAAATACAGCCCATCTAACAGTGGCAAACACCTAAAGATGTCAGTCAACTTCGAAGTTTCCAGGATTGACTGGCTATTATAGGTGATTTATGCAACACTATGCCTCCATTGCGGGCCCTCTGACTTCACTCTTACAAAGAGATGCTTTCCACTAGACACCGGAAGCTGAGACTGCCTTTCAACAATTGAAGTTAATTATGACACAGACCCCAGTATTGGCCTTTCCAAATTTTGATCTTCCTTTCATTATAAAGACTGACGCTTCAGGGGTAGGGATCGGTGCAGTGTTGATCCAATCCAAGCATCCCATAGCTTATTTTAGCAAAAAGCTAAATATGAAAATGCAAGGGGCCTCAACTTACATTAGGGAGCTTTATGCAATCATAGAAGCAGTTGCTAAATGGAGGCAGTACTTGCTTGGCCAGAAATTCATTGTAAAGACAGATCACCAAAGTATTAGAGAATTAATGACCCAGAACATTCAGACCCCGGAACAACGGTTTTTAGTTAAACTACTTGGCTTTGATTTTGATATTTTGTATAATCCGGGCACAAGTAATCGGGTTGCAGTTGCACTGTCGCGTAAACTGGATGAAACAGAAGCTAGCTCGGGTATTCTCATGGTTATTACACAACCCACTAGCCTCCTCATGGACCAACTGTGTCATGAAACAACCCATCTCCCTTATCTGCTCCAACTGCAAGATGTTATCCAAGGCAAGCTTACTGAATCTAATTACCATTTCCATCAGGGGCTCATATGGCATAATGGCAAAGTGGTAGTTAGTTTTGACTCGCAACACAAGACTGATATCATTCGTGAGTTACATAATTCTAATATTGGTGGGCATGGGGGTATCCTTCGCACTACAGCTCGAGTTTCTTCTCAATTTGAATGGCCCAAATTGCAAGCTAACGTGAAACACTTCATACAAACGTGCCCGGTTTGTTAGCACACTAAGTATGATACTAGTGCTCCCTCGGGTCTGTTACAACCTCTTCCCATCCCTTCACAAATTTGGGAAGCCTTAACAATGGACTTTATTGTTGGACTACCTAGTTCACAGGGGTACTCAGTTATTTTTGTAGTGGTCGACTGCTTGTCAAAATATGCTCACTTTGCTGCACTTCACTCGGGGTTTACTGCCTCCAAAGTTGCTGAAGTCTTCCTTCAACATGTTGTCAAGCTTCATGGGTTTCCGATAAGTATTGTGAGTGACCGTGATCCTATCTTCCTCAGTAAATTTTGGAAGGAACTATTCCTCTTGAGTGGTACTAAGCTGGCTTACAGTAGCGCTTACCATCCTTAATCGTATGGCCAAACTGAGGTCACTAATTGGGGATTAGAACAATACTTGCGTAGCTTCACTTTTGATCGACCTCACCAATGGTACAAGTTGTTGCCCTGTGCTGAGTTATCCTACAACACATCCTTTCACACCTCCATTAAAACCACATCGTATCAGGTGGTTTACGGTCGAGCGCCACCCTGCTTGTTGCCTGGTTCACCTCATAATCTTACAGTTGAAGCCGTTGAAACAGAGCTCCAAATTCGTATTCAATTATTTAGAGAGTTAAAGACACATCTCTTGCATGCTCAGCAACGAATGAAGCACTATGCTGATTGTCATCGCCGAGATCATAAGTTTAACATTGATGACTTGGTTCTTATCAAACTACACCCCCACAGACAAACGACCTTGTCCAAGCATCCGTTCACCAAACTTGATCAACGTTTTTATGGGCCTTTTTCGATTGAGGCTATTGTGGGATCGGTAGTCTACCGAGTTCGCTTCCCTGAAGATGTTAAAATATCTCTGCTTTGAAATCATTTCGCCAGGACTCCACCTTGCATGCTTCGCCTCTGACTTCTACCATTATTGATAATCGTCCTACCTCTTGCTATTCTGCGCACTCGCCAGGTTAAGTTGGGTCTGAGTTCCAACTTCAACTGTTAGTTCAATGGGAAGGACTGTCATTAAAGGAAGCTTCCTGGGTCTCCTTGGATGAATTTTGCACGCTCTATCCTGCGTTTGACCTTGAGGACAAGGTCCTGGTGGACCGGGAGGGTAATGATAAGAGTGTAAACGCCACGTCGACAGTTAGAAGACACAGACCGCCAACATGGCTCAAAGAGTACCAATGCTGAGGACTGTAGTATTGGCTGTGTAGTGTTGTTACTTTTTATTAGTAGTATTTCCATGCTGTCTTAGTTGCTATGTGCTCGTATTGTATTGGTAGCTAGTTCCTAAATGCCTTTATATGTGTATTGTGTCCGTTTTTTGGAGGATATGAAAATTATCATAAATCTTTCCTTGATCTCTTGTCTTTTGGAGGAGCGCATCCTTGAAACTGTGCATTTGATCATAACAGTGGTGCTTTCATTGAGAGGGGCGCTCAACAAGTCCCTTTGTCGGCAACGCAGCAGGAAAGAGCTACCTGGTGCCCACAAGTGATCCGAAGTGAAAGCCGTCTGTGGACGTCCGGCCTCAAGGGGGTGCTATGATACGATGTGGGAAGTCCCACATCGGTTCCGCATACCAAAACGAAATGGTACTTAAGTTGCGAAGGCACTCTCCCCTAATGGACTAGTCTTTTGGGGTGAGTTCTATTTTTGCAACTTGAGTTCCTATCACACTCGGTTAAGTTGATGGATTGGATACTTAAAAGGGATAAATTGTAAGCCCTTGCTCCATTTTTTGTTATATAAATTACTATATTGTTTCCAAATCAGTGAGAAGTGTGTGGTTGCTAAAGAATCACATTGCTTGTCTGCTGATGGCTTAAAAATAAACAAGTATATTGGTATTCATACACGGAATTGTAGCATTATTTATGGTGATCAGAGAGCCTAGAACCTTATTATGGGTTTGTTTGAGCAAGGACTGGAACATCAGTCTTTTTGAAGCATTAGAGCATGGCTTGAAGGCCAATATATATTTATTTTTTTGCTTCCATAGCAGTCTTTGAAGATAAAGAGCTTTTTTCACCTATTTTCATGGTGGTCTTGGCAACGGAAACATTTAATTTTGATGTTTGATCCTTGTATTGCAGATACAGATGATGACAGCTATAGGCCATCAAAAAGGGCGCGAGCTGATTTCAGGCCACCACGAAGCGATGATGATGATATTGATGGGTTGCAAAGTTCACCTACAAGGTCACAACGAGGGCACTCAAGAGAGGATGTTCCAATGACTGATCAAACAGAGGATGAGCGATATGAAGTACTGAACACTTTGACTTTCTGCTTTTTGCATCTTTGAGATACATTGTTAGTGTCATTTGACAATTAACAAGGATACTTGGATTGTAGGATGACTATGGTGATGACGATGAATACGAGATGTATCGTGTTCAAGGAACACTTAGAGAGTGGGTTACAAGAGATGAAGTGCGCCGCTTCATAGCCAAGAAATTCAAGGATTTCTTACTCACATATGTTAATCCAAAGAATGAACATGGTGACTTTGAATATGTGCGTCTGATAAATGAGATGGTTTCAGGTAATCTATCTTTTATGCCTGGTCTTAAATTGATGAACTTGTCACAGTGAACAGTAAGTAAACTCTTGTACTTTGCATGTTTATATTCTGTATAAAATTCGAATTGCTTTGTTATATCCATCAGATTAATTAGTGTTTTTCACATGCAGCTAATAAGTGCAGTTTGGAGATTGATTACAAACAATTTATCTATGTCCATCCCAACATTGCCATCTGGCTGGCTGATGCGCCTCAGTCTGTTTTAGAAGTAATGGAAGATGTTGCCAAAAATGTTGTCTTTCATTTACATGCCAACTACAGAAATATACATCAGAAGATTTATGTTCGCATAACCAACTTGCCAGTTTATGATCAAATTCGAAATATAAGGTAATGAAAAAAAAAATACTGTTGCACCACTCCACCTTTCTCCCAGAAAATGAAAATACAAACCCTAGATATTTTTTTTTTGGAGCAGGCAAATCCACTTGAACACCATGATCCGGATTGGAGGAGTTGTAACCAGGCGCTCGGGAGTCTTCCCCCAGTTGCAACAGGTAAAGTATGACTGTAACAAATGTGGAACAATTTTGGGACCATTTTTTCAGAATTCATATTCAGAAGTGAAAGTTGGATCCTGCCCTGAGTGTCAATCAAAAGGACCATTCACTGTCAATATTGAGCAGGTACAACTTCTCAAGTCCTTATGTGTTACTCCTCTTTTTTGATAAAGTTAAGTTGATGATATCAAATTACAATTTTGAAAACAGATACTATGCTCAATTTGGCCAAACAGCTGTATAAAGCTTGTTGATGGATTTTCCTTTACAATATTGTTAGCAACCAACATTGCTGAAAGGAAAATAAACTCATTTTTTTTCATGCTTGTTGTAGACAATTTATAGGAATTATCAAAAGCTTACTCTCCAAGAAAGCCCAGGAACAGTTCCTGCAGGTCGACTTCCAAGATACAAAGAAGTGATACTATTGAATGATCTGATTGATTGTGCTCGTCCTGGTGAAGAGATTGTATTTTCCTTTACTTGGACTAGTTATTTTTCGGTCTTGAGTTTTAATGATTTCCTTAATTTTCTTTATTTGCTATAAAAATTCCAGGAGGTCACAGGTATTTATACTAACAACTTCGACTTGTCTCTAAACACAAAGAACGGGTTTCCAGTGTTTGCCACTGTGGTTGAGGCAAACTATGTTACAAAGAAGCAAGATCTCTTCTCTTCCTACAAACTTACACAGGAAGACAAAGAAGAGATTGAAAAGTTGGCCAAAGACCCAAGAATAGGAGAAAGGGTTTGTTCTCTAGACTCTTTTGTTGGTGTATTGTTGTTTTGCTGCATTAAAGTACTTACTCTGAAATGTTCTACAAATTGATTTCAGATTGTCAAGTCTATTGCCCCATCAATTTATGGTCATGAGGACATAAAGACTGCAATAGCTTTAGCCATGTTTGGAGGTCTAGAGAAAAATGTTGAAGGAAAGCATCGGCTGCGAGGGGACATAAATGTTCTTCTTCTAGGTGATCCAGGAACAGCAAAGTCACAATTTCTGAAGTAAGAATTTAGTGATTCTATTTTAAAGATTTCTCTCAAATTGCAACGGTGATCTTGCATTAATATCACAACAATCTATTGCAAGGTATGTTGAAAAGACTGGGCAGAGAGCTGTTTATACTACTGGGAAAGGGGCTTCTGCTGTGGGGCTCACTGCAGCAGTTCACAAGGATCCAGTCACAAGGGAGTGGACCCTTGAAGGGGGAGCCCTTGTTCTAGCTGACAAAGGAATTTGTCTTATTGATGAGTTTGACAAGATGAATGATCAGGATAGGTAAGAAAATAGAAACTATCTTTGTAATCTCTTGAGATTCCAATTACAAATTGCTAACCCCCAACCTCACCAGAGGAAGGGAAAAGGTGAGCTTAACGTTTGACCTTTAATATATTCACACGGTATCAGGGTAAGTATCCATGAGGCCATGGAGCAGCAGAGTATAAGCATATCAAAAGCGGGAATTGTCACATCTCTTCAGGCACGCTGCTCTGTCATTGCTGCTGCTAATCCTATTGGAGGAAGGTAAGCAAATATAATGTGCCAAGTTTCTGAGCGCAACTTGGCACTGGTCAACATAGTTGAGCCACATAAGTGTATATATGGTTGTATGTGGACTTTTATGCAATACATATTAAAGTGCATGAGATGTACACTTTCTAACCCTTTCACTGATGAGTTTAGTCTTCAATTTTTGTTTGCTTTCCAGATATGATTCCTCGAAAACATTTTCTCAAAATGTTGAACTGACAGATCCCATCGTTTCTCGCTTTGACATCCTCTGTGTTGTGAAGGTTATGTTCATTTTCATTGCTTCCTCAAAAAGAACTTTTTTTTATTAATATTAACAGAGGAATTCTTGATTATTCAGGATGTTGTTGATCCAGTCACTGATGAAATGCTTGCAAAGTTTGTCGTTGAGAGTCACTTCAAGTCGCAGCCCAAGGGTGCTAACATAGATGAGAAGTCCTTAAGTGAATCCCAAGATTTTTATGCAGCTGCTATGCCAGCTGATCCTGAGGTCGTCACTGCAAATCCTGCTAGTAGCTTCACTTTGGATACACTTAGTTTGTGGCTTCTACATTTCTTAAGAGTTTCTTTAACTTCCGTCTGCAGATACTTCCTCAAGATATGCTGAAGAAGTACATTACGTATGCTAAGTTGAATGTGTTTCCAAGGTTACATGATGCCGATATGGATAAACTAACACATGTTTATGCTGAACTGCGG
This sequence comes from Ceratonia siliqua, assembly GCA_034509205.1. NCBI lineage: Eukaryota > Viridiplantae > Streptophyta > Magnoliopsida > Fabales > Fabaceae > Ceratonia > Ceratonia siliqua. The sequence goes on along the minus strand of JASKGM010000009.1, from coordinate 20,042,118 downwards.
AAGGAATCTTCAGTAATGTTTTGTGTCTCTTACCAAATTTTTGTTAGGGTTATTGTTTGTATCAGCTTCACTGACCTGCTGCACGCATTCTCTTTATTTAGTATGGACAAGGAGTCCCCATTGCTGTAAGGCACATAGAATCAATGATAAGGATGTCCGAAGCTCATGCGAGAATGCACCTGAGACAGCATGTCACACAAGAAGATGTGGACATGGCAATTCGTGTTCTACTTGATTCATTTATTTCAACCCAAAAATTCGGAGTGCAGAAAGCTCTGCAAAAGGTAACTAATAATTTGGTGTATCTGCCTCAGTTGTACAATTTAACTCTTGTGGACATTCTCTAGCATCATGTTTAATCACAAAATACCTATTTGGTTTTGCTTGCATCATTTCCTTTGTCTTTGCTGTTAAATCTATGAGGCATGCAGAAATTTGCTCGGTGTGGTTGAAAATAATGTAATTTATACTGGACTTGGTGGCCAAAATTAAGAACATGCCCTTAATTTAAACAGTGGACTTTTGCAGAGCTTTAGGAAGTATATGACTTTCAAGAAGGACTACAATGAATTGCTCCTTTACCTGCTTCGTGAGCTCGTAAAGAATGCTTTGCATTTTGAAGAAATTGTTACTGGATCTGCTTCAGGGCTCACGCATATTGATGTCAAAGTAGATGATCTCTACAACAAGGTAACAACACATGTAAGTTTTTAAACTGAGGCAATAGTGACCTTGACTTCCGAGTTTGTTTCACATTGTGCAGGCTCAAGAGCATGAAATTTATGATCTTAAACCCTTCTTTAGTAGCACTCACTTTTCAAGAGCCAGTTTTGTACTGGATGAAGGGCAAGGAGTGATCAGACATCGCCTTGCAAGATGAAGGTAGAATGCATCTATGTAGTGTATCAATGGATGTTATTGTGCAATATGTTCTAGGTTTTAGTCCTGAAGGACCTTTGCAAGTTGATGTATGCTTTTGTGACAACACTATTGTTGGAAGGGTCCTGTATATTACCCAACCTATCAGGAAGTCGGTATTTGCCTTGTCTGGTTGATTGTATGTAAGCCAAATTTGGTGTTAGCATGCAAACAATCCCCCGCCTAATAAATAAGTTCGGTTTGGCATCCTTGAACAAAAATTTCCCATGTCAAGGACGTTTGCCAATATGAAAGCCTCCTGATAAAAGGTTGGTATTAATTGACTGATGAGGATGCGGTGAACATTGGCTTTATTATTCTTTTTCCTGGAAAAGCTCGTGTTCAACACTGCTGAACATGAAAAGACAGGATCCAAATCAAAATCACAAGAGTCATGTCACATGAAGTTATAATTATAAACATGACCGCAAGTTATTAACTATATATGCGTCAAATCAATGTGAAACTTTTGGCATGAATAAGATATTTTTGTTAATTTAATATAAAATAATATTATATAAATAACTTTTTGTAATAAAATATTGAGAGAAGGGTTACACCGCATTGGTAATTAGTAATTACTATTGCCAATGTCGATGGTTGATTGGTTGCGCGTAAAACTTGAAAGGTACAATTATTTGTAGTGGAAAAGAACATGAAAAACTAGAATGATAATATCGAGATAATCAAATTATAAAATGTTGTCACCTCGATAAGGAATTAAATTTTGAGCGTTTCGATCGAAACGTTTGAAAAATTTTAGTTTCGTGCGAAACTGAAATGAAACGACATTTCAATTTTGAAATAGTAACGAATCGTAAGATTTTGATTTGTTTCGACGAAAATCGAATGAAAAGTATCGAAATGGATCGAAACAGAAAAAAGAAGAAGGAAAAGAGTTGTTTAAAATCATGATTAAGAAGAGTCTGAACCTATTTTGAATTTTGAAATTGAAAGAAAATGAAGAGACTGAGAAAATTGAGAAAAGTTTGAACCTCTTTTAAAATTTTCATTATTATTTGTCATATACAACTTATCAGCTTATACCTTACTTTATGATAATATTATTTATATTCTTCATATTTAATTATCAAAATAAAATATTTGATTTGATTTTTATAGTTATTTTTATTATTGTTTTGTTTCTTCTAAGAATTATATTTAAAATATCAAAAAATCTATAAAATTAGAACAAAAATATGCACTTTCTACTAAATACAAAAAAAAAAAGAAATATGTGGAGTACTAAATTAACAAAAAAATAATTTTTTTATCTCTTACTTTTAATTTTTAAAATTTTCATTATGTTTTAAGAAAAGAAAAAAAAAATAGATCCAATATTTTGTTTCATTTTTAAAATTTATGAACATTAATTATATTAATATTGTTTAAATGAAAATATAATTATCCACTACTATGTTATCTAATTATATATATCTATATTATTATCATGTTAGAATCCTTTATAATTAAAAAAAATTATTATTTAAACTTATTCAAAACGTTTCTTAAAAAATATCCGTTTCTACGAAATTTTTAAAATATTTTGAAATATTTTTGTTTACTGAATAGTCAAAATGGTACCTCAAAACAAAATTTAATACCTTACTCGTGGAATAGATTTGAGTCCCTGACTCCTTGAGGATGTGGCAAAACCGTATAGTGGGTTGGAGTGGTAAAATTATATCAGAAATGATTCTCATACACCAGTAACCAATACACCACATTACACTAATTATATTTTATTAATATAATTACTGACTCAGTAGCTGAGTCAGCAATTATATTGATAAAATATTATTTCCCCCCTTTTTACTTTGCCTCCTTCCCCCCCATTTTCACTCAGTCACTCTTTCTCTCCGTTCACGGTACTTTCCAGTAGCAAAGACATTGCCGAAGCACCTCCTCGAACGGAAAGTCATCCACCGTCGCTCGCCGTCATCCATGGCGGCCTCTATCCACCACCCGACAACATACAGGAGAAACACCCAGGGATACCATTCCGTCCAGCACTAAGGGAGCAAGAAAAAGGAAGGCAATTGATAGGCATGCTTTTTTATCAGAAGTGGTGGAGGAGAAGGTTGATCGCTGGTGGACAAGCGGCGGCGGTGGTGCTTCTCGGCGATTCTCAGCTGTTGGAGAGGGCCATCGTCGAGGGAGAAACCCAGGGAATGGGGAAAAATGGGGGGAAGGAAATATTGTTGGGAAAAAAGAAAAAGAAAAGAAAAATGGGTAAGAAGAAAGTGGAAGGGATGAAAAGAGGAAAAATAATAATAAAGTAATGATGGTGTAGCATGGTGTAAGAATATCAGTTCTCAAATTATATACAGTTTTTTATAATAAAGTATGCAAAAAAAACTAATCAAATAAATTATTTTATAATATTTTGAGACATTACATATTAAAATAATATCTCAAATTTTATTTTATTTTTAGAGCTACTACAATATATTAATATTGCAAACAATTTATAAAGCACGACTTTGAAATAAATTTTTGCATGCACTTAAATGACATTATATCAAAAAAATTTCATACACTTGAGTCTTGGAGATTTTTCACCATTGAGAAATGCTTTCATGTAATACATGGGCCTGTTGGTTTGTATTTCTGTCTTTGTTCTGGAAAATAGTTTTGTGAAACTGTTTTTAAAAATAAAAAGGTATTTTTAAGAGAATAAATAAAAAATACCAAAAATTTAGACTTGATTTTAAAATGTAAAAAGTTAAAAAAATTGAAAATTGAAAATAAAAAAGTTTTATGATAAATTATTTTAGAAACGGTAAAAATGACAATCACTAAACGGAAGAATTGGAACAATGAGATTTGTTGGTGGCGGCTAAACATATAGAGACAATTAGGGCTTGAAATGAGTTTAAAAAATTATTTTTTTATGAAAATAAAAATTTTTGTTTAGATAAATGTTTTCATAAATTATTTTTTAAAAATTATTAACTAAAAATAAAAAATAACTATTTTAACTTATTTTTAGTTATTATTTTTTAAAAATATAAAAAATAACTGATTTTTATTTTTTATAATTATTTTAAAAAATAACAAAACAAAAATCATTCTCACCGGTAACTGAAAAGAGGCCTTCCGGCTTCCAGAATCCATCTCATAGAATTTTTTTTTTTTTTTTGAGAAAAGAGAAGAGCAAGTGGAAAATACTGTGCGTTTTGGAAATGACGATAATAACCTTACTTCATGGTAGGGGCGGCGGGTGAGGATTGATTGAGGAAGCAATATAAGCACTGTGCGAGAGATCTGTGCCGAAGCTGGGGGAAGAGAAAATGGGAAGGTGGTGGAAAATAGCGGTGGTGGTGGGGATACTGGGGATGTTGAGAGGATGGACTAAGAATTATGGATGGGACAAGGACGCAGCTGTTAAGATATTGAGAGAATGGTCGGACAGATTGGGTATATGGGCCATCCCTCTGTACGTGGCAATCCATACCCTCTCTATTGCTCTCTGTTTGCCCTCCGCTGTTTTTCTCGAAGCCGCCGCTCCTCTGCTATTTGGCTTCTTCCCAGCCCTGCTCTTCGTCTTCTCAGCCAAGCTGCTGGGTGCGTCTCTCTCCTTCTGGATCGGCAGGTCTGCCTTCTGTTTCTATCTCTATTTCTTTCTTTTATCATTTCCTACCCATCACACGTTGTTTAACTTTCACAAAATGCATCTTGATATTATGGATTTGAGTTCAATTTTCAATTAAATTCTTCGAGACTACTAATATTCTCCCATCCTTCTGCCTACTTAAATCCTTTCTTCATCAAACTAATGCATTGCAAAGACTCTGGATTAAATTCTTTGAACTGTAATCACATGCAATTACATCTTCGAATGCTCATCAAGGTATGTGTATCATAAAAATACCCAAATTTTGTATATGTAACAACTCATCAGTAGAGAAAGAATCAGTTGCGGGTATATAAATTTTATTTAACACCACTGCATCTTTTTCATCAATCATACTGGGCTAACATTTATTACTTAAACTAGTTCATCAATCTATTTTTAACATAAATTTTATTGCTAGAGAATCCTAGTTTTACAAGTTTCTACCCTCCTAATTTCTATTTATTTTTCCACCTGTATTGAAATTAACAGTTCATCTCCATTGTTGTGTTGTTATTGAATACAAAGTTATGCATCTCTAATTTTAATCTCAAACTGGTTGGGGAGAACTAGAGAATATTTTGAGATGACAGTGAAAAAGGAATTCTCGTCAACTATTTATCCTTCAAGCTTTTTTGTCAAGAGATCTCAGAGAAACATAATTAGTAATTTAGTTTATTGGTGCCTTGGATTGAGAGGAGCACCAGGAACTTTAAAAATCAAACTTTATATCCTCAGTTTATTTAGAATCAGAGTGTCTATTTGGCTTCTTGTACATGTTCAGCTTGTGCCCCTTTTCAGGTGTCCCTTTTTACCAATATTGAAATCCATGGAGGGCGCTGTTCTACTGGATTTTGTGTGTTTCTTTTTCATTTTTGGTTTGTTTCTTACTCTCCTTTTTAATAAAATTCTTCCACTTCTATAATAAAAAGTCACATAATTCATATCCATGAGAGATTGAGAGTAATCATGGGTTTTACCTGATCTAAAATACATATGTTGAATCCAAACAATCAAGTATCTCTAGAGTAGAAGTTCATGTAAGCCATTTTTAATACTTGCTTCTGTGATATGAAGATCACTACTAAAGACTGCTGGAAAGAACTGCTAGTGTACACTAATGAGGTAAATTTTGTTTGTGGATAGCATTAGTGAATGAGGTGGATGTATGAAGGCTATTCTAGTTTTACAGGTCCAGTAACAAGATTTTCCATGCGTTAATGATGTGTTCTAAATTATAGGAACTACACTTGATATCTCCTCTGTGTATCACTCTGTCTTTGTTTGGGTTGAATTTAAGTCATTCTGGGTTCATTCAGGTTACTATTCAGAAGTTCGAGTTCAGCAGTGGAGTGGGCCCAAAGAAACAAATATTTTCATCTCCTTTCTAGAGGAGTTGAGCAAGATGGTTGGAGATTTGTTCTTCTTGCCCGCTTCTCACCTGTGCCCTCCTATGTTATTAACTATACCCTAGCTGCTACTAAAGTTGGGTTCCTTTTAGATTTTCTACTTCCTACTGTTATTGGATGCATCCCAATGATCTTGCAGAACACATCTCTTGGAAGCCTTGCAGGTGCTGCTGTTGCTACAGCCTCGGGCTCTAAGAAATATCCAGTTTGGTCATACTTTTTTCCCATAGCTGGTATCTTATCTAGTGTACTTATTTCCTTGAGAATTAAAAAGTACTCAACCCACGTTTCAGTATCTGAAATCTTTCCTCGCGAAGATAACTCTACTGACTCATCACAAACTTTATCTGGTAGAGAAGAAAGGAAGTGCCCTAAAAAAGATCAGTGAGAGTCTCTGCCTAGTTAATTAGTATTGACATCATATGTGCACCTTGTACCAATTAACGTTTTAATACGGCTTGATCTTCATTTAGTCTTTGATAGTGGCGCTCAGTTTTTTACTTTTTTAGTCGGATGTAGATGTTCAGTTATTGCAACTCCTGTTCGAATTTTTCCTTGCCGTTTTCTTTCATTTGAAGCATTATTTGAACTTTGAAGCGATGACACATGCACAATCATTCTATCTACATTGCACATGTAATCTAAGTGGTCATTGAACTTTTTTAAAGATTGGGCAAGTATTATTACCAAATAGACCAGAGAAATGAAAAACTAATGAATTGACCACTTGACACAAATTGTAGAGGTAAATTTATCTAAATTTAGTTTGGCACATGTATTTGAATTTAAATTTTGATAAATTATTTAAAAAGGAATGTAATTTGTATATAATTTTTTTACATTATTTTTACACGTTTTTTAATATTTGATATTTTATTATTTTTTATCATCAATATTTTTTATATTAAATCAATTATTAAAATTAAAAGTATACAAAAGTTGTAGATATTATGGTATACAAATAATATTTTCTTATTTAAATTCTGTTATTAAAACTTATTGGCAATGTTTAATTTTAATGTTTACACAATTCCACAATAAGAAGGTACGGCTAAACTGACAGCCAAGCATTTTCTTTTTGGATAATGTCATGAAAAGTTTAACCCTTGAAAGAATTTTCGATATTTTTATAATTTAACTTGCCTAAATTTTAAAGTTTTTTTATTAAAAAAAAATTAACCTCTTAAAAAAGGAGCTTTCATCCTTATTCGTAAGACATTTTCCTCTCATCAACCGGTCTCTATCTTTCTTTTCTCAAGGATGGGAACATTCTCCCAACAGTTTTATTACGTCTTTCTTTGCAAAATTAAAAAATTAATTAGTTTCGGGAAAAATATAATATATTCTTTTAAACTATGATCTTTTTGTTTATAATTATTGTAAATTATAAAATTTAAAAATAAGACAATTGAATTATAACAAACATTGACAATGATTTTTTCATATCATTTTTTTAAAAAAAATTAATAGAGATTTAACCGTGATAGTCACATGTTACTTAAATAGGTGATGATTTATTACTTGTTCAAATTAAAATAAATACTAAAAATAGAAAGAATCATATTTCATTCAATAAAAAAATATATTCGACAAATATTTTCTTAAATAGGAGAATAAATAACATTGTCTAGTAATATATTATTAGTTCTCTATGAAACCACGAAGCGATCACATGTAGGTGAATGTTTGTTAAATTTTTAACAAAAATGAAATAGCATGATCGATGTCAAGGTTTGTTAGTTATAGTTGGATCTTATTTCTAAATTTTATAATTCATGATTATTTGTAAAAAGGTCATAATTGAGGAGGTATAATACATTTTTTTCCTATTATTTCAGATGTTGTAGTTGCTTCTGTGTTTATCATATTACATATATTATGATATTAGGCTGATTGTTATTCTAGAAAATCCAACAAAAAGGAAAATGCCTTGTACAAATATAACCTGTATACCAAGAAATTGAATTTTAAAAATTCCCTCATATTATATTATAGCAATCAAGCTCCCTTTTCCCGAAGGGAATGCTGTCTTGCCTATTACTCGTTGTCGTATGAAATCTCTGATACGCAATATATACATACGAAAAACATTTAAGATGACGTGTATACAAAAAAAAGACTTTGTAACTTTTAGGATGATTTATATATAGGAAGATCATTAGATAGTGGTTTTGGTTTTGCCAAAGCATCACTGAAGATGCAAAGCTCCAAAATAATCAGACCGTTAACTTGTAGTCCATGGAGCGGTGGACGTTTGCCAAACCCTCACATTTTGTAGTCCATGGACCAGTACTCATGAACTGGCCATCGGCCCTATACCAGCCCATCGAGTTTCGGGTCAATCCAGTACTTTTTGACTTATCAAATTTAAATGAGAAAAAAATCATGTTTTTTATATAAAAACATAAGTTTAACTCATCAATCATCATTATAATCTTGTGTAATATATATATATATATATGTGTGTGTGTGTGTGCGCGCGCGCGCATAAGTTTAACTCATCAATCATCATTATAATCTTGTGTAATATATATATATATATGTGTGTGTGTGTGTGTGTGTATTATTTTCATGTTAGAATAAAGAAATGTCACTAATTATTAAAATTATATGCTAGGTTAAAGTTTCAAGAAAAGTTGTCAAGATTTGATGACATGAAAGCAGTAAACTCCAATATGAGTTTGCTAATTTTACTTCCTACTTAATTGGAGATGTTC
>JASKGM010000009.1:20020679-20033358 GCA_034509205.1 Ceratonia siliqua | reverse complement strand
TATATATATCAAACAACACAATTAGAATAATAAATAGATTATATGTTATCAAAATGTTGAACATTTACATTGTATTTCCTCACTCAAAAAAATGGATACAAACTCCGCCTATATGAAATATTAATATTCTCTAAAAAAAATAATACGATTATAAAAAATATTATCAAGTCATTATAATCTATTCCTTCAATTTAACTATAAGTGTATTTTTATTATTATTTAATAAAATTAAATAAATATATATTCTAAGAAAATAACATAGGGATATTTTAAGATTTTTGTATGGATGGGACCCATTCCTAAATTTGTTTAAAATAAGAAAAAATGAAAAATCATATCCAATCCATTTTAAGTTGTGTTCAAACTATATCCAAACTAAATTTGTTAGATACATGTCATAATCTACATTGTTTCCATGTCCTAAAAGTGTCCATCACACAAACAATTCGGCCTTTATTGCCCTATGGCAATGGGTGCTCATGCCTCGTGTCAACCCATTGTTTCATTTTCCAATCAATTTTAATCAATTTTTTGACGATTAAGTTTAATTTGATTTGATGCAACCAGTTTAGATAAGTTTTAATCACCTAAGCCTCAATCCATTGGTGCATACACGTTGCATTATAGACCTGTCCTATGAATAAACTCACCAGAGGAAAAAAAAAATACAGCAAGTTCACCTGATTTTTCTTAAGCTATTAGCAGTCTAAGAAAGTGAAAGAAAGGCATGAAACAGAAGATCACGGCAAATCCTACCAAAATACAACACCAATTCAACGTTACTCAAGTAATTTTTTAGTGTTCATTTGTCCTGCATTGGGCGCTATGTATCCAAAATTGTTATACAAGGATCTTCTATGTTGGCTTCAAATTCTTTTTAAGTCAACGCACAGGAGATGAGAAGAAAATTACAAGAAAGTACACAAAGAAACCAGCAATTAGAATTCCCCCATAGATGTAAGTTTGAGAAGAGTGAACGGGGTACTTGTACTCAATATTGCAGCATCTCATCTTCTCCCTCTCGCTGGCCAAAACATGATCAACATATCTACATTTACACAAAATTGTGGATAGTTACTAATATGGTACTAGAAGAAACGATAAAAAAAAATCCAAATTCATATGTTGAGTTTATTAGTATAGAAATCTAATAGAGAATATGATAAGAATATTAGGAATTTTATGGATAATTATTATTGAGTATTTATTTGTAAAGTGTGGATTTTTGGTATGGATGGGGATATTATCATATTAAAAAATTATTGTTTTAATATGCATGTTCAACTTTTTATTTATTATTCATTTAATTTTAAAATTTTAAAAATTTTAAAAATGTTCGAACTCTAAATAAATTTCCCCCTAACTTTAAATTTTTCACTAATAATTTTTTATAAATAAATAATATTATTTCCCCATCCCACTATTCCTTAAAATTTGAAAACTTATACATCTCCCTATTTGAATTTATTTGGATTTAGGATAGTAGTTATCTACTATCTAGTAAGTTTATCTATTTAAGGAGCATTGCAACTGAACGCCAGAACGTGCCCAGCAACACAGGTCCAAAGGTCGTGTCAATTTCCAGAATTCTTGTCACCACAGTCTCGCTAGTACGTAGCTTCTTCCCAGGGGAACCTCAGCCGTTTTTCACACCGCTAGAACCAGAAACCCTTCTCAGATTTGTGGTAAGTTTTTCTTCTAGGGTAAAACTCTGCTTTTCTTAGCCTATTTGATATTGTTTTGGACTGGATATTTTCTTGGACAAATTTCGGTTGACGTTGGGTAGTTTTATGGACCTTAGAAGTAATTTTTGCTGAATTGTTGCAGGTCTTGTCCCCACAGTACTACTATCTTATGGCTTATAGGTACGCTTGTGCTGAGAGAAATCACTATCTTGAGGAAACACAATATCATAGAAATCAGACATCCATGCGCCCCAATAATTGGATTTGGCCATTAAATTTTAGAGCCTCCTTCTATCAAGATAATTCATACACTTCTGATTCTTATCATGATTACTATGCAAATCACGGACGAAATAAGAGCTCAGTCAACTACATTCATTATGAAGATGGGCGCTCAAGTGGAAAATACTATGATAGGACATACAATTCTCCCGATTATTATAATTCTTACGACGGATATTCACGTGATGGACAAAATAAGAATTCAGGATATATGAACTCAGGAAACTACTCGTATTATGAATATAGAGTTCAAGAGCAACTTACCAAGTGTCATCTTATTATGATAGATCATATGATTATTCTGATCATTACTATCATAGTAATTATGGAGGCTCTTCTTATTATGACTCGTATGAACACAATGACCCAGTTAGACTGACCTCTGATCACTTTTCATCGGGAAAATATTTTCAAGATTATTGGGAAACAACTACCCTAAAAGAGCCTGATAATTTTCTAACAGCAAAGTCCTTAGATTGCCCAACTGATATCAATGAGTATTCGGAATACGACGGAAGGGATAATGATGGAGAATAGGTTATGGATTTATGTTATGGATCATATTTAGTTAGGGATAGTAGGACATATAAATAAATTAGAATTATTTCGTTTTAGGATAATAGTTATCTAGTTAGTTAGTTTACCTATTTAAGCATTGCTTTGTATTTGGATTAATAATATTATTGAATTATTGAAATTGAGCTACTGAGTTCTGTTCTCCCTTCTTTCTCTCTCTACACTCTACCCCTTTTCTCTCTCCCTCCCAAATTCTCTTTTCTCCCTTCTTCCAGTGTTCTGCATCAAATTTTTTTCCCACTGACAAAATATAGAACCAAGCTAAATTGTATAGGGTAACTTACTGTTGGGTGAACATGGTACTCTGCAAGATGTCTGAACTGTTCAAAAAGGCATCTTGTAACCGATGATCATATAGTAATGAAGACATATCGACAAGCTGCTCTTCAAGGCCCTGGTGTGTGTATGTATGCATATGGCAAAAAGTTAAGACACTAAAATGCCCACAAAATCAGGTCAACAACTTAAGTACTTACATCTAGATATCTTTCCAAGCGATCAACCAATTCGTGAGGAAAGGGTTCAGGCAAGGTAGTAGTTTTCTTGTAGAACTTCTCCAACCATAGCTCAGTGGTCGACTTATCCTTCTTTCCCTTCACTGGTTCACCAAGGGGAGTTTTCAGATATTCTGCCGCAAAAGCTTGGACAGTCTGCACAGAATTGGCTAGGATCCATAATCATCTAAGTAAGTACCAATATTAATAAAACAAATGAAGGACAATGACCTCTGATGTTTCACGAATTTTACGAAGTGCAGAATCCACTCGTGCATATATTGTGTTCCTCTGCCATCAAACAAATGACTAATTTAAAAAACCTTACTGAATAAAATTCACTTTGGCATACTGAAAGGGCCTTTACCAAAGCAACATCATGAAGCATTTGACTGATGTGAGATGTATTAGAGAATGGTCCAAATGGATGACAGCCAGTTGCCCATAGCCAATTCACAACTGGTCTTTCATGTACATGAGAAGCCTTCTCGTATGGTGCACTTAAACCACCTACAACTGATGCAAGACCTGCCAATATATGTCGTTGTGCCTGAGATGGAAGTGCGTGCCTTCTCTGTGTTTCTGAAACATAACTGTCAAACAGGACATGAAAGAGTGACATGGATGCTCCCAACAAAAAACCAAACTGATAAACTTTGAGGAACCCAAGAGGGAAAAAAGAATGAACTTTGAAGTAGTATTTTGTGGCCATTAAGTCAAGCAAAATAGACAATTACGTTCAGCCAGAATAGAAAGCAATATTTGTTCCCTAAGAACTGAGAGACATATCTATCATTTAAGCTATCATATCACACTGCATCAGCAATATATCTGCACGGAGAGGACATAGACCTGAGCTTCATTAAAAGCAAAGTTTAAAATAATCAAAATGCAGCAGCTTCTTTTTTTTTTTTTTTTTTGGCTACGGTGTCATTGTCACAGGTATTTAATTTGAGATGTTAAAACTTAAAATCACTAGACAAAAGGGGGCAGCAAATCAGTGGTATTAAAATTAATCACAAGCAAGACTAAACTAATATGGGCTTATATGGACAAGGTTTGAGGTTCTACATAGAAAGACTAAGGGAGGCATTTGATATATAGTTACCTTGATCCTAGTATTTTGGATGTATATCTAAGATGTCTGTGTTTGGTATACTGTTATCCAATATGCCTGGTGTCATCTAGATACTAGGGTATGATAGGATGATACAATTTTGGATGGTATCTCATATGATCCAAAAACTATAGAGATCTTACATCATACCACTTTTAGCTTTAATAAACTTTATAAAATGCCAACTATAACATTTTTTTAACAATTTTCAATTGTGATACCAAATATGAGAATCTTAGAATTTATGGTATATTATACTTTGGTATCCTATACCATCGTATCTAAGATACTAAGGGTTGATGGTATGACACCATTTTTGTGGTATCTCATACTACTGAAAATCAGGGGATCTCACATCACACCACATTTAACTTTAGTAACTTTTATAAAATGCCAATTGCATCTTTTTTTTTTGAACAATTTTCAATTGTCATACCAAATATGGAAATCTTCAATATCATGGTATCTTATACCTTGGTATATAAGACACTAATGCACCAAACACCTAGATGATTTCATAAAGGAAACAATAGCATATTACATTGTTCACAATAACTCATAATAAGCAAATTGCAACCAATTTATTCGCTCTGCTAATGCCCTCAAGTCTAAATGTCTGTGATAGAAAATATATATCTACAAATACTGGATACCCAGAATTCATATTCACTCACCTTAAAGGAATCTTTTCATTTTGATGCTCAATCACAATGACAACATCATTGCTTGTCCACACCAAACTTTCATCTTCCATCACAAGGTTTGGATCCACATCTGCCAATGATAGCACGAAGCTGCAATATGAAACTGATTGCATTCAGAATATTGGATTTAGTGCGTTCTGGGATAATTGCCAGTCAATGTAATTTTCAGTGCCAAGAAAGAGCTCTATCATTCCTGTCCTTGACTGTTTTTCATTGTTTTTTTTCCAGTCATCCTTGACTGTTTCAAGCTTAGTTATTCACATATTTGTTTTCATTTTGCAAGACAGCCATTAGCCCTGAAAGAATGAGTTTACAAAACACATGGTATCATACTGCCAATTTACTATTTATTAATATTGTCTAAGTTCTCCATAGACTTCAAAGATCACTAAGCTAATTTAGAGAGCCATTGGAAGAGATCAATGCAGAAAAATTTAGAGCATGTGTTCAATAAACCTATTATTAAATATTAACAAAAAAGAATAAAGATGGCATACGCACACAGGAATTACTCTTGTTCCAAAAGTTGGTTGCAGGTCCCCTTGTTTTTTTACTTTTGTCTTCCTTTTCTTGCCACGTTTTGAGTCATATGAAGCCCAAAGAGGCTTATGCTTAAGAATGGAATCAGTTGAGCCATTAGACTCATCCATCCAATTCTGCCGGAGGAAGAATTTACTTGACAGAGATGGGTCTGCTACTTCAAGCAATCCAGCAGCGAGCACATCAGCAGAACGTTCCATTTCCTGCAAAAAGCAGTTTCAAGATCAAACAAGTATATAAGAAAGTAAGAAAGCTACTTTGCATTTATTATTTTAGATGCAAGCGTGTTCAGGTATCAAGATATTGAAATCTGCCAATTCCTCAAAAAGATCAATTAAGCTAAAAAGTAACAGGAGTGAAACTAAGTGCCTGATAAGATTGTATTTGTCTTTTTTATTAAAGGGGTTGCAAAGTCATTTTTCTGATTCAAAATTAAAAGTAAGAATGCCTTGACCAATTACCCCACAAAAGGAAGATAATGCATTACTGATCATATGGAAAATTAAAAATGGTAGATTAAGAAAGCAACCACCTCTTTTAAAAGAGCACCATCCAGATACATCTTGGTATGAACATGGAAACGGCCATCATTCTTAGTTTCTTGCAGGGAATGTCCACGCATAGCTTTCGACACAGCAATTGCCAACTTCTCATGGCGATGTAGTGAATGTGAACCCCCAATAATAACTACTTCTTGCCCATTATGAAGCATCTTTTTCACCTGAGAGGAAATAATAAAATGTTAGTGTCATGCTGTTCCTGTCTTATTGCACAGAATCTCAACATCACAGGCAATTTTCAAGCTCTGAAGTAAACAAATATTCTAAGTCTACTCCAAAGTAAGTAACAAACCTCTGTCTCAATTTCTTCTACATTAATACTATAGTTATGGCCCTTTTCCATAATATTATATCGATTGTGATTTTGCAAGACAATTATAGGTATAAGCAATCTTGAAGTCAGATCAAGAGTTTCAAACCTGAAAATAAGAATAAAAACACAATCAGATTCTAGAGATTGTACAACAGTCATGAAATATTCAAGTGCTCTTAAGTCTTACCAGTAGCATGCTTGATATTAAACTGATAGAATGGCTATACAATAATAGCACTCAACATTCAGTGAAAGAGTAAAAAGGGCCATGTTTATTTAAGATGATACTACAAATACCTAACATCAGGAGCTATAACATGCTCCACTGTGGTTGATACCAAAGAAGCAAGCTGTCCAAGAAAAATATCATTGCTGGATTGATCAGCAACTGTGCCCAAACGTCTTGAATGCATCACATTTCGTAACCTTGGCAGAGCTCTAGAACTGACACTTCCCTCCTCAGTTTCAATCTTCCCATAAGTGCATGGCCCTGCTGAGAGGTCAATCACCACAAATCTAAACAGGACAAAAAGAAAGTCAGGCCCCCCATATGTGCATAGACACACACGGACAGAAAAATATAAAGCAATAACAAGCCTTTTTCCTCAAATACAGCAAATTAATAATTGTACATTTTATTATATGTGGAAAACCACCAGCCACATCCTAATTAAGCATGATGAATTTTGGCTGGGCCTAACTCATCCTTCTAAAAGCGCCTTGGAAGGTGAAAATTGCCTCACCCTTATATACAACACTTGATGACCTTACCTAGGCAATGTAAGACTTCCAACACTCCCCTTCACGACCGGAGGGAATGAACCTAGTACACCACATACCTTCTTGCCTAGTGTAGGTCCTGGTCCCAGTTTCAGGTCACCAGTTCTAATACCATGATGAATTTCATGTGGACCTAACTCATCCTTCCAAAAGCGCCTTAAATAATGAGGACTGCCTCGCCTTTATATACAACACTTAATGATCATATCCAAGCAATGTGGGACTTTCAACAAAGCATATAATGTTATTTATATGATACGCAAAAAGTCTCACTCTGGACCAAAAAAGGGGGATTCAAGTGATGATTGACAACCATATTAGCATTTCACATAAAATAAAACAGAGCAGAAAGTAAAGGAGTTAAATGAATAAATCAACATATTTTTAGCTCATATTATCACCACTGATTGTCTCAGGATTGATCTTGTTGACTTGCTTATATTCTAAAATTGCAACAGTAATGTTTTATTTCTCACTTATATGTCTGGGTGAATATTGCATTGGCAACATAGTTAAAGTTTCCTTGCATTGCAACATTCCTCTTCTAGTACAAGTCTCTGTGACGTACTCTTACTCTATCTCACATTTATACCAAAAACCATTGATTAAATTTCAAAATTCAGGGATTTTGAGTCTGAGACAACATGAAAAATTCATTATTAGATTAAATCAGTCAGGATGGAATTAATTTTGATCATGTGTAGACTACAAGGAACAACCATACATAAGAAGTTGGACAAAGGGGCAAGTAAAATGGTGCCTGGCAAGGGCTATGCCCTCCTCCCATAATCAAACAAACATTCTTTCAATAAAATCGAATAAGCATCCCCTCCCCAAAATAGGAAGATTAAATTTTGGGCATATATGAGAAAATTTTCATCTGTTTCCAGGAAAAAATAGTGAAAATTAATATGACCTAAATTTTTTTTTAATTTGCAACTAAGTTAAATATACTAAATTAAAAAGACAAAGATACAGTTAAAAATAGGTAGGTTGAATTAACTTCTTGGCTGAATGAAACAGATAGGGAGAAGGGGGGAAATTTTTTTATAGATAGTTTTTTAACCATTATTGCAATCTACAATTCTTTTCGTCAAAGAAGGAAAAAAGAAATTGGTTGTAACTTTTCAAAATCTTTACATTAATATTCCTTTTTAATATTATAAAAAAGAAATGACTGTGCATATATTTGCTATTAAAAGGAAAAAATATATATATGAATTTGCTTTGGGCAAACTAAAAATCCATGCTTCACCCAGGTTGGACATGATTCAAAATTGCCAAGAGAAAACAACAGCACGGATTATAAACAGATTTTTGCCAGTAAAGCATCTCCAAGGTACAAGATAACATAAAATTTCATAGAAAGATAAGTTCAGCACCAAATTACTTCATACCTGCCAGACCCCAGCCAAACTTGGGATGCTCCTCCACCATTGTAGCGATATCGATAAATGTAGTCTCCTTCTCCTTCTTGTCTTTTAATATCTTCGTCAGTTAGCTCAGGAATTTTTCCATACATCAAACTATCAAGATCAATTTCCTTATTCATAGGATCCATTCTCCCCTGTAATTTGTTTAAAATGAGCAATCAAAAGGAAAAAGAAAAGAAAACCCTGTAGCAACAGCAGTGGAAGTGATAGGACCAAGTAGGAAGAATGAAAAACCTGATATCATTCATTCACTAATATTTTCTTCCACAGTAGGTAGCAGAAGCAAAGTTACTTATCCCTTTATGGATTACAGGTAGTTAATATAAAGTTCACATCAACTGAATTTTATTAAATACAAAGCAAGGTATTTCTTAAAACAAAGAACAGATTATACCTTATCAAAGTTTACAATAAATATTGCACTTGGCACTGGTCTATCCATCTCCGTGACAGAATATCCCCTATTATCCATGTCAAATATGTAGGAGTACAGCTTCTCAAATACTGGCTCCACGACTGTTGCTTCAACTTCAAACAAAGGTAACTCCCTTCCAAATTCAATCTAATAGTTGCAAACAAATTTTAGAACCTCTTCTTTGGAGACTAAAGACATATTTTCCTCAAACCAAGAGCAGCAGAAAGTGGTTAGAAAATATGGAAATTACCTCTCTTGCTTTTCCTGCAGGAACCATAGCCTCTTTTAGTGCTTTCTCAAGTGCTATCAGTTCAGGCTGTCCAACCTGTGGTGAGAATTAAATTTAAAATGTTGGAGTTAAGAGTTTGAGATAAAGAGCATGTACACCTATGTGAGGAGTGATGACTAATCAAACACAACATGCAAAAACAAGCAATCACTTATAAGTTTGATTGCAGTCCATAAAGCAATAATAATAAATTAATAACAGTCTCAACGAGCTAGAATATTGTGAAATACAAAAGTCATAAGGTATAATGCTATCTTACACATCATGGTATCATGGATACCATGGTATAGGATATCAAGGTATAATATACCATGATATCTAAGACTCTCATGTTTGGTATGCAAATGAAAATTATTAAAAAACAAAAAATATACAATTGGCATTTTATAAAAGTTACTAAAGGTATAAGTGGTGTGATGTGAAATCCCCATAGTTTTTGAGTGATATGAGATATCACTCAATATGGTGTCATCCCATCACAATATCGGATGATGCATCTTGGATAACAAGGTACCAAACACAGGCATATTGGATGCTTGGTGTTACTTGCAATTTTTGAAAAGGTTACTTCAGTTGTTCTAAAACCTAACCTTTTATGCTTAGCATTACAAAGCCAGCAATTCAATTTTGACTTTTTTTTTTTTGAGATTTTGAGCATATGTATATCACAAAAATTCTTATGTGGTTCTAGGTGTAATCCTTTTAGTTTTATAATGAGTGGTTTAAGAAAGGAACAAGAATATCTTTCAATGGCTGTGTTATGCAGGTTAACCCCAAGGAGCTAGGTACCCTTTTTTACTAGTTTGCTGAATAGCTATGTGCTAATATATTTTAATTTCAGACCAAACTCAATGCTGACCAGAACTCCATTGATCTGAGAAACCATATTCATGCCTTATTCCCCAAGCCAGTAGACTCTGCAAGTTTTAGTTTTTGGACGCTAAGCACAAGCTTGGGACACCACCTCAATCCCAAAAGTTCCTGCACTATCCCTACCTCAACCATTCCCTCAGTGTTATGCTAAAACTTTAAAGCCCACATACTATGTTGTTAACATATCTGAGTTTGTTACAGAATCCGTACAAATGATCAAAACCCTTGCTGCCCGAAATTCTTGCAATCAGACAGCCACAAAATACTACCTCTTCAAACTTCACCTAGATCGTTGAAATCTCCATATTGCATACAAATATATTTATCTTTAACCAGATCAATCAGAAACAATGTTGAACAGAACAGAAGAACTGCATTCAGAATATATATATTTAATTTTAAAGCAATTAAATTAACAAACAAAAAGGGATCTCAATACCATTAATCAACTAACAAATAATCACACTGCTATTACATGAACAACAAAAGGGTATCGGAATTTGTGCTATAAGGAACGAAACCTAAATGTACCACTACCTAAAGAACCAAAACACTAGCATTCATGAAGCTTACTGGAAATGCATTATAGACGATGTGATGCTCAATATCAAGTAGCTCGCCAGTCTCTAGACAAGATGGTCTGTGAGATGGAAAGCTGATTCTGAGAAATTGTTCTAATTTCTGCGCATCAATAGAGTATCTGTAGCCTCCATCTCCACTGAAACCAATAAGGACCACATTCACTTCGAGCGGAACTTGAAATGGAACCTACAGCACAAATTTTAAGCATCACGCAATTAGCAAAGAGACCTTCACTCAGCGACACACACATAATTCTAAAAATAATACCTTAATTGTACCAACGCAAACAATCAAATTAAATTCAGAAAGAATTAGACATTTCACACACTACAAACCGAATTTTAACACGAAAACGAAGAAGAGAATTGCAACGGTGTTTCATTTTTCATTTTTGCATCATCTGTGAAGAAAAATTACCTCAGCCCGAGTGTGAAGCATGCGCCGCACATCGGATCTGACGCTATCTCGCACGTCGTGGAAGGCTCCGTGGTGCCATTGAGGGTGACCAGGATCTCTTTTGAAGGCTTGCGGTGCCGACTCGGAATGAGTCAATAGAAGACTCAGTGCGAGTACGAAGGAGTAAAGGAACGAGCTAGAACTTGAGATTTTCATGGCCATAGCTCGGAATCAGATGAATCGTTTTTCTTACTTCAGAAATAGGAATTGTTATGCATAGGAAGATAGGGTAACAGTGATTGTTGCTAAGAATTAACCATGGCTCAAGCTCAGGAGCTGATCGGCACCGCACAGAGCCTAGGCTGCTCGCTCTGCTTAGGTCTTCGTTGACAACAAGCAAGTCCACCCGCCGGAACTGTAATGACCGTATTTGCTCAGGTACCCCCGAGACTTTCACAATGGCGATACAGCCCTTGGTTTATAATTTCAGTTTATTGTTATTTACTTTTTCTATTTGGGAAAATTATTATTTATTTATGAATAAAATTTGTCACTTTAGTCTTTAATATTTTTATTAAACACAGCCAGTATTTTCATTTTTGTTAATTTCTCCTTTAATCCCCAAATACTGAGTTATTAATAAAAATGATTTATGTAAGTGGTTTGAAAGTATTATATTATGCTACAAAATGATATCTCAATATGGTTAAAAAGAAGGGGGGGGGGACTTTGAACTACTTTAAAATATAATCTCTCTTAAAATAAAATAAAAACACAATAATTTGATCATCCATAAGTTATGAATACAGGAAAAGTTTAAAATTAAAGTATATTATTCATTAATATAAATAATTATACAAATTCATATGATTTTAATTAGGTTTTTTTATATTATTTATGGAGTAGTAATATTTTAGGAGTAATTTTTTATTTTTTTATAATTTTTATTTTTAAAAATTAAAAAAATTTCATAACAAAAATATTTAAAAATAAAATAAAAATAATTATGGAATAACAATACTTATGAATAGTATAAAAATATTTTTTAATTAACTTGATTTCCTTAGATTAATTTCTTAAAAATTATAAAGCTACACGAAATTATAACTGTGAAATGTTAGTAATTTTCAAATAATATATTGCTTTTAAATTTTAAAAGAAGAAAAACATGAAAAATGTTTATCGTTATTGTAATGTGTTTTTTATTTCTTCATTCATATATATTTTTTTTAATTTTAGTTCACTTAACACTCCAGTAATAATTGTCCTCGGACTTTCTAAAACGATCTATCCATGACACCATTCATCTTGATTCATGTAAAAAATTCAATAATTACGAACCGGAGAATCCCGCAATTCATACCCCTAAGGATTAGGCCCACAACCATCATAATTTTCATCGATATTATTAGAATTGGTTAACTCCTTTTTTTAATTTACATTTTATATAATAAACTAGGATATATATTGAGCCCACAATAAACATATATCTTAAATTTAACTTGGGCTTTTGGAGAAATAAAATAAATAGATAAATATTTTGTGTTATAACTGATATTCTCCTCTCCATATATAAATGTAAAAATAATTAAAATCACCTCAACAAGTTTTTAAATACTTAATTTGAATGAACTTGTATT
>JASKGM010000009.1:19999772-20020579 GCA_034509205.1 Ceratonia siliqua | reverse complement strand
TTATAAAAAATAAATAACTAAAATTAAAATACACATTAAACATTACATAAGTGATACATATATATTTAATAAATATTTTAATTTTAATTATTTATTTTTTATTCAAAGATTCCTGCACTTCTCATAATAAACCCTTGAATTGGTTGATCCTGCTAATTCCAGATGGTGCAAACTTTCTCTCCCTTATTTGAAGTTTAAGATTGTCTCACATAAGGTAAGATATTGAATAAAATAAAATATTAAATAATATTATATAAATTATTTATCTAATAAATTTTTATATTATTTTATAATAATAATAATAATAACAACAATAACAATAACAATAATAATTATGATAACTGTAATGACAAAAATAATAATACTATCAATAAAATATTATATGATCGTAACTATATAATATTATTTTATTTCTTTTTTCATATTTTTTTATTTAATAATAATTATATAAAAAATTATAATCATATAAATTAATATAATTTTTTATAACTATCAAATTATATTAACGTCTAACACCCCCGCTGAAAGAAGACATAATAGTTAATACTCATGTTCCACCGAGGGATAGTAATGAAGAGATAAAATTACTTGTCACGACTCACGATATATCATGAATCTGAGTATAGTTACCAATCACGACTGCCCACGTGTCACAAAAATCTACCATCCGGATGAAGGCCTCAGCCACATAACTCTTGTGCCCACGTGGTTAATTTGAAACCAGTGACTCATTGTCTGTACAATTACTTAACTACCCTTCCTATACATCCTTCCATTTTGGATTAATCAAATTCAAAACTCAAATACCACACCTAACAATTCATTTAATATTCAATTTAGCTTTTAAAGTTAAAATAAATTTAACTTTTAAGCCTAATTTCTACTTAATTACGTTCAAGAATCTTTTTGTGAATATCTAATTATTCTTAAAATTAAATTTAAAATTGTTACCGCATTTAATTATTACATTTGATTAATAAATTTCTTGAATCATATTAGAAAAAAAACCCATCAAACTAAATATATTCATTTTTCAAATTTTAATTATTATACATTTTTTAATAAGAATTATTATACATTGTTAATTTTTTTGATTTCAAATAGAAGAATTATATTAATTCTATTGAGATGTATTTAAAATATTTAAAATAAGTTTATAATAATTTTTTAAAATGATGACAATAAAAAAAAACACGAAACACCAAAAATTAATTGACTCGAATATATTTGAATTTTTATGGTTAGATTGTAATTTGAGGAAGAAAAAAAAAAGAACTGGAGGGCTATACTTGTAATTGTCTTTTCTTCCTCCACATCCCGCCTCAAATTTCCGTTGTAAAACCATATACTGTTTAATCAATTAACCAGAAATGAACACCTTCCTTCTTTCTTCTTCTTCGTCTTCCTCCTCTTCCACTTCCTCCACACGCAATTCCACTATCTTCTCTCAGTCTCAGAACCCTAACCACCTCTTCAAATTCAGCTTCAAAGTTCCCATTTTACCCCTCCATTACCCCCCTTCTTCCTACGTCACTGTGAACCCATATTGTTCTCTCAGGGACTCAGTGCTGGAAAAAAAGCCCCTTTCTTCCGAATCGTTGGACGGCGTCGTGTCAAGCAAAGAGAGCTCTGGCAGTGCCGTTTCCATGGAAGAGTCTAATTTGGATGGCCTCCTCGTAGTTCGCCGGCCGGTGAAGGAGTTTGCAGGCAAAGAATCTGATGAAGAAGAGAAGGAGGAGGCAGAGGATGACGATAAGGCCTCGGTGATCGATGCAGGGCTTACGGAATTTGCGAAGAAAATGCCGATGTTTGAGCCGGAGAGGGTCAAATCGGATTCTAAAGAGAAGCTGCTTACTGTGAACTTGGACTTGGCATTATATCGTGCGAAGGTTTTGGCAAGGAATTTTCGGTACGATGAGGCAGAGGCAATGCTTCAGAAGGTATAGATTGTTGTCTATCTTTTTTCTTTCTGATTTCTGAAATTCTTTGCTGGAAATTTGCCAATTTCGGATTATTTCTGATTATGGGTTTTTGTTAATCTGAATAAAAGTGCATAAACTATTGGCCGGAAGATGGTCGACCTTATGTGGCGCTGGGGAAAATTTTGAGCAAGCAATCGAAAACAGCTCAAGCCAGAGAAATATACGAGAAGGGTTGCCAGGCAACTCAAGGAGAAAATGCCTACATTTGGCAGGTTAGTGTTAAATCATGTTTCTGCATTGTGATCATGTTTCACATTTTCCATATGTACTTGTCTTGTGTGATTTTGTATTTGTGACCTTCTCTTGGGCTTTTGTCCTAGGAATTGTCGAAATATTTAACACTGAGTGCATGGATTTTGACTTGATATTACCCACATTTATGTCTTAGTAAAGAGTTTGAGTGAAGACTGTGATTTCAGAATTACAGGCATATGTCGTAGTGTTTGCTATTCTTATGCAATAATTCATGGCATCTAACTGGACTGAATTAAGATAATTTTCTTTCTCAGTGATTTTTATTTTGACACTGAAAATTATTGTATTCGTACACTTCCAAGAATATCAGTAAGTTATCAAACAATAATTCATGGTTATGCCCTTGACTGACTCTTTACTATTCTTATACAATACTTGATGGCATCTAGCTGCCATACATGAGATTCTTTTTCTTCATGTCACCTAAAATCGTGGTTTACTTTAGACAAAGCTACGCCTATGATTGACTCCTGGCTTGACCAAGACATTTCAGGATGATACTACGCCTGGATCTGACATAGAGAGCAATTCATCTGCTAACATAAGGAGTGATTACATATTTACATCCAATACTATGATATATTAATCTTTGACATTTGTTTTGTTGAAGTTAACAAATGAAAATTCTCTTCAAACAGTGTTGGGCTGTTCTTGAAAAGAAAATTGGAAATATCAGGAGAGCAAGAGAGTTATTTGATGCTGCCACAGTTGCCGATAAGAGGCATGTTGCTGCTTGGCATGGATGGGCAGTTCTAGAGCTAAAACAGGGAAATATAAAGAAGGCAAGGAATCTACTTGCCAAAGGTCTTAAAGACTGTGGACGGAATGAGTACATATACCAAACACTTGCATTACTAGAAGCTAGAGCAAATCGGTATCAGCAGGCTCGATATTTATTCAAGCAGGCCACTAAGTGTAATCCTAAAAGCTGTGCTAGTTGGCTTGTAAGTCTTGATTGTCTATGTGTGGGTAATGTATTATGAATAAATTTCTATGGAATGCATGCAATCCTATCTAATAGTATTAATTCTTTCTGAAATAGGCTTGGGCACAAATGGAAATGCAACAGGAAAACAATCGTGCTGCTAGGCAATTGTTTGAGGTGATATTTAATATTCAGTTTTGAAAGATTGTCGTTCAGATTCCTTCCTATTTCAGAACTTGGAAGACTAATGTACTTTAGGACATCTTTCTTTGCTTCTTGTGTCTATTATTTCTATCACTGCATAGCTATTGCGTCTATTATTTCTATTACTGCATAGCTTATGCTCCTTTTACTCTTTTGTAATTAACAGAAAGCCGTACAAGCAAGTCCTAAAAATAGGTTTGCATGGCATGTATGGGGACTTTTTGAAGCTAATGTGGGAAACATTGACAAGGGAAAAAAACTTCTAAAGATAGGCCATGCTTTAAATCCGAGAGATGCTGTTCTCCTTCAGTCTCTTGCATTATTAGAATACAAACACTCAACTGCGAATCTTGCTCGGGTTTTGTTCAGGAGAGCATCAGAATTGGATCCAAAGCATCAACCAGTGTGGATTGTAAGGAGTTTCTCCTCAAGGATCTTATCAACCTTGGACATCATTTTGCTTAAATTTCTCTTCCTTTCTAAATGACCTATTGTGAATTGACCTTGAGATGGTGGATCATTTGTCTTTCTGCTTTCGCTATAAAATATCCATGCAGTGGTACTGACATAGAGATCAAATTATATGCTTTAGAGGAATGCAGCACTTCATTTTGGTTTTCATTCATGACATATCTTTATCATAATACTCTATCAACGTCCTCCTCTAGGCCCCCAATGAAGTTTCATACAATACTAGTTGAATAGGCAAGATAGTTTATCTTTTAAGTTTGAGAATTTCATATTATGTAAAATTTCCTTCATACCACACAATTTTGATTTTTTTTTTTAATGTAATCCTGTGGAAAAGAGAATGACTGATTGGAGAGTTTGGGAAATATGCAGGCTTGGGGTTGGATGGAATGGAAGGAAGGAAACTTAAATACAGCTAGAGAATTATACCAAAAAGCTTTATCAATTGATTCAACCAGTGAAAGTGCTGCCAGGTGCCTACAGGTAATAAATGAGTTTTGATGCATGCATATTATAGATGTTGTGGCAACTTGATCCTTTGCATAGCTTGATATTCACAATGAAAAATTCTTAGGTAGACTCCATCTACAAAAGATAAATAGATCGAGCTAATTATAAATAAACATGTGTAAGCATGTTAGGAATACTTATTAGTGGAATCCACTTCAGACATGCTTACATATTTATTCATGGTTGATTTGGCTTATTTATCTTTTGTAAAGTAGGTCTACTTAAGAATTTCTTATTCACTAAAATTTTTTGTTTAGACTAAGCCAATAAATAAAATCCACATTCACATATCAGAAGTGGGGTCCACCAAAAAATTAATTAACATGTCTATGTGGCTATTCTTCATTGGCTTAGTCTACCAATTTTGGTGACTAAAGTCTACAAAGAATTTTTGGATATTCACTTAACTGCCTCCCAATGCAGGCTTGGGGTGTTCTGGAGAAGAGGGCTGGTAATCTGTCAGCTGCTCGCAGATTATTTAGATCCTCACTAAATATTAATTCTCAGAGTTATGTGACATGGATGACTTGGGCATCACTGGAGGAAGAGCAAGGAAATTCTGTACGTGCTGAGGAGATTCGTGACCTCTATTTTCAGCAGGTAACTACCATAACTACTGCCTTTAGCAGGTTATGGGAGATAAATTGAGATAACACCCTACTTATGACAGATAATCCAAATTTGACCTAATGACCTCATCACTACTATTTTTAATTATTTACTCTAATTTTTGGACCACAGAAAGAAGAGAAACTTACATATGACTAAAGAATATGTTTGGATGGAAGATAATGGAGGAAAAGGGAAGCTTAACTATCCTTCCAAATTCCTCCCGAGTCCTTTATCCTTTGTATTTTGGACAAAACTTAGATGTAGTTATGTAGGTGTTTGTTATTAGTTCTTCAATCCAATTATGACATGTGGAGGACCCTTTTTTAAGGAGTGCTGAGTTGGAAAAAATATAAACATGTTATGTTTTTATTGAAGAACCGCAACTAAGTTTTGTCCATATATTCTTAAACAACTCTATATATAAGAGAACTCCTCCTTTATAAATCTTCATTTGCTCGTGTTTTTCTGTGCTTTTGTTCAGACCAAATCCTAGTTTTTAAAGATATCATCTTCTCTATATAAGAGAACTCCTCCTTTATAAATCTTCATTTGCTCATGTTTTTCTGTGCTTTTGTTCAATCATCGCATCATTTTGTGTATGTGTGTGTGTGTGTGTGTGTGTTCATTTGCTCGTGTTTTTCTGTGCTTTTGTTCAATCATCGCATCATTTTGTGTGTGTGTGTGTGTGTGTGTGTGTGTATGTGTGTGTGTGTGTGTGTGTGTAAAAATTCCGATATTAAACAACTTGTCTTTTCCTAGACCAAATCCTAGTTTTTAAAGATATCATCTTCTCTATATAAGAGAACTCCTCCTTTATAAATCTTCATTTGCTCGTGTTTTCTGTGCTTTTGTTCAATCATCGCATCATTTTGTGTGTGTGTGCGCGCGCGCGCTTCTCTTCCTCTCCCAACTTTCAAATATACCCTGAAAAAAATTCCGATATTAAACAACTTGTCTTTTCCTAGACCAAATCCTAGTTTTTAAAGATATCATCTTCTCTATATAAGAGAACTCCTCCTTTATAAATCTTCATTTGCTCGTGTTTTTCTGTGCTTTTGTTCAATCATCGCATCATTGTGTGTGTGAATCATTTTCTTTTCCTTCTTAATTTTAAACAAGGGAAAGGCAAATCGCCATATAACCCTCCATTCTCTTTCTTTTTTCTTGGACTCCTTCCCTTCTCTTCCTCTCCCAACTTTCAAATATACCCTGAAAAAAATTCCGATATTAAACAACTTCTCTTTTCCTAGACCAAATCCTAGTTTTTAAAGATATCATCTTCTCTATATAAGAGAACTCCTCCTTTATAAATCTTCATTTGCTCGTGTTTTTCTGTGCTTTTGTTCAATCATCGCATCATTTTTTTCTTTTCGAAGAAAAATGACAGATAAGATGCAAAAATTTAAGTAGTGGTTTTAAGGCTTGACTTTTCTCTTCTCAACTCTACGAGGGAGGGTAATTTCTCTTAACGTTTTTCATTGCATCCAACAGCGAACAGAAGTTGTGGATGATGCTACATGGGTTATGGGATTCTTAGATATTATAGACCCAGCCATTGACAGTTTGAAGAGACTCCTAAAGATAGACCAGAATTTATACAGCATGCCACCAGATTCTCTGAGAAAAACTGCAGGAACAAATGATAATAGCATTGATTCAGAGTCACCCAACCCATCTAGCAGCAGCAGCAGCATTGATGGTAACGATGTGGATAGTGAAAGTGGTTTTGATTTGGATGCTTTCATTATGGAAAGGTTATCCTTGGATCCAACCAGCCTAGAAGTTCAGTTGGAAACTCCTAAAAATTCTTTCTTGAAGAAAAGTCTGTCACCAAGAAGAATGTGGAGATCAAACAACAGGCTTGCCAAAGTCTAACTCCACAGCATTGGCACTGTAGTTTAGGATTGGGATTTGAGCAATAGTGCAATAAAGATTTGTGTATACATCTCCACCTTCTGGTGAAAACAGAGCATTACAAGAAACAACTTGTAAAGATAACGAAGTATTTTGTATTCAAAATATTCATCTTTCGCATGTGCTTACATGAAATATAGTGAGAGTGCAGCAATAATACTAACTCTACTGCATTACTCGCGTCAGAAATACTTGTTTATTATTTCGTATATACCATTTATTGTTGAGAAAATTACAATAACCTCTTTGAGGATGACTAAATTCCGAAGACCCCTCTTTTTTTTCTTTTAATATTAGACTTGGTTTTTTTTTTTAACTGTTTATTATAACCTCTCATGTTGTTATAATGTAGTTAATTTTACTATATAATTATTATAGTTTTCAAAAAAGTATTTTTAACACTTCGAAGCATAGCAAATACATTGATGATATACTATGAAACTGAGTTTATCCTCGGCCTCCCTCCTAACTGAAGACTTTTTGCTGCCTCCCAAGACACTTCACTTTCTTACAGGGTCAAAAATCTCAAATAGACATGATGTCATCGTAAATCTTATTCTCATAACCACATTAGTAAAAAGGTTTCGCAGCACTGCATCAAATCCTATTGAGAGGTCTACTAGAGATCAAAATTTGTTCAAGAAATAAATAGTTAATATATTCAAGATAATTATGTATTTACAAAATATCATCTCAATTCATCATATTTCATCAGAACCGGGATGTGATATGTTCCCAAGGACGAACTGGACAGTTCCAATAAGATTTCATTTTTGAACAAAAATTCTTTTTTTTAATTTATTTAATTTATTCCATGACCATGGCTTTTGTCAGACTATAAAAGACCTTACTACTCCCATTAGCGTCACTCTATATGTAGAGACACGAAACCTCAATCCACCAAGTATATTTTCCAATAACCTTTTGTCATTACTCAGTCAAAATACCTTTAAAACAACGCTTACTAACCTCACCGCGCACGGTTGAGCTACGACTCTCCTATGCCTCTAAACTTTGTGCTCGCAAGTATCACTGCAAAGGAGCTCATAGAAAGATTTTGAATCATAAAACATATAGCTAATTTGTTTAAATATATAAATATTATAAAATTTAAGACCAGTTTTTTTTTATTGAATTTAAAAAAATATTGAAAAAATTATTCTTTGATGTCATGGATATCAAATTCCCAAATGATATCATATACAGGTTCACTTTTTCTTTTAGCCTTCATAAAAAATAATTATTTAATTATAATAAAAAATAATTATTTTATTGTAAAAAATGATTATTCAGTTATAAAAAATATATGACACCATTTTTTATAAAGGACAAAAAATATATATAAACAATATATGCCCCCATTTAAGAATTTGGTGCCCATGGACATCGAAAAACAATTTCCCCAAACATTTTAAATACAATGACAGCTTTACCTTTCATATAAATGTTATAAAAATTTGCGTAACTTCAATTCAAATTTGATTGAAATTTCAATTACAGAAAACAAGTTCAGATACAGATAATCTGTTTAATCTGTGTACAATCCTTCTAATTTTTTAATTTAATTTTTATTTCAAATTAGCACACCTCAAATGAAGTTGTAATTTTTTTAGGAAGAGTTAACAGCGTTCTAATCGGTAAGGAAGTTTAGGTAAGATGACATAAAATAGTAAGGGAGCCTTGTAATATTAGTATATTACACGAGAAATAATGCAATTTTTTCTGATATTATTTGGGCTATGATTTGTATTTCAACAGGAACAATTAATGTAACCTTCCTTGTTAGAGGTGTATTGTTGCATTAATAAATTGTAAGCGGCAGGGGACTATGGATTAATAGATGGCCTTTTGCCAGATGATGATGCAATTTCGTATATAATTTGTTGGGTGAAAGAAAAGAGAGAGAAAGAAAGAATGCTATTCTTACAAACAAAATTTCTTGTAAATTCCTTCAAATAAAATGACTAAAGTGTCCCTACATTTATTGTGTTTCATGTTGTTAGGTAAAGACACCAAACAAGAAACTTAAAATTTGATTAGAGAAAAATAAAATGTCTTTCTCCAACATGGTTGTCATGTAATAGGAGAGAATCAGAATTTAACATTAACACCATAAGTATTTTGATAATTTTCAAAATACTAACATTAAATATTAGTTAATTTCTGCTTTCCTAATTTCATTAACATGTTAGGAGGAATGAGGATAGTATTAACATCCATCAGGAAACTATCCCAGGATCAGCAGCTAATAAGCACGGTAAAAATGGTAGGGTATAGGGCATCTAAAATGACTAAATTGCAGTAGGAGTAGGAGATAAAAAAAACCAAGTCAAAAGACCTGAGTTATTCGAAAACGTAAATTGTAATTCATGAACATGTTACCCATCCTGATATAATTTAGTCCTTTAGTTTCTTACTACTAACCGGAGAGTTTTGCTCAGTAAGCATTTTTAGAACAGTCACCAATGCTCGCAATCGGTCCCAGATGCTGAGCCCATACAGTGCTTCAACAAGTGACTCCTGAAATTCAAATCCATTCTCTGCAACGGGATACTATGGCAGACAGAGAAAGACCGTCTCAGTTTCTATTCATGGTCAGTTAAAAGATTTTATCATGAATGTTTTCTAGACTGACCTGGATAGGCTTCGGTATTTTGGTTTTGATAAATGGCCACCATCTATCCTCAACAACTGATTTTACAAGGCAGCAAGCACGCAATCCTTCCACACCACCGAATCGTCCAAATCCGCTATGTTTCACACCCCCAAATGGCAGGGACTGAAAATCATAATGCATCTTTATTTTAGTGGAAATTAGAAAAGATAATCTAGGCTGAATTAGAAACATCTCCTAGCAGTTGGCAAAAAGAACTGCATAATTATGACAATAAGCGAAAGAAAAAAAAAATAAAGAAAGAAAGAATAACCACTTTTCCTCTTAAACAAGTAAATCTTTATTCTAAAAGGTAATTAGACTTGCCACATGACGCAGATGTTTTTTTCCCCAAAAGTTTTTCTTTTCATGGCAAAGGGGTTGTTACAAGAAATTAGCATCAATTAAGATAAAATTTGCACCTACACAAATTTAATCTTCATACCTTTGATAAACTAACCGACTAACTTTCTAATCAGAAAGTCAGTCCTCAAGTGCACCTACTACTTTTTCCATCTGCCTGACAAGCATTTTCTCAATAGTCTCTCTTTCTTTCATTAGCCCAGTTCTGTTGTTTAATACTTCAGATACCTTATATAGACGGCTTAGCAGTTATCCATGTTTCAGAAATCAAATCTCTACATGTTTCAAATACTCTACTTTGTTCAGGAATTGTTCAAGGTAGCCTGATACTCTAAGTGGGGTCAGCTTATTTGTTGCATCACAAGGTCAACACTTTGATAGGTAGCAGTTGGATATGAAATAAGCAAAAGTATAAATCATATCAGCTCTACTAATCCCTTCCAGTTGGACCCCTTTCCAATAGAGAGACAGATAGAGATGGAGATAAAATAATTAAAATAAATTTACCTGACACATGTACGATGCTGCAAAATCATTAACTGCAGCAACTCCACAATGTATTTGTGAAGCTATCTCTCTGGCACGGGTCTGACTACCAGAGAAAACAGCACAGCCAAGCCCATATTTTGAATCATTTGCAAGCCTGACAACCTCCTCGTCAGAGCTAAATTTCATTATTGGCATGATTGGTCCAAATGCCTAAATGTCATTCAGTTGCACAGATGAATCAAATAAGCAGTTGCTGAAGCATAAAATAGTAGGCAAATTCTGAAATTTAAACATTTTGTTTTGTTACATATATATGACATGAAAGTTTCAGGATCTAAAAGGTTTGTTTAGTCTACATGGGCACAGTATAGGCATTAATAAAGATAGCACTAAAAACTAATAAATTAGAAAAAAAGAAAAAGAAAAAACAATTGTCTTAAGCAAGTGAAGATTAGTTTTGCTAGTTGATACCTCTTCTTGCATCAATCTCATTGAGTGATTCACATTTACAATCACAGTAGGGGGAAAAAACTGATCAACTGCATCTTCACCAATATGGCCAAAACTTCCCCGTGCAACAATTTCAGCTCCGTTGTCTAAAGCATCACCTACAAGGCTTTCAAGCTTTTCAGAATGCTCATGCATGCATAAAGCTCCCATATCATACTTTCCAGCAAGTGGTGGGCCCTGCAAGATATCATAAACCAAAAGACTAAATAGGAAAATTGACATCATTATACTCAAGTTCTAGTGCAGAAACATATTCCCCAATGGTTCAGCATTCAGTAAATCCCTAATCATTTTGCCCATTCCCTTCTATCCGTATACTATCGTCCCAGATCTTGAGTGCTTTTTTTAAGGAAAACTATCATTTCACAAGATGCCACAAATAATTTGTTCATCTGTAAAATCTATAAGTTTGGTACATGTCAACAGTTGGCAATAACTTTGAACTTCGAAAGTTTGAAGAGTTTTGAAGTGTAAATCAACATCAATCTACACCATTGAACTTTATAAGATGAATTTCTCATAAAATCCACTGTTGAATTGAAAGTTTGTATTGTTCATATGATGCTCATAAAATTTCTCATTAATACAAGATTGTTTGTCACACACCATTAAGATAGCTTAAAATTAACAAACAATACACTTTAAAAAAGAAAATATCAAACATTGGATCACATAATTATTGTTGTTTAAATTTTCTGATATTTGGTATGCAAGATCAACATGGTAATTAATTACTTTAGTTAAACGGTTGGATTGATCAAAATCTCTTTTGGCAACAAGCACATTTTACTAAATAATTTAAATCAAAATCTTTATGTAGCTAATGCTTCCCCAGAGCTACAGCAAGGGATGGAAAAAGAAGAGAGCAAAAAAAGACATCCAGAGGTACAAAAAAAATAATAGGATAATGCAACATATCCTGAATCATATGGATATCTCAAACTTTGATAAGCAATAGATCTAAAGACATGCTGACAACCCAGTGAGGATCAAGTGCAAACATGAGTAGTTATAGACATCAGAAGTTCGTGTCATGCATTTTATCACTAAAATGTCTTAAGAAACACTTACAGATGTAACAGATTTTATGATTTTGGTAACTTTGCTCACAAAAGAAGAATAGATGTCCCTGTGAACATAAAATCGCTCGGCGCCAGCACAATTCTGTCCACTTGACTGAAGGACAGCCCTAACAGCAATTTGTGCAACCTATATTCAGCAGACCAATAACCTGTTAAAATCATGGCACTCAAAGAATAAAGATTTGGTTAAGCTGTTAAGAATCATTTGCCAACCGAAGGGTAAAAAATAATATCCACGCCTTCAGATAATCAAAAAATGTGGGAGGAATTCATACGTGGTCCACATCTACGTCTTCACAAACAATAAATGGATCTTTTCCACCAAGCTCTAGCGTAACTGGTATAAGTGTCTCAGAAGCATTTCTCATTATCTGCAAAAACATGCAGAGCATGTAAGCAGGGTCCAAAGACTTCTTATAATATGGGAATGTGGATGCACCATCTTACCAAGAATGGAAGAATATTTGAAGTATAAGAGACTTATGATCTATCCCCATATACACATTATGCTTATGACAGACTTATGATCTATCCCTATATACACATTATGCTTATGACGCATCACTATATATCAGAGGTCTATTACAACTTTTGAGGTTAAGAGGAGTTTGTAGATTCCTGAGCAACAGTTCTCTTGATTAAACCTTGACCTAATCCTCTCAGGGATCTCCTTATCAAACACATACCATACTTCAAATATTAGAAGCTATTTTTCAGGAACCAGAATGAAACTATGGAGCTTATGATTCAATCAAAGGAAAGAGGAAAAGTGAATCCCTTCAATTGGCCAAAGGAATCATACCATCTTACCAACGCCAGGTGATCCAACAAATATGACTTTATCAACAGAAGACACCAATGCTTCTCCCGTTTCAGCAAACCTGATAAGAAATGTCTGATTATAGCCATAGAAATAAATGTGACCACGGAACTAAAGGAAAAAGGAAGGGTAAGAAGGCTCTACCCTGTTATCACCTCAACAAGATCCTCCGGAGCTCCTATGGCAGCAAGGGCTGATTGGATGATCCGGAAGTAAAAACATCCAGACCAACTTGCATGTTCTGAAATCTACAGTCAGAAGCACATGAATTTCTGTCAAACTGAAAAACCTAAACATACAATTTATAGTAAAAGTAGGAATTCCAACTTTTAAGAGTCTCAATATTTCATATTAGTTTGTCATGGTCCTCATGGAATATATTCTAATCCCCATAAAATCATAACTGTCAACAATACTGTAGGTAGATTATTAGTTTGTGATGAAATATAACCTAATCCCCGTGAGAGTATAACTGTCAACAAAGTCTTAAAAGGACATAATACATCCATGAAGAAAAGCTGTGGATAGGCAGGTAGTATAAAATTGATACCTTAATCACAATGCCGTTTCCAGAAAAGAGTGCTGCCAGCATAGGATTAAAAATATTGTGGAAAGGATAGTTCCATGAAACAATGGCACCAATAACACCAAGGGGGTGAAATTCTACTTTGGCTCTCTTATGAAGCATTGATCTTCCAGAGGATCTGCAAAACTAATGATTTATCACTGGAAGAAACAGTCATCTGAAGCACTTGACAGAATTGAATTAAGAAAGTTTACATTTTTACTAGAGAAATATAAAAAATATTTATATATAAAATTCTTTTTCTGAAGACTTTGTGTAAAAAGTATAACATTAATGCATAACTTATAAGGCTCTTTCAATTCCAGTGAAAAAATCAAAGAAAAAGATGTACAGGAAAGAAAAAGAAATCAATACGAAGACAGATCATTCACCATGACTGTACTCAGTTTAAGCAAAGGAAAGATTCAACTATTGTAGTATATAGTGTTAATGAAAATGAGGAAAAATAATATAAAATAGAAAAAAGATTGAAGCACATACCGGTATTCAGGCTTTAGCCACTGCTCACCTTCTGACAGTAGCCAATTGATCTTCTCACATGTTGTCATTATTTCTCCTAAAGAGGCATCTATCATTGTCTTCCCAGTATCACGTGAAGATACTCTAATAAATAATAGCATGTGAATTAAAATATGTTCAAATTTTTATCAATATTTTGAAGCAATAAGCAGAAAAGAAAAAGTGACAACTTTTCAAACCAAATGAATAAAACAAAAATCAGAGGGTAGAAATTAAAGGTATGCATGTTTCTCAGAATATCACAAGAGAAACACTGTAGTTCAGTCTGTGCTTCTAACATTTTTAGTTTATGTTCAACTTCATTTAATGTAATATCTCTGCAGGGTTTTTCACCAACTCCCCTTCAGGCAGTGGAGAAAGAACAATGATCCAGAAAACAGAACTTACAAATTTCCACCCATAACCATGGAAAAAAAAAGTGCTCTTACTCGCATATAAGTGCTTGATGTTTGATTATATACTGCAAAAGTATACGCAAAAACTGGCGTCTTTGCTTGAAGCTGGTCTTTGCCCACATTTTCTGTGCCTTCCTCACTTTGGACACTTGCTCCTTGACCTATCCATACATGAAAAGTATTTCTAGTAAATTTTTTCAATGCTTTTACTTCCGAATTTACTCAAAACTAGTAACCAATGGTTTAAGATGCACACAATGCAACAACTGGCTCTTGGGCATCAATATTCTTCTCTTAGTGCCTTTGTGTGCATTGTCATTAATGTTTCTGGATGGTAAGATATATGTGGATGGATTGGGTGCCATGAGGACTATAAATTTATCTCTAAAATAGATAATATATAATCAGGTCATTTACATGTCAAAAGCATATGACACATTCATAAGCAACAAAAATAAATGAATGAAAACAAAAAATAAGGTCAACTTCAGGAATTGAGATTCAATTCCAGTTGTAATAACAATAAATATATAAGCTAAAATAATCCATTATGGATACAATTTTAGCTAGCAGCTTTGACATGTCAACTTTTCTTCAGCACAACTAATATATTTTTTATTTAATTATTTTATCAACAATGATGTCTTTAACTCTTTATAGATATCTAAGTCAATTATTTCTATCATTAGCTATGAAAACTTATAAATTACTTATTTCGTAATATCAAACTTCATTCAATACTAATAAATATAGACATGTATTCATATATACGTAGTGTGCATCATAAGCTAATGGCTGTTGACTTCGAGAAATAGACACTATATGTCATAAGCATTAGTCGGTGCTAAAAAGCATAGCTTCACTGACCTCGGCAGGCGTCAATGCAGGAACATATCCTAAGTATTTCATCGTAGCAGGTTCGTAGCATTGAACTTTCTTGCCTGTCTGCGTCGTACCCCTCGGAGGTACCTGAACAAGATGTGATCAGCCAGATGCTTCATACAAAAGCAACTTTAACAAATCTCAAGTCATAATATTCACAGTGCTACACTGATTGATTTGGGAAAAAAATGATATTTATGTAAAAACTGTACTCAAATTTAACATAGAAAAGCAGATCACACGGATCGTGCAAAATGCAAAAACAGAGTAATGATTTACGAAATTTCAATCGCAAAAAAGCATAATAATCGCAGAAAAAGACAGTTATCAAGTGAAAGCGAAGCAGCTAAAGGAGAAAAAATACTCACATATATGAAGCTGTTCTCCTGCGCTAGATTTCCATCATCCAACACTGCCATTACCAAAATTCACATTACTTATTCACCGTTGAAGTGTGAGGGAGGAGAGAGAGAGAGAGAGAGTACCATCGGAAGCGTCAACGTCGATGGAAGGAACTTTGGGAGGAATGAGCATGAAAAGGAACCTACAGATGGCGTAAGCGAATGCTAGAACGAGCAAGGTCCACCAAAACGCCATCGGAAATTCGCCGATTCAGAGCGTCTCTCACAGTCAAAACCACCACGCTAGGGCTTCTTAAGCTTCGAGGCAGAGTTTCAGGACAGTGGTCGAAGCCACTCAAGGAATCTGCTCGGGCTCCAAGATGACGACGATGATAATGGCGAAGTGAAAACGAAACGGAAGCGGATTTTATGTTACTTGTGATCGCATACGACCGAAGCAAAGCTAAATCAGATTCCACATGTCTTTTTTTTTTTTTTTTCTTCCTTCACAGGAGTACCAATATTTTTTTAATTTTATTATGAATGAATAGTCTAGAATCTTATTGCCTTTTATTTTTAAAAATTATTTTTTTATTTTTTATTTTGTAGAATAAAAAAATTATTTGTGTAACTGTTTTCATCAATTATTTTTAAAAGCTGTTTTTAAAAATAATAATTAAAAAATAAAAAAATAAAAATAATTTTTTTATATTTTGATTTATTTTTTTCATCTATTTTTTAAAAAATACGAAAAATAACTAATGAAAAATATTTTTACCTAAACAAGTTTTTTTGTTTTATAAAACTATTTTTTAGAATTGTTTTCAAAACTATTTCAAAAAACAATAAAACAAAAACTGTTCCAAACCTGGTCTTGTTTGGTTCCGTTTTTAAAAAATAATTTTTTTTTGTCTTGCGAGAACAAAAAAATTTGTTTAGGTAACTGTTTTCATCAGTTATTTTTAAAAACTATTTCCAAAAATAGTAATTAGAAAACAAAAAAAAATAATTTTTTTATATTTTGACTTGTTTTTGCCATCTGTTTTAGAAAAAACACGAAAAATAACTGATGAAAAATATTTTTACCCAAACAAGTTTTTTATTTTTTTATTCTATAAAACTATTTTTTAGAATTGTTTTCAAAAAATATTTTATAAAATAATAAAATAAAAAATATTTCAAACAGCCTTAGTTTCTGACGCTTATTATAATGATTAAATTTTTTTTTCAAGAAATTAACAAAAAGGGATTCCGAGGAGCACTTTTAAACAAGTTTCCTAAAAAAATTTTCTCATATAAAGGTAGTATTCTCAAATTCTCGTCTCATGAAAAAATTTTAGAGTATATAAATGACTATTTTACACTCTCTCACAAACCATCATACCACAAGTACTCCAAACCCAAACCATAAATTCTGAAACCCTAAACCCCAAACCCCAAACTCCAAACACTCAAATCCCAAATCCCTAAACCCTAATTTTCCAACTTCCAAACCCTAAATCTTAAGACTCAAACCCCAAAACCCAAACTCTCAAATCTCAAATTCCTGAACCATAATTCTCCAACTCCCAAACTCCAAACCCTAAACTCCAAACTCTCAAACCCCCAACTCCAAACCCCAAACCACCAACCCCAGCCATCAATTCCTATTTTTTTTAAAATATAAATTTCTTGCAATTTATATATAGGGGTATATTTGTAAAAATTACCTAGGTTCCTAAGAAAATAGCTTCTGAACCAAATACAAAAATATCTATTATTCCTAAGAATCTACGAGACCAACCAAACACAAATTTTACATTCTTATGAATAAGATTCTTATGAATCATGATTTCCAAGAATCATTTTTTCTAAGAGAAAATTTTTTTTCATATACTCAACGCCCCCTAAGGATTAATCAATGCTAGGTAGAATTTATTTTTGCCCTTACATTTACATTATGATTCAATTTCGTCTATTACGTTTACTTTATTTTATTTTGGTCCTTAATATTTTAAAAGTATATCAAGTTAGTCTCAATAACTAATATTATTAAACTAACGAATTTATTAATGTGACAATCCAAGTGACAGATGAGATTACACCTCACCTACTAATGTGGCCGGACAACAAGTAACATGGCAATTGGTCCAAAACGTAGAAAGCCAGGCGCACGTTAGCACAGGTAGTGAACGCGATGCTTGGAGCTGTAATCAGAGGAGACTGTGTACTATCGGGACTGGGCGGCGACTGGTTCAAGCTCAACGGCAGACTGAGTCCGCGCTTGACATATTCACTATGTGTATTCGTGATGTTGCCATTTTTTACAAGCAGCTACCAATCACAAAAAAGCTTTGACAAAATAAGTTCACAAGTTCAACTTTGACTTCCATTCGGTGTTATAGTCCTTTTGGCTCCCATTCAGATTTGCATAGTGTTTTCGCAAAACAAGACAAAGCTGACCAATCAACTTACAAGTGGTGGCAGTGCCATTGGATTCTCAGATCTCAACAATCAAAACATAGCATAGACACCTTCGCCAGTGTCGGAGTAGTAGTAGTTGGGACCCTCAATGGTTAACAGAACAACGATGATTAACGCCTCGCCAAAATTAGCGCTTTCACCTTTGGTTCGAGTTGGTCTTGAAAATTGAAGATAAGGCAAAAGATACAAAAAAGTTAGAAAAGGAAAAAGAAAAAGAAAAATCAATTTGTTCTGTTTGGTTTTGAGAAAGTTGAAGAAAATTTATAATATAATGACAATGAAAGTCACAAAACCCATGATTATTTCATCTGATTTCAAAAATTCAGCTAGGAAAGAGGGAAAAGCTTGTGAGTATTTAC
Organism: Ceratonia siliqua; assembly: GCA_034509205.1. Classification (NCBI taxonomy): domain Eukaryota; kingdom Viridiplantae; phylum Streptophyta; class Magnoliopsida; order Fabales; family Fabaceae; genus Ceratonia; species Ceratonia siliqua. Next base: position 20,002,244 of record JASKGM010000009.1, on the reverse strand, counting down.
TTTTTTTGTTTCATTTGCTTTGAAGGTAGTTGTCATGTCACTTGCCATCTGATCATGTCAATAGGTGACGTTTAATCCTATCTATCACTTGTATTGTCACATTAGTAAATTTATTAATTAATTTAATAGTGTTAGTTATTAGGACTAACTTTATATACTTTAAAATATCAAGAACCAAACTGAAACAAAACAAATGTAAGGAACGAAATTGAAATACAGTGCAAACATAAAGAACTAAAAATGAACTTTTTCCTTAATACTAGTATGATAATGGCATTTTTGTTATTTTAAGTAAATATGAGGTTAAATAAGAAATGTTTAATAAATTCCCACTATATTTTTTAAAAGAGTTTCACTATTCTTATATATTAATTTACAAAAATTATAAAGTATTTATTTAATATAGCATTATTCCTCATATATTTTTCTCTCTTTTAATTACAAGGATAATAATTTGTCATATAAATAATTATGTGAGTTTTGTGAAATAGTTAATTCGTGAGATCATCATTTCACTTTTGAAAAAATTCTTGTTTAGAAGTTAGACTTACCTATTCAAATCATGATTGGAGTTAAATAAAAAAAATTAAAAATATAAAAAGGTATTGATTAAATTATTATTAATTTTTATATTCTATTTTGGTCCTTGATTTTTTCTCCTTCTATTTTAATCCTTTAACTTTTAAACATTTACGTAAGTCATAAATTGTTAACTCCATTAGTTCAATTAAAGACGATATTGATATGGATGTCTATTTGTCTGTTAATTGAGGTGAATGAGCTAATAATTTAAAATTTATGTGAAACGTTTAGGAGGTTAAAGAATTAAAGTGTAACAAAAAAAAAAAAAAAGAAACCAAAGCGAACCAAAAAATAAAATTAAGTGATTAAAATAATAATTTAACAATTTCTATAATTTTTATTAAATTAGTAAAATTAACGTGAAATTGTTTCTTGTTGCTTTGATCTGAAGTGACCAAAAAGTGAATTATCTTTAATCAGATTAGATTAGTTGCTGATGTTGCATTAAGAAAAAGAAAATTCTTTGAGTAAGCATGTGATTGAAGAATAAATTATCAATTAATAACACATAAAAGAGCCACTTATATATTTAATACTGTGTCAAAAAAATTCATTTTGATTATTATTTTAAAATTAAGTGGCAAAATAAAAGTTCCAAATTTTTAAGTAATCGGTATTATTTATATCAACGTACTATTTTCAAGTTTAAAAAATATAGATATAAAAGTATTAACTCTAATAGTATGGAATACTTAAAGTTTTATGGGCTAAAATTGGTTCGATTCTTAGCCAGATGGGGGTGGTGGCCTCATACACGTTAGGTATGATACTACAAGAATCTCATCAGCCTTGGAATAAATGTATTACTGATGGCACAAGTCAAACCATTTTTCTAGGATTTTGGAACATTGTCATGTGTTAATCTTCGATGCTCTACCATGTTTTTCTGATTGTAATGAACGATTTTTAAGTAAATTTTGTCTGAAAAAATATATAAATGAAATTAATAATAAACGTATGTATAAAAATATTTTGTGTATGTCTTATTCATAAAATATTGATGTATGTATTTATTATTGATATTATTTACACAATTTTTATAGACCATATTTATCCAAAAACTTCTCATATTGTAATTGTCTTGCACATACATAGATTATATGTCTCCCAACATAAATTAACAGTTATATCAATCTATTTTTAAATTAAAATTAAGTGCTTAAAATATTTTTTATAATATAAAAACACACTATGGTGAAAATTTAGAGAAATAGACATAGTGAGATTCGAACCGTTCACATAAGGTTTGGTGCAAATGGTTAGGTTTGGTTCCAATATCTTCAAACCGCATATGCATGGTTCAAATACCAAACTGCGATTCAAAACAAACCGAACCCAAATTTTTTTTTTTTGAAAAAAAATATCTACTTCATTACTGACTTCCCAAGTCCCTTTCACTAGTTTAATGGCTTAAAGTAATTGATGTGAACACTGAAAAGCTATAGACTTTAACTTTTTTCAAGTTTTAATCTTGGCTATAAACAGATAAGGTTGATTCTTGAACAAAAAAGAAAAAAGGTCCATTTTTTATATAAATCCACTTCACGTAATACAATAAAACATGGGCATTTGTTGTAATATTGTTTCATTTTTGCCATATTTCTATTTTGTGTATTAGCATTTCTGTATCCATTAGACCAATTCTTCTAATTGGCTTTAATGCTTGGTCACTTTTGCATTTCTTATTCTCTCTGTGATGCTGTGATTTCTATTTGTTTAGTTGTAATTTATATATTCTTATTACTCTAAATTTTTATGTTTTGTTTTTACTCTATTGGTGGTTATTTCATATTTGTATAGGATGTGTGATTTTTATTTGTTTAGTTGTAATTTATATATTCTTATTACTCTAAATTTTTATGTTTTGTTTTTACTCTATTGGTGGTTATT
>JASKGM010000009.1:19978197-19999672 GCA_034509205.1 Ceratonia siliqua | reverse complement strand
TATATATTCTTATTACTCTAAATTTTTATGTTTTGTTTTTACTCTATTGGTGGTTATTTCATATTTGTATAGGATGTCTAATAGACTAAATTCACCTGGGCTATTAAAAATTGATCACATTATTGTCAAACCATAGGACCGAACCAAATCAAATTACATATTTGCGGTTTGGTTTGGTTCTGTTTCTACACTTACAATGCACACAAACCAAACTGCATATTCATGGTTGGTTTGGTAAGCGAATTAGCTCAAAATCGATCTAAACCACATCATGAACACTCCTTTAATTATATGGAATAGGGGCCACAATGGATCTAAAATGCAAACTTTTTTTATGACAAATTCTTATATAGACCTCTGTTATATATATATATTTTGACCAAATCAATCAAGTTGGATCTATTGGAACTCTTCCTCTGATATGCTTCTATCAGTTATGTGTGTGTGTGTGTGTGTTTTTTTTTTTTTTTTTGTAGAATAACTGGGCTAAACGCCCAAACACCAAAAGAAACTACAAACAATTACGAGGGGACAAACAAATCCCCAACTCATTAGTAACTAATAATCTAAATAAAGGTTGTGGAGGAGAGAAAATATGCACTACTCCTATATCATGAGAAATATTGTGCTTAGCCAACCAGTAAACGCAGGCGTTGCTACTTCTAACAGTATGTTGTTTTCTCACTTGTTAGTCTTTCCTCAGAAGATTTGAAATCCTTTTCCAAAGCTGCATATATCTATTCCCAACCCTAGAATGACCAGACAGATGCTTCACTACAATCAGTGAGTCGCTTTCCAAAATCACCTTCTTAAACTCAAGTCTCTATGCCATTTCCAAACCCTCCCAAATCCCCCAAAGCTTCACACCAAAAGCTGTTATGGTCCCTAATCTCCTTGTTACCCTAGTAATCTACTCTCCCTTCATATCCTTTAAAATTGTCCCACACCCAACCTCTCCAAGGTTTCCTTTCGAAGCACCATCTGAATTAAATTTAACCCAACCCTCATCTAGTTTTTGCTAAGCAACCAAGTTTACATTTGGAAAAGAATAATCTCTAGCCTCATGGCCATTAACCTCACAAGAATAAATGAAATTAAGAATCACCGTACAGGGGTCTAAGGGTCTAATAAAAGTAGTATCAAACAGTGCAAGGTTCCTCAATTTCCTAATCATCCACGCAGTAACTCCCCAAACCACACTCTAAGGCTTCCCCATATTTCCCAATTGTTGGTTAAGATTATTCTCAATCCATTGCGACAAATCCCAAGTGAAAAATTAAACCCGTATATATGGTTTTACAAATTGGATCTGAACTCTTAAGCCAAAATGGAAATCACAAACTGCATGAATCACTAATTCCGTCACCCCCTCTCACTCCCCCACAAGTACTATCTAAACCAGTCCATTTACTACATTTCTCCTTTGTGAGTAAACTATTATGGGCCAGCTGCCACATAAACATTCGAATTTTCTCAGGGCCATGCCACTTATAAATCTTATTTCAAAGTGCAGCCTGTGGCCTCCATTTATTTTTCATGATACACTTATAAGCAATGTGAACAGAAAAGTCCCTCGAGCTACTACCCAACTAGAACAATCCATCATCATCAACATCTAGGATATGAGAGGTGATGGCATGGAATTTAACATCTATCTCATTAGGGAAAAGTTCCCCAAGCTTTGTCCAGTTCTAATCACTAGAGGTTAAAATGAAATCTACAACAAGGTCATGCAACAATGTATCCGAGATCGAGAGAGAGACTGTCTCCAGTAGTAAACCTACCCCTTCCACCCAAAGGTCAAGTTAGAATCGAATTGATTTGCTATTTCCCACATTCCACCCCTGGAACTTGGATAACACATTCCAAACTTTCCCAATGGCTTTCCAAATTGAAGAATTAGTACTCCTGATAATGGTAGAATTGTTATAATCAAGTCCTCGACCATATTTTCCCCGAAGCACTTGTATTCACGGCTCATTAGGTCATGACTTTATTGTCTATCCCAACTTCATAATGTAAACCTAGTTCATGGCAACCAGCTTCCTTAAACTTAACCCACCACGATGTCTCGGCATACACAATATCCCATTTAACAGAGTGTACTTTTCAGAATTGCTTATCATGGCCCTAGATGAAACTGCCTTGCAGCTTTTCAATATCATGACAAATCAACCTTAGAACAAGAGTAGACTACATGGCATAAGTCAGGAGTGCACCAATAATAGACTGAGCCAGAGTAACTTTACCGGCCATGGACAAATAATTCACCTTCCACCCCAATAACCGATGTCTAGCTTTATCCACCAAATATCGAAAATTTGCTTTGCTGACCCTCCCATAAAGTAGAGGCATCCCCAAGTAATTACCCAAATTAGCAGTCATAGTGAAGCCACTGATGTCAGCAATGGCTTGAAGACAAGAGGAATTAACATTCTTAGAAAAGTAAATGTGGGTTTTTTCAATGCTAACCTTCTACCCAGACATATTATAGAACTTCCCCAAGCAACTAACCACTTGATGAATCTGGTCTTCTGATGCTTCTGCAAATAGCAATAAATCATCAGCAAACAAGAGATGAGACATGGCTGGTCCTCCTCTCTCAACATGCATCGGTCTCCAAGTACCTACCTCAACTACTTCAGAAATAACATGGGGGAGCTTGTCAATGCATAAGACAAAAAGATAAGGAAATATTATATTGCCTTGCTGAATACCACGCTCCGGATAAAAGCTCTCTGTCTTCCCCCATTCAATAACAAATTCATGGAAGCCGATCTAACACAATTTATAATTATTCTCCTTATATTAGAAGGCAGATTAATTTCTCTCAAGAAATCATCAATGAAGCTCCATTTAAGCTTGTCATACACCTTCTCCAGATCCACTTTTATTGCCATAAAACCCCGTCTCCCCCTAACCTTATTCATCTAGTGCATCATTTCCTGGGCGCTAACAATATTGTCTTGTATACATCTTTTGGACATGAAGCTAAACTAAAAGGAAGAATTTAGCTGCGGTAGGATCGGTTTTAGCCGGTTGACAATAATCTTAGTGATGAATTTATAAGAGACATTGCACAGAGATATAGAACAAAACTAGTTGATAAATTCAGGTTTATCAACCTTAGGAATGAGCATTAGAAAAGTGTCATTAATCTAAGAGATATTTCTTTCGCCAGAAATAATTTGCTTAACGAACTTAATCACAAATTCACCAACTGTACCTTATTGAGACTGGTAGAATAAATCAGGGAAGCTATCTGGACCCAGTGCTTTAATTGGTCCCATACTGAATATAGCCTTATGCATTTCTTCAACTTGGAAAGCATTATTTAAACTCCTTAGGATACTATCCTCAATCACTGGAAATGAGAATCTGGTTACATAAGTTAAGTGGGTGGGCAAGCCGCTGGATATCATTCTGCTCTTCTATCCAAACCCTATTGTCATTCCTCAACATATCGATTTTATTACGCCTTCTGCGGATAATTGTCTTAATATGGTAATAGTGAGTGAGTGTTCCTGTCTCCCTTTGTAACCCAATCTACACGAGACTTTTGTTGCCATAGAATTTCTTTCTGCTTAAGAACCTCTCCCATCTCCTTATTCAGAGTACACTCCAATTTGTCTATGAAGGGATTCCAACACCACTGCATTGCACACTGCAATCCTTCAATTCTATTCATAAGCTGATGTTTCTTTTTGAAGATGTGCCCAAACACTTCTCTGTTCCACTCCTTGAAAAATAGAGTTAAATTAGCCAAGTTCACCTTCACATATTCATTTCTAACCTAATCACTTGCTACCACTTCTTTGAATTCTCCATGAGAAAGCCAGGCGGCTACAAAGCGGAATGGACATTCTACTCTGCTAGCACGTTGCTTGTCCAGATTAATAACCAATGAGTGATGATCGGAATAACTTGATCTTAGCCTCTATAAAGCGAACTCTCTAGGAGCCATTACAAAAAGCACGATCCAGTTTTTCAAAAATTCTGTTGTACCCATTTAAAACAGGACCCCGTCAAGTGAATTTAGAACCAACTGCCTCAACCTCCAATAGGCAACAATCATTTAGCCAGTTTGCAAACCTTTGACATCTCAACAAATTTACAAGAGGTCCTTCATTTTTTCACCAACATTAAGATAGTCATTAAAATCATCTGCAAGTAACCAACGAGCAATCATATTATGTACAATCCTCTTGAGTTCTCACCACAATTATGTTCTAAGCTCAAAAGATGGACTAGCATGGATAGCCGTGAAGAACTACTCCTCGGCGCCCCTCTTAGAAAACTGAACATGAATAAATTAGGAATAAGATTGGATAACATCCACAAACATAGCCATATCCTTCCAAGCAAGCTAAATACCATCAGATAAACCTTCCCCGTCCAATATCACAAAATAGTTATAACCTAGGCTTCGAAGAATATTCCTAGCTATATTACCATCTACCTTTGTTTCCATAACCACCAACACATCCGGTATATTTGTACCAAGGACTTGTCTTATTGCTCCACGAAAGTTGGCATTACCTGCACCTTTACAATTTGACGTGATTATTTTTTTATCATAAGATAAAATGTGGTAGAACAAATAAAACTCCTATGACATCTGGAGTCATCACTATCTAGCTGATTCTTCTGGTCAATTTCCACCGTCCTTATGGCTTGTGAATCCTCAGCCATTGGTTCAAATCCATCAGTGTTTTCAATTCCCTTTCTTTATCTTGTGACTTTGGAATATGGTTCAAGTCCAAGGGGTATTCATGAAAATAGCCATTATTTTGTTGATTGACCTCCAACACTTCTCTGTGGATACATGGCCCACTCATTCCTTTAGTAGCCTCTTTACTTTCCCCACGACCCAGTTTGAGAAGCCCATCACCAACACTTGTATTTTTTTTGTTTTGAAATGGTCTGTTGCATGGCTCCTTGATTCACGGCCAATGGTCACTTGAATTTCGTTCAACTGTTTTCCTATAATCAAAGATCCCTCTATGATTTCCTTACGCTAGTAACACGTAACTTGAAGCTTGGAAGGTCACGTGTATGAAGGTGACCATATTCTTTTCCTTATCATGAGATTCCTTGGTCTACATCTTATTTATTTCCATTAATATCTCAGATTCACTAGTATGCTACTCCTAAAGGGATGCAAATCGATATCCCCTAATTGTTGCGATAGCTCCCAGATTTTTCTCTCTTGAAGATCCTCCTTCATCCTTGCTCTGTTTGCTAAAATCTCTCATTTTATCTTGTCGAAATCATTTCTGTTTCTGAACCAGCATCCACGATTTGAATTTCCCTCCATTGATGGCGGTATTGTAGTAGTTTCTTTGGTGGCCAGAATTTGCTCCTCCGACGCTCCCTTCATTGTTTGAATTCTATGTGGTTTGTCAAGGTAGGCCTCTAGTAGGTGGCCATACTTTCCACACTAAAAGCAAATCAAATGGATGCCTTCGTATTCCACTTTGAATGGAATTCCATTTATGCATAACTTAGCCAGCAAGGGTTTTGTTAGATCAACCTCCACACAAAGTCTTGCAAACATCCCTCTAGATTGCAAGAAAGTGTTTGTGTCTACCTTGAGGGTTCGCCCAACACAATTTCTTAAAGTTTTCAGAAATTTTCGGTCATAACACTCCATTGCTATTACCGGGAACCTCAACCATACTACCCCTATGTCGATCGTGGCTACAAATGGTTTAAAATTTGGCTGCCACTCTCTAATAGATAGGTAGTGATTGAAAATCATCCACAGACCTCCAGTAAGCACAAAATAAAATCTTGTTCAGTGCTAAACTTGACTAAATAAAAATCATTCCAATATCAATAATGGACATAACACCCTCAAGGGACCAGAGTTGCTTAGTTTTGTTTCCCGAAAGTGGAACCCCACTCTTTTGCCTAAGAGCTTTATGATCAAGCTCTTCCTCCATGGTTTCTGGGTATGCTCACATTCTTTTGGAGACAATTCGATCATTAGGCATAAAGGGTCCTCCTTGTCATATGAAACCTTAATCCTCTCCTCTTCCACCTTGTTCCCCGTTTTAGGTATCTTCTCTTCATTAGAACTTAATTCATCTTCCTCATCATTTGTTTCATAATCGTTCTCATCAAAAGCCTGATCACTTATACGACATCCACTCATATGGCCATCTTCCTCCATAGTTTCATGCACCACCATGTCGTACGATATAGGCAGCAAAGAGGAGCCATCAAAGTCCTTGCCTCCTCCCTTTATCTTCTTCACACTCCGAGATAGGAGGTCAACCTCCTTCACAGATTCCTCAGCCTTCGCCGCGATCACCTTTGCCTTATCGCCACTGCCACTAGTCTTTGCCATCTTAAAAGAGAGTGCATTTAAAAGTGCCAATAACATTATATTAGTTATGTGTTTACTCATAATTAACTTAATCTATATAATAATTTAAGGTTAAAATGTAAGAAACTCCACAATGTGCAATTTAACCCCTACAATATAAAAGTTAGCAATGTATCCCTAAAACTTAAGATTTTGTTCAATTTAACCCTCTAGTTAACTTTTATGTTAAAAAAGTTAAAGCAAAAAATGTAAAGAATTCCCTTCAACTTAAGAGGTTGTGCAAATTACTCTTTCATTTTAGGTGGGATAATCTATTGAGCAGAGTCACCTTAACAATAAAGTTAACGGCATAGTTAAATTTAACAAAATTTTAAATTTAAGGATACATTGCCAACTTTTAAAATATAATAAAGTAAATTACATATCTCCTAAAATTAAAAGAAATTATTTGCATTTGAACCTATTTTTAATACACCAAATTTATTTAAGAATTATCATCTTTTGTAGCTGCTGCAAAGATCAGCAATTGGTGCAACATTTGTTTGAGTGTTTTCTAATATATATTTGGATGCACTAGTGCATCCAGGTGCTTGTTTATTTATTTTTTTCTTTTTTTTAATTATTCTCGTTTATATTTTTAAAGTTTTTTTTTGAATTTTTTTTACATTTTCTTTTTTTTTAATTATTGTGTTTTAGTTTTTTTTGGGATTTTTTAAACATTTTTCTTAAATTAATTTTTTTAAAAAAATTATCCATATGTATTAATACATCTAAACGTAGCTTAGCAAACATTTTTTTTGAAGAATCTCACTTGAATACAAGAAAGGGACAAAAAGATGTAAAAGAGAAAAAGAAAAGAAGGGAAACCGTGACTGGGAAATATTCTGTCTTACATATACTGCATATAATTCTTGAATTATCTGCTAAGTTATCAGTTTATGCTTTACTTGGAATAACCTTTGCTTTCTTTCATACGCTTTTTTTTATTTTTTTATTCATGGGTTGATTTTGTAAGTAGAAATGGTCATGCCTAGCGTACGGACAGGGTATTATAATATCCAGGACTACACTCATATAAAAATATTATTTTCATACTTAGACTCAGACTCACTCAAACTCATATAAATAAAAGTTGAAGGCTTATCCTCATCCTCGTTAAATCCCTAAATACTTAGATCCGGATTCATTTATCTAAGAAAATTTCAAAATGAACAAAATTTGTCTATGTTCAATTTTGTTTACCTGAAATTTATTTATATAAAATTAAAATTAAAAAATGAAAATATCTCAAATAACAATTAACATAATTCACACAACTAATATAATGTTATACTTAATTCTAAATTCTCAAAGTTCAAATACTCAAAAAGATTATAACTTGCAAATATTTATTTAAGTGGTTGTTAAACTCAAAGCCGAACTTGTAAAATCATTCCGAAATCGACTAAATATGTTCTATGAATTAGTTGATACAAATAGTTAGATTTATATATATATATTAAACACCCATTATAGGTTTAGGTTGAGTGGGTACTATTGGCCAGACTCATAAAATACCTTAAACAAATATTCAGACTTAAATGTAGACTTATTTTTTTATTCTCATATTAAATTCAATGAATAAATTTTACAAATACCCATCCATTATGGAAAAAATGAGGGTCCCTGTTTATATGTTGTCGTACAACACTCCTCAAGTTATATTGGGTTCCAATAAAGTTGTATTGCTTCTATATAAGGGCAGTTTGGATTGCCTTATACTTTTAATCAGATGCTTTAAATAAAAGTGATTTTTTTAAAAAAGCAGGTATTTAGTGTTTGGATGGGCTTACGTAGAAGTGATTTTACTGAAAAAAAGCAGATGTTGTGCGTTTAGATACAAAAATATAAAAGTACTTTTTAATATGTAAAATTACTAAAAATGACATATAAAAGTATTTTTTAGAAAATTTATGAAATATTTAAAGGGTATATTGGTTTACAAAATTTTCTCTCTCTTCCGTTGGATTTGATTATTTTTTAAGCAATATTTTCCTACTTTAAAAAAAACAGCATTTCTGCTTATTTTTAAAATAAGCGCTTATGAAAATAATTCTATACAAAGGGCCAAAATAAAAAAAAACACTTATTTTTTTAAAAAAAATCAGCTTTTGGGACAGCAAAAGCTGTCCCAAACGCACCCATAGTAGCCTTTGGGAAGTAATATAACTTCTCCAAAGTTATGGATAATTATGGTTCCTCATTCTTATTGTTAGGCTCAAAGCCAAATAATTTGGCCTCATATCAAATGTAGAACTGGTGAACTATTATTTTTTTGGCTCCGTTTGCACAAAGCCAATTTATGTGATTATCTAAGCTACTAGCTATTCCATACGTGAGCCCCACATGTGGGGCCACTCCTTTTTCTCATAAAATATTGTTATTCCATGAATAAGGTAATAGTCACTAACGTCTTTTACTTTTAATTTTGATTTTGGGTGAAACTAAACCCTTTATCTCCAAGAGGAAGTCCTGGAGCTTCTACGGTGAGAATTTGCAAGACAAAAGTTAGAGCCAATGTCTCCCCAAACTCTAAGTGCACCCCCATAATTAAGTTAGTGAGGTAAAAGTTGATGTTTTAAAAATCAAATTGGTTATTAAATTGATTAAGGCAGCGATTAATGGTTTACTGGTTTGACTGCGATCAAATTGCAATCAGACTGGGAATAATTTTTTTTAATTTTATATATTATATAACATTATATATTAATGATATAATATAAAAATTTAATAATTTAATAAAAATAATTATATAATATATAATAGTATATATAAAATATTAAATCACTTAAATATATATAAAATAAGTTTAAAATAATAAATAGTAAATGTATTATATTTATTTATATTAAAAATAATTAAAATAATTTTATATTGAACTAAAAAGTAATGCTAAAACGACGTCATTAAAACAAAGCAATTTTTTGACGGGCTTTTTGCTGATCTGTTTTTAAGGATCAACTTGATCAAATCATTGACCAGTTCACCAATTTTCGAGTTGGCCTAATCGGTTCAATCCCATTTTTTATACAATATTAAAAACCCAAAGCATAATATTAGGGTTTTTTACACATAGTTAGAGGCACTTGATTCTTTTTCAATATGACAAATAGGGATCAAGAAAGCACAAACAGTCACGATTTTATATGTTTTTCAAAAAAAAAATGAAAATCGTGCAATTTTTTATTAATCTTGGTCGTCCGTTAAAAATAGACGACTCAGATTAATACAACAGCCCAATCACCAAATCCGTCTGCGACAAATAGCGAGTTAATACTAAAATTCCATAATTCTAAAGGATGTGGGGAAAACTGACGAGGAACAAAGTTCACCCATATTGGGTAGAGTGAGAAAGACTTGGTAATTGATATAGGAAATTCGATCTCAAACAAGCAGAGTATCATCAAATTTTAAACTTAAGCTAGAAACATAATTTTACATAAGTAAATGGAGGACTTGAAGAAGCCATTTCCCTTTCTGTTGGAATTAATAGTTTGAGATTTTTAGGTCAATTTGAGTGACTTTCAGCTAATATATATACTTTTTTTTTAGAAGCCATGCCATTTTATTTATATCAAAATTGAGAAATTCATAACAAAATTTCTACTCTTAGGCTAACACGAGATTCAAACTTTCATTTAAAAAATTTCTTGAGTGATGTATATACCCGTGGTTCAAACTTCCATTTGCTATGGGGTACTTGTATGATGTACTCATGATTTTAGAATGGATTAATTCTAAAGTAAATATGATATATCAAAAATAAATAAATAAAATAAAAGTGAATGAAATGCTAAAAAAGCACCAAAACATAATATAATACAACTGCAACCTAATAAGGCATGTATTATTTATGTGTAATTTAAAGCATTTAAGTGTCGTTATGTATATAAATACAATTTAGCACTATTTTTAAAATATACATCCTTCATGCCTAATAAGTCTATATGATTATCTTTAAATATTCATTGCATTTGTTATCTTCATAATTAATTAATTACTATAGTAACCTTTGACACTATTAAGAATATAAAAAGCACCCGCTTCATGTATTAAGATTGATGTAAGCTTAATGTTATGGATTCTTTTTATTATTTTATTTTTTCCTACTCTCCCCTTCTCAACCATTAGGGCTATGATCGAGAGATGTTTGAACAATATTATAATATGATATGTACTTTTTTGCACATGTAAAGGTTAAACTAATAAAAAATTATGAATTTTTGTCTGTATATAAAAAAATTCAAAAAATATATTATAATTTTTAATTATACATATATTTTATTGTGTTTGTCTATAATTTGTGATACAATTATATATACATAAAAAAAACTTTATTAAAAATTGAGCTTCACAAATTGAATATCAAATTTCAAGCTCAGCTAATTTAATTAAACAAACTTAATATATTATTTAAATTTATTCATTTGATAAATAAGTCAATTTAAATGAGTTTGAATCATGCACACATTTCAATCATCTAACAAAAACAAAAATTAAATCCAATCTTCCAATTTTATTCATCAAAATTTTAAATTTGATTTGTTTAACAAGAAGTTTAATATATTATTTAAATTAATTCATTTAATAAATGAGGTTTTAAATAAATTAAATCCAATTCATTTACATGTTTCTCCTTAAAAACAAAACAAACAGTAAAAAAAAAAAAACTAAACCCAATCTTCCATTTTGCTCACCACGAGAGAGCGCGGTTGTCGCTTGGTCTCTAACTCTATTCTTCTGCCTCAGAATGTGCGGGGTCTTCGTCTTCAAATAATCAAGAATCAAATAATCAGTACCGATCCAAACAGAAGAGCGAAGAGGTCTGAGAAACGCTAGAGACTTCACCTTCATCCCTGTTGAGAGAGATGGAAGCTAAAAGGAGAGTGGGTGTGGCTGTGGATTTCTCGCCGTGCGGCAACCTAGCCCTGAAATGGGCCGTGGATAACGTTGCTCGTGACGGCGATCAACTCATTCTCGTTACTATTCTCCCCGAACAGGGCTACGAGCACGGCGAGATGCAGCTCTGGGAAACTACTGGCTCCCGTAATTACTTTCTCTCTCTATTTTGCTCTGTTATATACTCTGTTTGTTTCTCGAGAAAATTTTCACGGGCATGCTTGGACAAAAAATTTGCAAGGAATTACTCTTTTTTACCATTTAACTCATAATTTAGATAACTGACTTGACTTTTGATTTTGTATGGAAAAGTTTAACTATTTGGTTATAGCATCATCATGGGTTTTAATTGGTGATTTTGCTGATCAAAAAGTAAAATTTTATGAATTGTTTTTTATTTTTTATTTGTTTTTTTAATATTTTTATAATTTTATGTTAAGAAATAATTTTTAAAAATTTATAAGTATTCAAAAATAAATAAAATAAAAAAATAAAGAATTTTTTTAGTTATTTCTTAAAAAAAAAAAAAGCTAGGAATCACCTTTTAATATACCAGCTGAATCAAACTGCTTGTTTCTCTCTATTTGTGTTTCAGGAATTTGTATGTTATCGTTTAACAAATTTGTAGTATTGTTTTACTTAGTTCAATAGAAATAATTATGTTAACATTAAAATATAATTTTATTATCAAAAATTTTATTTATACTTTAAATAAATTTATAATAATTTAATATTTATGTAATTATTTTTATTAAAATTTAGATAAAAATATAATATAATTAAAATAATAACAAAACAATTTTAAAGCACAAAAAAAAAACAAACTGATTGATGGCCCAACTGGCATGGGATCATTTATAATTTATCTTTTTGTTTTTCCTTATTTCTTAGTTAAATACACGGTAGCATATACAGTATACATTTCTTTTTAATTTTTATTTTTTTTAATAATGAAAAATAAATTTAAGTTTAAAAAAATTAAAAAATAATTACATGATAAAAAACTTAAGAAAAAGTAAAAATTTCAAAAAAAATATTAAAAAATACAATAAATTGAAAAGAGAAAAGGTAATACAAAATAATAAAAAAAAAGGGTGGTAAGGTAATAAAACAGTGGGGGCGGTAGACTACAGCTTTAGACATTTTCATAAAATTACAGTTATACCACTTGGACCCGTTCGCTTCTAATAATTTGATCTTTTTTAATTGAATTAATTTGACTCAGTGGTTGAATTTGTGAACCAGTAATTTGAAGCAACTGAATCGACAAAAAAAAAAAGAATTATTATTTTTGTATTATTATTTTACATAAATTAATATTAAGTTTTGTTATAATTATATGTTTATATATTAATTTATGAATAATAAAGTTTATTATATATTTTTTATAATTATTAAAATTTAATATATAAATATACTAAATTATGTATAAAAATACTAAGTTGTTTTCATCATAATAAAATGAGTATAAATGTATTTTTCATATATATATATTAAAAATAATCAGTTCAACTGAGTTTAATTAGTAACTAGACAATTGAATCAATGACCCATTCTCTCACGGATTTGGTCCGATTCGATTTCAATGAATATGAATTAAATAATAAATACCACTTTGCTATATGCTTGTTAAAGCAAGTATTGTCTTCTTGTTCTCATGTTCTGTATTTAGCTTTCATAGTCCAAAATGAGTCTCTCTCTAAGACCTAAAATATGCAGCTTTCATACCTCCGGTTGAGTTCTGTGATCCTGCGACTATGAAAAAATATGGAGTGAAAGCTGCACCCGAAACCCTGGATATTGTCACAACTGCAGAAAAGAAGTATGAGGTACAATTTTTTGACAATTTCTTTTAGTAGAATGGATGTATAAAAAATAAATATACTAACTGAATTATGAATAACATGTAAATATATATATTTTTTGTATTAAACTTGTAAATATGTTAGTTATATTTTTCATTGAAATATACTTCTACCATATTTATATATTTATTTATTATTAACTTAATTTATCTTATTTTCTCTCATTGTCATTTCTTAAAGAAATTAATTGTCATATAAATTTTGGAAGAAGAAAAATATTATAGAAGTATTTGGTATACCAACATCTTAATTCTAATATTTATATAACAGACGATTTCTAACATATGTTTTGTACGCTGTCATATAAAGATGATAGGCAATATTTAATATCACAAGATGTAATAGGATCACTATGATATCACATTGCACAACTTTTAGTTTTACTAATCTTTATAATATGTCAATTATATATATTTTTTAACAAATTTTAATTGTTATATCAAATATAAAAATCTTAGATATCATAATATCTTATACATTGATATCTTATATTATAGTATTTAATATACTATACAAGATATCAATGTACTAAACACTTCTTATATATGTGATTTAATACATGATTAGTAGACCTCATTTGATTTTCAAAATAAAACTTATATACAAATTAAGATAATCTGAGAAACGTAAATACTATTATGTTAGTAGAGGTAAATATAATATATGTAATCAATGAGTTTTATTTATATGTATACTTATTATATTTATTTCTCTTATAATATAACAATATAAGAAATCATCTAAAAAATGTAAATATTATTATGTTAGTATAGGTAAATATAAAATATGAGATTTATTATTTAATTAACGAGTTTTATTTATATTTATACCTATTATATTTATTTCTCTTATAATAAAACAATATAAGAAAATTTAAAGAAAATTCAAATTTCTTCTATGCATATTGTACATTTCTTGAGAGTAACTTTTGAGAGCTTGAGCAGATGGAGATAGTCATGAAGATTTTTTGGGGAGATCCTCGTGAGAAATTATGTGAAGCAATTGACAATGTACCTTTAGACTGCCTCATTATAGGGAACAGAGGCCTTGGCACCATAAGGTAATTACAATTCTTCACTATTCTAAATTATCTCCCAAAATAATATTACAAATTAAAATAATTTATAAAATATTATTTTTAAATTACAATTATTTAAAAACACATATTTTTTCTCTTTGCAGAGCCTTATTGGGTAGCGTCAGCTATTACGTAGTAAGTCATGCCAAGTGTCCCGTAACTGTTGTAAAATCAACCCATCATTAAAATAAAATTTTGATTAAGTTGATTTATAATTCTTTTATAAATAAAATTAATCATGAATAAGTACATAAAATTTGTTTGAGATAAAATTTAATATAATTTGTCTCTAATATGCTTATGTCTTTATTCATAATTGACTTATTTATAAAAAAGTTAAAAATCAACTTTATTTAAAATTTCCCATTCATTAAAATTGGAATTTTCTAATGTTTGTTCAAGAAATAAACTTGTATCTGGTTGAGCATTAATCTCTTTGGCTGGCTAGATTATTGTATTCTTTCCCTCTCTTTTATTTTTAATTTTTTTAATAAATTGATAGTTGTATAGTGCCCTAAATTCATTATAATTTCTACATTTGGTGGCTAGCAGCCGAGGAGATAGCCTTATTACTTCTTTCAATGACTAATGTTATTTCTGTACCATTTTTTTTATATATTCTTTTATATATAATTTTTTTAGTAATTATTATTTATTTTTATATTAAATCAATCACGAGAACTGTAGTGTAAAAAAAAATAGTAATATTCTCTTATAACAATAATTCTCACAAAATTCATAAAATTAAAAAATTAATAATTTTCTCAATTTCATTTTCTCACTTCAAGGGAAAAAGTTTCTTTTTGTTGTGAATTTCAATCAACCTGGGATGAATAGGCACCTAGATTCCAGTCGTTTTGGATTAAAATCTTTTTTGCATTTAAAAAGAGTGTCTTTTTAAAAACAAAATTATATTATATCTGGATCGTCAAAAAATTATTATGACCAAAATTTTTTTTAAAAAAATTTAATTCAAAAAGACTGAGAAATTGATCCAATGAAGAGACTTCAAGTATCCGATTATGGCAGGCTTGTCTAAATATAGGTGTGATTTTTTTGAACCCAAATTTCTTTGTCTTATATTGGCCCAAGCTCCACCTGAATAGAATTATAAGAGCTGGGAGTTCGATAAAATATTACTTTTAAATTAATTTTAAACAGTCAAAATAGAGAAATTACTATTTTTAAGAAAAATACATATTTTTAACATTAAAATATTTTAAAAATCATGAAATTTTAATTTTTTTATATAAAAACGTGAATCAAAGGACTCAAATCCGATTTTGTCGAAGCTTAATCCATTTACAAAGTAAGCTTTTAAAAAGAAATTATTTGAGTTTATTTCTAATTATTTTTAAACCAAACGTTAAACATTCTATCAAGACGGATAGAGGGAAGAGCCCTCCTCTTCTAAACTTTTGGTAAAAATTTATATATATATATAATTTTATGTCTTTTTTTTGTTAACTTATTTTTTTAATCTTACTAATTTTTTTTAATTTTTTATTTCGTACAGTTCAATAATTTTTAAATTCGTTCAAACCATCATAAGTCTAGACATAAGCAAAATATGTGAGATACAATGTAGTGTAAGAAAAGTATGAAGAAAGTGGTTCTATAAAAAGAAAAATATGATTAAAGTGGTGTGAGAATATTATTATATTTGAAAATAAAAAATGTATCGTTAAAGTAAAACTTGAAGTAATTGTATGATGCTCACAATGTTGAAATTGATAAGATATGTGATTTATTAATATTGTTATTCATTTTTAAATAGAAAGTATAAAATAAGCTATAAAAAGTATAAAATAGAAATGATAAATTATTTTATTATTGCACTCGCACTATATTGATTGGCAAAGAATTTCCCTAACATTGAATATCGCTTTCTTAACTATTCGTGTTCACATTTGTAAAATTGATCCCACTGTCTATAATCGTCAGCACCATACAATTTTGGATGAATTGCTTTACTCTTTTTTTTTAAATAATAATATAATACTTGATATTCTGTTATTAAAAACACATTTATATTTTTATAAATATATGAAAAGATAAATTTATTTATTGTGCACTTATTTCTTTCATATGTATTTAAATAATTAAGAAAAAAATAACCTATCAATTAATTAGTTGAATTTGGTATTTTCAAAAATCATTGTAGTTTTCATCCATAATTACACTGATGCATTATAAAATGTATAGGAATCCTCTCCTTTTTTGTAAGAGATAATTTAATTATATAACTCATTTTTATTTTAAAAATTTATATATAACTCTACTTAACTTAATTTGTTAAAAATATTTTATTCAATTTTTTTTAAAAAAATTAATATTATAAATTAGAATAACATAATTACTCTTATTTAAAATACTAATTCATCAAGATAACAAACAGTTAACAATTTCACTTAATAAGACAAGTTTTATTTTTAAAATAGAAAAAAAATAATTTTTTTAAGTAATGATACTTGTAAAAAAAATAAAAAGAATTTTTTTGAAAGTAATAATATTCTTAAATAAATAAAATAAAATTTTTTCATGTAAATATATATTTTTAAAACATTTCAAGTAATAATTTTTTTAAAACAAAAAAAATTAAGTAATTATATTTTTAAAACAATTTTTTTTCGAGTCATGATATTCTTAAAAAAAAATGTTTTCAATTAATTTTATTTTTATAATAGAAAAAAGTAATTTTGTTAAGTAATTATATTTTGAAAAAAGAAAAAAATTTTAACTAATTATATATTTAAAACAAAAAATAAAAATTTGTTATATTTTAAAAATAAAAAAATAATTTTCAAGCAATGATACTTTTAAAACAAAAAAAAATTTTAAGCAATTATATTTTTAAAGCAAAAAATAAATTTTTTTAAGTCATAATATTCTTAAAATAAAAAGAATTTTTTTTAAGTAATAATATTTTTAAAATAAAAAAGAGAATTTTTTTAAATAACTATATTTCTAAAAAGTAAAAAAAATTAAAGAAAAATAATGAAAGAAAAATATATTTTGATCATATTATACAAAATTAATAATATTTTAGTCATATTATACAAAAAAATTTTAATAAAAAAAATGATAAATTTTAATATTAATTAAAAACTTTTATTTTATTTTATTTTATTTTTAATTTATAAAAAAAATATTTTATATATTTCTAAAGTAGAATAATTAAACTTTCTTAATATTTTATTCTAAAAATATTTACCTGGTGTGAACTTTGACTGAATATTGTAGGCGGGTTCCTTTGCCCTCTACTTCTGTGTAACGTGTTCCTTTGATTTATACATATATAGATACATATATAGTTTAACAGCAATGCATGTACTTATAAGTTATAGTATTATATTTCATATATTCCATAAAAAATAAGATTAATATAAATTTTCATTTTTATAATTTTATTCAGTTTTTAATTTGGTTTCTATAATTTTATTGTACTTGAATTATTAAAATTTTAATTGTTTTTAATTTAACTCTTATCATTACCTATTGTTATAATTATGTTAATTGAGTCTAAATTAATAAAAATATAGAAACCAAATAAAAAAATAGTAAAATTATAAAAACTTTTTTGTACTATTTAACATTTTTATAGTTTCACCAATTTTTTGATTTAATTTTTGTAATTTTATTAATTTTTTATTTAGTTCTTAAAGTTTTATTAATTTAAAGGTCGGTTAATAGAGTGAAAACAGTGATTGATGACTGTGACTAAATTAAAAATAATTAAAATTTTAAGAACTCAATTATGATAAAAAAATTGTAAGGATTAAATTAAAAACTCGATGAGATTATAATGCGTAAAAGTTATATTAATTCAAGAAAAATTGAAAAGTTAGTATAATAGATGTTTGAAATATAAATAAAATTCATGTTGTTAAACTTTTTTTAGAGACATGTAATTAAATATTAAAGGATATTTTTTTTTTTCGACAGATAATGACGATACAATGATAAAGGAGATTAGGGATTTGAACTTCCAATGTTATAATTATTTAACACTTAATATTAAAAAATATGTCATCATAAACTTAAAAGTAACTTATTACGTCTATGCCATTTTTATTTGCCTATTTGGTGAAATCTCTTAGAGAACGCCTCCTTTTTTTCTTTCTCTTACAAGGTAGTATTCTATTTTGAAAAAAAGTAAAGTAAAACAAAGTAAGTTTAGAACTTTCAAAAATTGAAAATTCAAATAATATGAATTTTATTTTAATCTTACTTGTTTGAAATGTAATTTAAAATAAAATTCAATCCCCATTTTTTTAAAAAAATATATGAATTTCAAATCTAACAAAAAATGATAGAATTTCCCTATTAGAAATTTATTTAGTCATAAACAGATTTTTTATCTTATTATTATTCTTTAATACAACATTTAAAGATGACATTGTTGTAAAATTAATAATTGAATCTATCACTATAAAATATAATTCAAACTGTGAAATTCAATTAAAATTTACATAAATTTAAGATTTATCTCAAACACAAAAATTAATTAAATAAAATAATTCATTTCATTTCATTAGTAAAATTTTAATTGAAATTTTAATATATTTAGTTTTAAATCCACCAAAAAAGATGATAGAAGAAAAATATGATTCAACATTGCCATTGATTAGAAACTTGAATTTATAATTTACATAGTTGAGGTTTTTTGTTTTTGGACTAGTTTGACTCTAATTGAATTTGAATGCTTAACTCAATCATTAAGATAATCTAAGTACCATTGAGCTATAAATAACAATAAGATTTACAAATAATAATATAACTTTTGGTTCCTATTTTACCAAAATTTTAATTTGATCTCTCTAATTTTAAGAAATTTTTAATTTGATCTCTATAATTTTTTTTATTATTAAATTTTTTAAAATTTCAATTATTTTGAATTTAGTCCCTACCATTACTTATCATTATCACTTTATTAATTGAGTCTAAATTCAAAAATTATAAGTAAAAAAATATTCTTATAATTTCACTCAAATTTTGTTATAATTTCGTCAAATTTTTGATTTGATTGCTACAATTTTATTAATTTAACATTTCCATATTGTCCTCCTAAACAGGTAATTATATTGATATAAGTAACGTAAACATATTTTCACACACTTTTGTTTTCACTAAAAATGAAAAAACTAAATAATCAAAGCAAACATGGCTTAAACTATTTTTAACGTTCCTTTTACTTTTGTTAATTTTACACATATTTTTATTTTATTTTTAAAACTGACATAAACTTTTCTTATATTTTAAAAATAAATTATGCATAATTTTAATTTAAAAAAATAATAATTAGTCTGATTAAATTTTAGTTATTTATATAAAAATTTAAAAACTCAAAATTATTCTTAATGAACTATTTAATGCACTCTTAGTCAATGGACTCATTACATATATTAAATAATTTTTTTATAATCACAAGTAATTATTTTTTTTACATAGGGTAGAATTTTTCTTTTATATTTTTATCAAAAAGATAATTTATTATCAAAAATAATTTTCAATTTTACTTTTTGATCGAGTTTTAATTAAAGTTGTACACATAAAAAATGATACATTAGAATACATAAAAATAGAGTATTAATAAACTTGGACTCCGTACTTTAACTCTCACAAAATTAATTCTCACAATTTTCACAAAAGAAGTTTTTAGCTATAATCAACACTAATATTATCCCACTTATATCATCCCATTACGCAATTATTTACTAGAAAAACTTTTACAAATTTTGTAAGAATTAATTTTTATGAAAAGAACATTCCTATTTCGTAAGTTTGGCCTAGAACGGTATTACATTTTTGTAAAGTTTTTTATTTTAACTTATTGTGCAAATGAATTTATTTAGAATTAAATTAATTATTCTCATGATTTTATTTTTTTTCTTATGTGAAGTTAGGATTTTAAAATCGCATGATCTAAGATGTTGCAATATGAAATTGTTTTTAATATATTTTAGAGTATCACCGTAGCTTTCCTCATTGTTATGCTTGCTTCTGTCATTCGAAAATGTTGTTCCCAGTTTACTCTTTCACTTACCAAAATATGCTCACGTGTTTCTAGAATGCATGGGAACTCACCACCACTCTATCATATAGGCGTCCGATTAAAGGTGGAAGAGACTGTGGCATTTCATCATTTTCCTTCTCTTATTTTTCTAAATCTCTATGGCTTCTTATGAAGGAATTGCTCGTCTGACTTAGTCAACACTACCTATGTCCATGTCAGCAATTTGTTGTCCACGTTAGTACTTCATTGCTGTTGTTTGGGACCATTGGATCTCACTTGTGTTTTCCTGATGCTCTGGGATACATTTCTTTCTTAGCTATTTTTTCAAGTTAACTCTGACAGCAAGAAGGGAGTTCTCTTCTCTGATTTTCGTTCCTTTTGCTCTTTTCTGTTTTTCACTCAGAATATATAGCATAATGAGAACGTTAAACAGTAGTTTTGTTGCAGTGATATCGATGCATGAGACTGATATCCTTTACTGTGCTTTATCGGCTGCTTGGATTTCTATGATTTGAATGATGAGGAATGGAATCTTATTAGTTCGATCGTCTTTCAGTTCCTCCGCTGTATTATTGTCACCCTCATCTCCACTACTACATAGGATAACTTGTTATGGAGTTACACTCACTGGGACATCTTATTTCATAAGTAGATGTAGACCATTTGTTGATACTGAAGTACTGGGACAAACTATTTTTAATAATGTCAAATTCAGGAGACTCAGTGCTCTCTTATTTTGATTGCCTCTTAGATGAAGAGGTGGATTCTTGTCCAGTATGCAATACTGATGTAGGCTGTCTTCCGGTGGAAAAACTCAGGTCGGTTGTTGTTTGCAATACTAATTGCTAGTTTGTACTCTTTGAACATAGCTAAATAAACATGCTGCGGGAGAAAGACGAGGTAATGCCGAGAAGAAATCGTCTCTTTCATAATGCGAGATAAAAAATAAAATAAAATAAAATTTTGATTATATTAAATTAAATTAAATTTTTAATTAAAGGATAACGGTTAAATTTAACGTTAGTTTCAGATTTAGATTTAATTGTAACTTATTTTTAATTTACAGATGATGGCTGTGTATATTTTCATAATAAAAGAGAGTGCAATGTAATTAAAATATTTTTTAAAATAAAATAAAATATTTTATTTTAATATATATATATATATATATTATATTTATATTTTCATAAAAGTTTCCAAAATTATTATATTTTAAAATGAATGATGTGATGTAAAGTTTTATATTT
>JASKGM010000009.1:19959467-19971148 GCA_034509205.1 Ceratonia siliqua | reverse complement strand
GTCAATTTTTTTTAACAACGCAAACAGAGCTAAGTGAAAACGGAAATGAAATAAGAACAATTATATATTATTTTACTAAATAATAAATAATAGTTTTTGTTTAAAAAAATTTTAATTATTAATTTATTTAAATATAATTAAAATAAAATAGATCTTATGACTCAAGATTAGCACTCTATATGTACAATGAGTGTAGGATTATTTTTACTTTAAAAAATTTGAGTTTATATAAAAAAATTATTAATAAATACAAAAAATTTTAAAAAAATTGCTCAGAATTATTTTAACATACCTCTTATATATATATATATATATATATATATAATAATAATAATAATAATAATAATAATAAGTCTACTCAGAATTTCTTTTCAACTGTTTCCTTAGTATCGTGATTTTTTTTTTAAGTCAACTCAACTCATTATATTATTTTTATCAAAACAAAACTCACGGTATTATTTATAGATTACAAGATAAAAAAAATGTAAGATTAACAATAGGGACAGAAATTCTTAAATTATGCTCTTTTACAAATATTTATTGCATTATAAAACTTAAAAAAATCGAGTTCCCAACTAAAGCTTATTAAATATACCATCCTTCCTCTAAATTGAAATGCAAAAACATTGATATTTGAATCTAAAATTTGATATAAATCCAAACAGTATACATAAATTATTATTTGTGGTATTTGAAAATTTACATGTTTAAATGAAAAAAATTAAATTCAACTTGAAAGTTTAGAATTTGATTTTCTAACTTTTAGAATTCAAGTCTTTACAAAAACATTATAGTTTAAAGGGTCTTATTTTGCTACACTCTTCTCATGTATTTATTATACATCCTTTTCTTATTTTTACCTTACACCACATTTTTTTTCTTTAATTTTTTTATATTATTGAACTATTTTTTATATCTGATACTTTTTTAAAATGTTCTTAACTTTTTTTTAACAATAACAAATTTTAATATTATTGTTTGTATGTTACAAAAGTATTGTTTAAAATTACTATTTAAAATAAAAGTAAAATTTTTTAAAATAATATCAAATATAAAAAATAATCCAAACAATACAAAATAAAAAATAAAAAAATAAACAAAAATAAAAGGGTGATGAGTGATAAAATCAATAATTAATTATAAATACAAACTGCATGGAAAGGAAGGGTTAGCAGATCCTAATTTTAAAGGTTTATGTATATTTTTCTCTTGACAATAGAAAAAGTTTCATTTCCAATAAAAGGAGAGCTGTGTAAATAATTAACCATTCGCGAACTAAATAAACAGATTCACCTTCTTCAACCGCTCCTTAGCTCCTTAGCCTCAGTTCCCACTTCTCAGTTCTCTAAAGATCGAAGCTTGATATGGTTGCCAAAACTTCAGAGTTGAGAGAGAAAATTGCAAATCAAGGAAAGAGTGAAAAGCAGATTCTTGTACTTACTTGTACATTGAACTCCAGCTCTATATATTACAGGTACTCGCAATCATTGTTTCAATTGCAGAGCCAGGTTTTCTCTAATCTACCCGCCTAGGGTTTTGAGCTTACCTTTTGTTTTTCGCCATTGAAACTCTCATTATTGCTTTCAATCAATGTGTTGCTTCTTCTCTTGCTCTCTCTTTTATGCTGCGTTTGTTTGGCACCAAAATGATATTCAGGCTTTAAATTACTGGTACATTTTTCAAACTAAGGTAAGAGAGTCAGAGATCCATAATCTTTGTGTGAAATAGTTTTCAGGTTACCCTTTGTATTTGGCTGCACTTCACTATCATTGACTACGGAACCCATTAGTATTTTAGGTTTTTATTAGTTTTGGTGTACTCATAAATGGCTACTTTCTTTTGGTTTTCACTCTTAGTTATGGATACTCATACGCTCCTTTAATGAGTTTAACTTGTATAGTTAATCATGCATCTCTGATCCAGTTGTTCTATTTGGTGATATTTGTTTTCTTTTTCTGGTTGGGACAATTTCCACGGCCTAAATTGCTAAAGCCACAGCCCAAAGTTTGGTAAAAGAAAAAAATAAAAATAAATTGAATTACCCTTTGTGAAAATGGAAGTGAAGGTTTTATGAATGGTTATTGTTTCACAAAGTCAATGCCAACTATCTTTTCTTTATATCTGTAACAAAGCGGGAATTGGGAAGGATTGTTACATTTTAGTTTAAGAAATTCATATATCTCACATTCTGGATAAACAAAACTATTTTAAATTGCAATATATGCTTCTCCAACTATTGCTTTGGAGAAGAGCAAATCTTTAGGATTGGAATGGAGGACTCTCCTCCATCAATTTGATAATCATTTTTAATGTCCTCATTGTGACCACTAATCTGCCAAATATCTAACTTAGTCTTTTTTTATCTGAGGCCACCTGACTAAAAGCGCATCTTTACTCCTTCTGTTTCTTCTTTCCCTTTTCCTCTATCGTCTTTCATGTTCTGCTTTGCTTTTGCCTTTGTATTAAAATTATCCTATTATAAATCTTCCTTCCTTTAATTTTTGTTGCAAATTCAATTTTCTTACCACAAAATTGTTGCTAAAGTTCTTGGCATTAATGGAAATCCATGGTGGATCTGGGCTTGCTATTGGCTCTGTGATGAAGAGGAAAAGGAGTAGGGTATCACTCAGACCTCGAGCTAATTCTGATGCCCTCTTTCAGAGCTACTTTGGTTGGCCATCATTTATTGAACCTTTTGACAAATATGATGGGAATGAGAATCTGAGGGATACAGCGGTTGCTTCTGGAGTAGGGACTGAGAACAGGATGAAGAAGGTAAAGCTCAAGTTTGGGGGTGTTACTCGTGCTATTTACACAAAGTCGAAGATAGAACTTGCCTCAAACTTTTCTCCCCATTTTTATGGCCCTAAACCTCAGGTAATTTGTCTGATTTGTCAATTATTACCATCACAGATTCACACTCCCTTGTAATGTATTGATAGTTATGCAAATCTATATTATCATCCATTGAGGTTTGGTTGCTGTACTCACTATTTGCCAAAGTAGGTCCCAGTGTTGTTTGGACCACTCTGTAGCATGTAATCTCAAGATGTTGACTTCATATAGAGAAAGTGATGCAGGACCAAAACAAGAACACAAAATAATCTTTGAACTAAAACTCAAATTCTGATTAATCAATAAGAAAATGTGATGGTAACAACTGACTAAAGTTCTATTTAAGGGCACTGACTATTAAGTCTTGTGCAAGTAGGAAAATTGAGATATGAGTTAGCCCATACCATAATAAGGATTCTTAATGAAAACAAGAAACTAAAATGTGGGTAACAAAAACCTAGGCCCTTACTGGAGAAACTATATGTGGGCTACAAAACCCTAGGCCCAAAAGCCTTTATCTAATCCCTAATTAAATCCTAAATTACCCTAATTCCCAAATTACAAACCCTAATTCCCAAATAATAATTACATCAGTACATAATAAAACAAATAGTAAATCCATCTTCTCATACTGCATTAGAAAGTCTAGTAACTGCATTTCCTTCTTATAATTTGTTATAAACCTTAAAGGCTTCTTATCTACAACTGATCAATACATGCAGGACGATACAGATGGTAATTATGCCTGTCCTTTAGATAAGAGGAAGGGCATTAGGGACCAATTGCAAAAGCTCTCTAGTACTGAATCTGGTTTTACAGCAGAGAATCTTTCATATAGAGGAAAGACATTTAGAGAAAGTATGACTGTAAATCATGAGGCAGTTCGTAAGAGCAAGCGCATTCCTATGAAACATGCCTTGGATGTAGGATTTAGTGACGAAGAGAATGAAGATGCAGAACTTCAGTTCCTTGAAAGACTTAATGCTTCAAAAGTTTCTGTTGGTCGCAATAATGATCATCAAGGAACCAGAACAGATCATGGAACTTGTAAGGGTGCAGAGAGGTGTCAGATTGATGGTCTCAATGATTATGGAGCACCAGGTTCAAGAAAGGATTGTAAAAAGAAGTTGAAGTCGGATAAGAAATATGATGATCAAGACTATATGGAAGAAGAAAATCCAACATCAGATGACGGATCTATATCTGAGAAGAAGCCAAAGAAGGGATCTGTTGATTTACTAGTAGGACAAAAGCAATGCACTCTGGTTACACGTAATCGATCAGTTAGCTCTTGCAAAGATGTTTTCACTGGGTCAGATGCAAGTATTATCAACACCTCAGATGATTTAATTCCCACATTATCTCAAAGTGAGCATTATTTTATTTTTTATTTAGTGATGTATTTTTAGTTGCTTGATCATTAGTGGTTTTTAGTGTGGATAAGTACAACTGTGGCTAATAATTGAGATAAAGTAGATAAATAATAAGAGAATGTATGTTTTGCTTCTTGATAGTGCATGTTAATATGTAATACAATCTGAAATTTATACTGCAAAAAAAAATTTTGTAACAGCAGGTGAAGTTTTAGGGAGGTATTATTTTCTGAGACAATTTAAATTTGCCTTGGGAATCTTACAATTGAAGTCAGGCCTCTTGTAAGACTGAGGTAAGAGGGCTAATGAATATGAATTAGAAGTACTTTCTTACCAAATAGACTATTTACAACAAAAAAGATTTTTTTGAGGGAGTGTATTCTGAAGCATTTATTCCCTACCTTGTTTCCAGATTTGTGCTTTCACTAGAGGTATTCACTTTTAATTCATAGTAGTTTTGTATTATTAGATTTTATGTACTGTCTAGGAATATATTTTCAACCATATTTCGGTGCTTTGTTGATGATAAGGGAAAAAGGGCAAGTTGTCAGAAATGGAGCAGCAACTTAAGAAAGCTGAGGCTGCACAGAGACGTAAAATGCAATCAGAGAAGGCAGCTAGGGAGGCTGAGGTTTGCATGTGATTGCATGATTTCCTTCATTATGTTAGATCTAGGATTGCAAGTTCTAGCATTAGGTTCTGATCTGTCCTTAGAAATTCTCACATTATGTGTTTTGTAGGCTGAGGCCATCAGAAAAATACTTGGTCAAGATTCTGGTAGGAAGAAGAAAGAGGAAAAGATGAAAAAGCGCCAGAATGAAATTGCACAGGTCTTAATGATCAACCTTCACTTCGTAGCAAGCAAAGCGCTTCAAGAGTTAAAGTACTAACATGTTGATTGTGCAGGAGAAATCTAGCAACTCCTTCAATCTTGGATTGAACACTGTTCGATGGAATATAGGTCCCACAGGAACAGTGGTCACTTTTTCTGAAGACATTGGTCTACCAAGTATCTTCCAGACAGTGCCTAACAGGTAAAAGGTTATATCAGCTTAGTTTCTCAATGTCAGGACTTTTAGTTGTTATCATTGATTGTTTAAATTAATTTATGTCTTGGTTTGTTACAGCTATCCTCCTCCTCGAGAAAAATGTGCTGGTCCAAACTGCACTAATGTATACAAGTATAGAGATTCCAAGTCAAAGCTTCCCCTTTGCAGTCTTAACTGTTACAGAGCAATACATGAAAAGATGCAACCTCTAATTACCTGCTAATTTTATGTCTTTTATATACTGGCTCGCTTCATCTTGGCGTTACAGTTAGTGTCATTGTTTTCAATATCTGAAAGTTGACACAGGTAGAACATCAGTCGTAAACTTTACTTAAATGTGAAGTAGACCTTAAGAACTGGTGTTGAAAGCTTTGGCAAGAATGTCTTTGTAAATATATTGGAATTCAAATACTCCCACATTGAGGATGCTATCATGTTTATATCAAGCACGTTGACCACATATAGGATGAGGTAAATCAGGAATGTTGAAAAGAAACAAAAACAAAACAAAACAAAACGAAGAAACAAGAAGAAAAAATGAAGCTTGAATAGTAGCAACTAGCATCTATTCATTGATTCAGATGAATCTGGCACTGGATTATGACAAAGGGATTTTTCGTGATTGAACACAGTTAACCATATTATTTATGGACTTTAGGCACAAAAAAGTAAAATTTATAAGAAAAAATTACATTTTTAATAAACTAAGATTCTCTTGAATTATGTGGTATTTATTCATTGTTGGATTTATATGGAATGATTCTATGCAAAAATCTCTCCCAAGAAAGATATTGAGGCGGTCAATTCATTTTCTTGGTAGAAGTTATTAGCTTTATTCTTTTGCTTCTTCCTCACAGCCTCTGATATACCTCCTTTTGATTCACTTTTTTACCCTTGATTTGGGATTTGGGTCCACTTATCATTTTCATTTTAGTACTGGATTTCAGAAATTCGGCATATGTTGTGCTATCGGTAGAGTCCTCAAAATCACAGTTATAACTAAACTTTTTCGAAGGCTCTTATAGCAGTTGACAATAGATAAATATTAGCAGTTTCCCCTAAAAATAGAAAGATCCCTACTTTGAATTATATTCAAACAACATACATGAGATTCGAATCTCCTTCATGAAAAACATATATCCACGGTCGAAACCTGACAGTGACAGCAGGTTTTCTTTTTTTCTTTCTAAATGCTTTCTTTTTCCTTTACCCCAAAGGAAGTGAACAATAATTTATTAGGGACCTGAAACAAGTGCTAGCAATTTATTAGTGCATTAATAATATCACAATTACAAAGACCAAGTATAATTGAAGTATATATTTCTATAAACACACAAGGCTAAGAATCTTAGTCTTTGGAGCCAGTATGAGCAATGAATAAATCTAAGATCTATCCATGAAAAATGCACCATGTTCGGTAGATTTAATAAACTTCTTCAGCAGAAGGACCACAATTGCAATAGTAAGTCCAATAGCAGCCAATGTGAACAAGCGATCATCAGGTTTTTGGACCCTTGTTTCCGGCTTTGGATTTTGAACCATTCTATCTGAATTTTGGAGCACCTGATTGCTTGGGACACTGGATGGAATCTCTCTTGAAGCTCCAACTCCTGCACGGTTAGGATTAGCAGTTGCTGGGAGCTCTTGTTCTTCAACAATTCTGTCACCTACTGCTTGATCTGGAAGCTCCTCTCCTGCGGGTAAAGCCTCAGGATTTTGAGAACTAATCTGGGACTCAGCCTCCTCATTTCTAAGCTGTTCTTCAGGAGCCTGTGAAGGGCTAAGTTGAGGAACAGGAGGTGCCTTGCTGAGTATATACTCGTGTATCTGGGATAACAAAGTAAATTAGGAGAAGATATTACAGAAAACATGCACTGGAAAAAAAAAAACCAGTAAGCAACTTTTTACCTCGTCAATCAGTTTTTGACGTTCAGAAGTCCCAAATTTTGGAGGTGCTTCACGAGATTTAATGGCCAAGGCACGCCTCTCTTCCTTCTTGTAGTCTAATGAGCCCAATGCACCATTTGGATTGGTGGGCATGAATGCAATCAGTGCAACTAAAGCGGTCCTTACTGCCAAAAGAACATTACATCAGCTCAGTCAGAACCTTCTGCCATCAGAGGTATAGTTTGAAGCTTTAATGGTTATTAACTAAAAATTAATTGTTTTAATTTACACTACACATGACCCATACAGTCCCAGCCTGGTTTATAAGAATATAATCGAACTACAATAACTTAGTATAATCAGTATTTCTCAGTAGAAAAATAGTCCCTATCTTTTCCTAACTAAAATGTAAGCACCAGATATCACAAACCAAGCACATGATATGATGACACAAGAATCGTTACATTGTCAACTTCTTTCATACAGTGAAAATTATGTCCCACAAATAGTGCAATCCTACATATAGATGAAATCAATATTTCTTGAAATCATAAAGGGCACATTCAAATATTTCAGGTAGTCCTATAACTGCAAAGCAACAAAAAAGTATTAGAAAACGATCATAGTATTGCATGTGTCTGTCTCTATATCCAAAATGAGCACATATGACAAATAGTATTAAGCAGACTGAGCCACTATATTTTCTCCCAAATACAACTTGCTAAATAATTCAGCAAATGAAGTGTGTCAAGAATGGAAAGGAATGCTATTTACCGCTCCATGATGGTTGCCAATGCTCAGGATGATGATTTGATATGCTCAAGCAAATCTTGGTTTGGGTCTCAAAACGACCATTAGGCTGACAGCATAACAGTGAAATTTATAAGCATAAAGGAATTGAGGTTTCAAGTTTCAAATGTTCCAACATAAAAGAGAGTTCGTAAAGCAGAACCAGTCAAAAAGATGTTATGCAGATTAATATCACAAAAGAATCTACTCAATCTAGAGGGAACAAAAAATCTTACGGTTAATAACATAAATGAAGGTGGTTTGAATGGATACTCTGCAGGTAACTGGATACGTCCATGGTAAATACCACCCTCAAATTCAGTATCACAGGGCCCTCTGATTGCAAATTGCCATTCAAATATATTTTCCTGAAATAAAAAATCATGATATTGAAGTTGCTGAGATCCGTAAATATATAAGATATAGACTGGTGCAGACATTTTAGGGAAGAGAAAAAAAAAAAGGACAGATGAGGTGAGTGAACAACAATTTTAAAGACCTAGGAAAGGACAATTAGGAGAAACCCTTACAAGAAATAAATAAATAAAAAAAGTCATAAAGGGATACTCCAGAATTCTTGTGCTATAAATCTACAGCATAATTTCAGTGGGATAAGCTGAAAAGCTCCAATTTTATACATATTTATTCAAGCTAAGCAAAAGGTACAAATTTCTCCAACATAGCCCAGAAGCTCTATCATGATTTCTTCAATATTAGACACAAAAATAAAAATGCAGATAAAACTATTTAAACATTTAAATACTATGAAAAAATTCCCTGTACTTTCCATTCCACTGTGTTCCCAAACATTCATATGCTAATTCTTTAGCTTCCTAAGGTAAACTATTCAAATGAAGGAATGACCGACAAAATCCTTTTTCTTTTTCCATCAGTAATGACTACTGTAGTTTTAAACACGCCAGCAAAATTCAATACACCTCTTCTTTCTGTCACTCGAGAGACGTCAGATGTGAATATGTTTCCCCACTTCTGAGGAGTGGTATCTACTTGTTTCAACTCATCAATAACTGAATATCCATAAACAATCACAAAACATAAAGGGACCTGGCACTAAAAAACAGCAATTCTTCAATATTTTTGTTTTTTTAAAAGATCTAAGAATGTCGAAATTCACAATTCGGCAACAACCACAATCTCAATCAATTAATTGTAATGTCTTGGTGGTAAGAATAGCATATACAAATTTACAGTTAAAATCAATTTTATTGTAACAAATAACTAAACGATCTGAGCCCTGTGGAGATGGACCAACCCACATCCCCCCTAGCTCGATAATTCCATTGATAACCATCACATATCCCAGATATAAAAAAAAAAAAATTATACTCATCCAAATTGAAGAATCAAAATGTGGGATCTTGCCTTGAAAACCCTAATATAACAGGAACCCAATGAAACGATTAGTGAGATCCAAAAAACAAAAGAAAAGCAATACCTCAAAAGGCAGGCTCATGAAATCATCCGAAGGGTTTGACTGCATCTCCTTGACCTCCTGTAGAATCCGCTTCACCGCCGGATTCTTCAGATTGTACTTCTCCGCCATCAGTCCTCGCCCTTAGACTACGTGCACAAAATCCGATGTATAATTAGATAAAAGCAAAACCTCAACCGTCACCGCCACCCCTATTATAGCTATAGGACGGAAAACGCCGAGCACTGCACGGAATTCCGGCGAATGATTATGCAGAGGAAGAAATAAGAGTGGGAATGAATTATAGGGAAGGCCGGAACTGAGAACGTTGGTTCTTGGATTGACACATCATGCTATGCTTGTTCGCTTACGTGGCCGTATCTTATTGGATAGGGTGATGCTTATCTTTGCTCCTGGGGGGACCGTCCTTTAGGATCCAACTTCACTTGGTTTGCCGTTTTTCTCTTCTAGTATTTTCCTTTTCAGCTAAATTATTTTTAAAATTACTTTCATCATTTTTGAAATTAATAATATAATAATTGACATTTTTTGTCTAATTCTCGAAAAAATTAATTTATTCTTATTCTTATTTATTTATTTTATTAATTTTAAAAATAAATTAATTTTTTTACATTTTATAAATAGATTGAATGTTATTTTAAAAATAAAAAATATCATATTATTAAAATTTAAAAAATAAAATAATTTACTATCATTTTTTATTTATTTTAAAATTTAATAATATAATACTTAATACTGTCTTATCTTTTAATGATTTTTTATCTGTTTATAAAAATATGAATACATTGTTTCTTAATTTTTTATTATATGAATATTAAGCATAAATTGATATATTATAAAAGTGAATCAAATATTATTTAAAAATAAAAAATATTGATTATTATATTATTAAATTTTAAAAAAATAAACTTATATTTTGTTTTGAATTTTGAATTTTGAATTTATTATTGATATTGCATAATTTTATAATTGTCTTGAGATAAATGTGTCACTATTTATTTAATTTAAAAAAATTAAAATGATGTTAAAATTCTAAATACTTATTATTAAATTATGTCATTTTGACTGAATCTTCAAGGATTAATTTTACTTAAAATAAAAGGATTTTTGAGCAAAACACTATGCCGAAATGGGTATTTTAAAAATTGGTAATTTTTTTTTTAATGAAACGATGCAAAATGCCCAAAAGGAGAAACAAACCACAAGTCTCAGAGTTGCCATGAATTATGAAATCAGCACTCCCAACGTGAATAATTATTATGGAAAAATTCAGACAATCTCCTGAATTTTGATTATTTTGCAAACAGACATTTTAAACTATAAAATCTTAAAAATTAATTCTTAAACTTAGTTAAATTTCTCAATTGGTCCTGTCATTTCACTTTCATTAATTAAACGATGAACAACACATTACACATGATACTATATAATTGAAAAATTAAATAAAAAACTTCATCATTTAAATTTTTCTCCATATTTTTGCTATATCATTTCATATATTAAAATATTTTTCAAAGTGAAAATGTGAAGAAAAGTTAAAGGGATAAAATTTCTTATTTTCGATCACGGGTTAATTACATGTTTTTTGACATTGAATTAACAGAATTAGAATGGAAGGACATTTAGCTAAGGAGTTAATTTTTTCTAGATTTTATAGTTCTGGATAGGTGTTTGCAAAATGATCAAAGTTTATGGGTTTTTTTTTATATTTTTCTCTAATTATTATCATCAATGTCATTATATTCACCAACTGAATGTCAATTTACTTTTAATTATTATTTGTTTGTTTAAGAATTAAAAAATTAAATTTTTTTAAACTTTTAAGTAAATCCTCTATTAACTTTATAACAACTTAGTATATACTAATAATTTTTGTTATAAAATAAATATTATCCTATCCTGTCACTATTCTTCACAATTTGAAAACATATTCATTCTTTTCACAATTTTTATAGAGTGATTTTAGTAAACAATGACTTCAAAGCCATAATAATATAAAAGATCAAATTTGTTTTATATTTATGTTTAAATACACTTTTAATTTTTTTAATATTATTAAAATTTTATGTTTTTAATTTTAACAATATTATTCATTTATATTTTACAACCTTTCAGTTTAGTGCTTTAGTCATATTTTGGTTCATTTACAGATAAAAATGATAACATTATATTTAATTAACATGTATGACTCTCTTGTTATCCACATAAAATCACTATTTAACAAGTAAAAAAGTAATTTCATAAATTGTCTCTCATTTATTCATACTTTTTAGTATAATTTTATTTGATGATTTG
>JASKGM010000009.1:19914050-19955446 GCA_034509205.1 Ceratonia siliqua | reverse complement strand
TATATAATGTAATTATAGCTATAAATTTAAAAAGTTTTGATACTACCTAGTATCTTTGTTATTTATACTCAATTATTAAATCGATTTGATAAAATTTAAATTTAATCAATTTGATATTATAAAAATACAATGTTTATCTTAAAAACAACTGTGAATAACATCACTTGATAATGCTAATCAGATTACCAACAAGTCTGAATCAATAATACTAGAATCATTTTTGAGATTGAGAATTGTAAATTCAAACTCAATCCAAATCAAATAAAAAAAAAAAACTAATCAAATCTAAACTATTTACAATTGTAAATATATTTTATATAAAAAG
Organism: Ceratonia siliqua; assembly: GCA_034509205.1. Taxonomy (NCBI): domain Eukaryota; kingdom Viridiplantae; phylum Streptophyta; class Magnoliopsida; order Fabales; family Fabaceae; genus Ceratonia; species Ceratonia siliqua. Next base: position 19,955,121 of record JASKGM010000009.1, on the reverse strand, counting down.
ACAATTATGATATAGTGAAATATATATCCTACATAATTGGCGATATTTAAAATTGCAAACCTCTGTAGCTCTTATTCTTGTCGTTTGTTTGTCAAGATATTGCTGCCTTATCTATTTTTTTTTTCAATGTGACTGAATTCTTTATGGAAACAATCTACCACTTTCTAATTGTGAAAGAATCCAAGAATTCGGTTTTGTATTTCGATATTAACATGTAAAATAGAGATTAGATCCTTCTAATGAACAAACATACCTTGGATGATTCTTCACAAATTCATATTGGTCCAGAAATAACCTCTGATGTTTTATTAATTGTTTGTCTTCATATATATATACATCATGGTGATAGATTTGTATAGGGTATCACGGTGATAGATTTGTAAATACCTTTCTTAAAGTATCTCTGACTTTGGGATAAAAAACGATATAAAAAGGTACCAACACTTTCGAGAATTATAGCATGCTATAGAAATTGTGAGACTTTCTCAATCTTCTTGGCACCGCACAATCTGATCGCTCCCAGCCAATTTTCTGGTTCACATTGTCATACACTACTAAGTACCCTTTCAATGAGATGTCTGCAAAAATCAGATTTATTCAGAGTCAATATAAATACACATAGAGCGAGAGAGCAAAAGGCTGGAGTAAGGGAAGAACGTCAAGTGGAATCTGGAATGGTTAATAGCACTGCTTATGTAGGTGAATGTGGAAAAAAAATAACAAGGAAATAATATGGATTAACTAGCTGATGGAAGGTGCAAGCTGATTTTCCTTGTAGTCAAAACCTAAGTGATACATGAAGGATCTCGGGGAAGAAGTTTAATCCCTTTATTTTTTGGTACAAGAGGAGGGTCGAACTCAGTGATCCTTTACCTAAACTGTCACCCTTTCCACCATAAAATAATATACCATTGAAAGGGAAGAGTATAAACGTTAAAAGAAAATGTAGCAGATAATATTATATCACATCAGAATAAGCTTTCGGGTGTTCATGAAAGAGGAGAGTACCTCCAAGTATAATTGAGGATCCGTCATGTACATTGGTACCATCAAGGATAGCCAAGCACACATTGCCTTTGTTCTGCAGTATAGGAGTTTATTAGAAGGCCTAGCAATAACAAAACGGTTGGAACTAGAAGTTGTATAAGAATGAGATGATTACACTAATAATCAAGTATCCCTCAGGAGGTATCTGAAACAGAGTGGACAAGATCCACCATTTACTTCCAAACTTAAGAGTCAAAGTCTTGAAGAAATGCTTGGCATCTTTGACAGATCTGCATGCATGTAACATGGATTTTAGAACAGTCTGTGATTGATAATGCTCTAAACTAAGGTCAAACAGATGCAAGAAAATAATAGACTTGTTTATTTCTATATAATAAGAGGCATTATAAAAACTTAGAAGAAGAAAAAGAGCATTACAAACTTGGAAAGCAACATTAAAGAAGACAATTTCCGCTGAACTCCATGAGTGATTTGACCTATAAATATCATGACTACCCTACATAATGTTACTTGTTAACATTTTGAGGAATAGATGACATTCTTGTCCATTTCTTTTTCTCCCTCCCTCTAAACTAAAACTGAGACCATGAAAAAGAAACAAGTTGTTCCATTTCAAACTCTTGTCCGAGGCATTGGACATGAATACGGTTCTTTTTTTGAAGTATCCATGCTTCATAGTTTCTAAATGTACCATTATGATGAATTCCTCACCCCCATCTTTTTGTTTAGTAATAAAATTGCTGGTCAAGGAGTTCATGAAAAATATTTATAGCGTGCTTGTTATTCATTTCTTAACTTTAGAGGGTCAACAGATATGAAGATGTCTATTATATGAAAGTTGTTGATGGAGAAAAACATCCTGATGCCAATGTGTGGAAGAGATATAAACTAAAGTTTCACCTCGAGGTGTGGCAGCAAGAAGCCTAAGAGAAATGATAACTGTAGCAAAATTTGATACCAATTCGGATCGTATGTAGTAGTATTTATATTCTACCGTTTCCACTCATGGACTCCGCTACTAAACTACCAAAAGTTGGTAAAAATATGTGGTCTCTGATGTAGCAGTTCTCTTAGCCTTATTTGTTACACCAGCATGTTTGTAAGACCAAAAATATCCAAATTGACAAGCATCAATGGATCAAATCATTTGCATTATCTAAAATTTTGGTAACACCAAAGGTGATTATTGAAATATCATGAACTTTGTGACCTGTAAAAGTGCTTTTTTAATTTCAGAATTAATGATTAGTACTTTCATAAATGGCTAAAGGATTCGTTTCATCATGGAATTTCTAAGATGCTGCCCAGGATGAATGTCTCCCGGAAGAAGTCAAAGTAAAATTTGAAAATTTTGAGATACTAAATTCACTTTCTTTTTTCTTCTTCTCTTTTTATCAAGTTGACATGATGGCATAGATATAAAAATGCAGAATCCATGAATCCATGATAGAGATTTTTGAACTTCAGTAGAAGGTAAGACAGAGAATATGATAGAGGCGGACAAGAAAGGAAGTCAAATGAGCTCCAAGTTTACATGCGAAGGATTAGGAAAGATGAGCTGGATAACAAGTAATTAGCTGATTGAAGATGGGTAATTAAAGCTGATGAAGGAGCATTAGTCAGCAAATTATTAGCATTAAAGCTGATAATTACTCTCTCTTAAATTCTACTTTTCCTATTCTGTTATTTCCTATTTTAGTTCTTTCCAATAAAATGTAGGCCATGAGGCCATAAAAGGGGGATTTCCCTTCATGAATGATAGGCAGAATTTCTATCATCAACATATTGTTGACTTGGGAGGTTGGGGTACCTCGAATCACCCCATTGGAGGAGCTAGGATCCCTCAAGCATCCTAGGATTCATTGATCAGCACCATAGGTAGGCCACGAAAGGCAAACCCGTGGGCTTTCCCAGTTCATAAGCCTATCACCAGATCAACAATGAAGATGCAATCATTGGCATGTCTACTCCTCAAACCATGGGCCTAAAGGGAAAGTTGGGGGATCTAATGCTTACTATACTGGTGGACTCAGGGAGCACCCACAATTTTCTACATCCTGAGTTAGCTACCTCCAGGGGAATTCAGCTTACTAGTGAAGGAAGCTTTGAAGTGACTATAGCTAATGGCAAGTTGAGGACTTTGCAAGGGTCTAATTTTAGAAGTACAAGGAGTCAAGTTTGAAGTGGATTTTTATCTCCTACCAATTGAGGGTTGTGATGCTGTCTTGGGCACCCAATGGCTCAAGAAATTGGGACCCATCATTTGGGAGTTCAATGAAATGTGGATGAGGTTTTTTTGGCAAGGAAGGATTGTGGAGTTACACGGCTCAAAGGGACCACCAAACAGAATTAGTGACCAGCAGGCAGTGGGGAAGAAAATAAAAAAGGGCAAGAGAGTTTATCTCTTATAATTGAACGCTGTGCAATTAGAATTAGATTAGGTGATGGAGGAAATTACAGAACCAGAAATTCAGCAATTGCTTGATCAATTTGCTGCTGTTTTTGGTGAACCCAGCAAGTTGCCCCCTTCAAGACCCTATGATCATCACATTAATCTCAAGGAAGTAAGCAGTCCAACAAATGTCAAACCCTATAGATACCCTCATTACCAAAAAACTGAGATAGAGAAGTTAGTAGGGGAATTACTCACAACTGGAGTTGTATGGCCTAGCAACAGCCATTATTCTTCTTCAGTCTTGCTAGTAAAAAAGCATAATGGCTCATGGAGGCTTTGTATTGATTATAGAGCGTTGAATGAAGTGACAATAAAGGACAAATTCCCTATTCTAGTGATTGATGAATTACTGGATGAGTTGCATGTATCCAGATGTTTCACCAAGTTGGACTTAAGGGCAAGGTACCATCAAATCCAGATGAATTCTACGGATGTGGAGAAAACTGCCTTCCGCACATATCAAGGCCATTACGAGTTTCTAGTTGTGCCATTTGCCTTGACTAATGCACCAGCCACCTTCCAAGCAGCTATGAATGAGGTATTTAAAGAATTCCGTAGAAAATTTGTTTTGGTTTTCTTCGATGATATTCTTATCTATAGTAAACCATGGGAGGAAAACCTAGAACATGTTAAAGTAGTTCTGAAGCAATTACAGAAACATGAATTCCTGGTTAAGAAGGAGAAATGTCAGTTTGGGCAAAGGGAAATAAATTATTTAGGCCATATTATTTCACATGAGGGGGTAGCCATGGATCCCGAGAAGGTTACAGTCATGGTATCATGGCCTAAACCAGTTACAATAAAAGGATTGAGAGGGTTCCTAGGATTTGATTGGATATTATAGAAAGTTCAATAGAAATTATGGAATCATTGCTCATCCCTTGACTCAAATGTTGAAGAAGGAAGCTTTTCAATGGACTCCAAAGGCAGAAAAAGCCTTTGAGGATCTCAAAGCAGCAATGGTGGATGGCACAGTCCTAGCTATGCCAGATTTTTCTCACCCATTTGTGGTAAAATGTGATGCATCTGGGAATGGGATGGGAGCTGTCCTAATGCAAAGAGACAGCCCACTTGCCTTCTACAGCCAGGCTTTGAATGGTAAAATTTGATGTTATCCACTTATGAGAAGGAACTCCTAGCTCTAGTGTGTGCAGTGCAAAATGGGAGATCATATCTGCTAGGAGCTAAATTCATTGTGCGCACAGATCATAATAGCTTGCAATACCTACTGGGACAGACTATAGCTACTGTTGCTTAACAGAAATGGCTGGTCAAACTCATGGGTTACAATTTCAAGATTGAATACAAGAAGGGATTAAAAAACAAGGCTACTGATGCACTCTCTCGCCAATTTGAAACTCACTTACAGGCAATATCAACTCCAATTCCAGATTGGATTGAGTCTGTAAAATCAGAAATGGCAGTGAATCCTCAATACCAAACTATTGCTCACAACATAGAAACTGGGAAGGCCATGGGACCTTGGGCTCAAAAAAATGGAATATTCTGTTTAAAAACAAAATTTTCCTTCCAACTGGATCCAGTCGTTCCTATAGTTATAGACCAATTTCATTCAAACACTCATGAGGGCCTGCATAAAACTCTTCACAGAATTAGAACTATTTTTTATTGGGAAGGCATGAGGAAGCAGATCAGAAAATTCATCCAGGAATGTCAGGTTTGTCAACGGAGCAAGGTAGAAACATCTAAACCAACTGGACTTTTGAACCCTCTACCTATTCCAAGGAATGTTTGGACAGACAAATCTACGGATTTTGTAGGAGGCTTACCTACTTCTGGAGGGAAATCGACTAATTACGTGGTTGTGGATAGGTTTTCCAAATTTGGCCATTTTATACCCATTGTTCATCCCTATACGGCTACCACCATTGCACACATATTTTTTGACGATTGTTTGTGATAGAGATTCAACATTCACAAGTGTCTTTTGGAAACTCTGTTTCAGCTTAATGGAGTTAAATTCAACTCCAGTTCCTCCTATCATCCTCAAATAGATGGTCAAACGGAGGTGGTAAATAGCACTTTGGAGGCGTATTTGCGCTGTTTTACTAGTGATAAGCCTAAAGAATGGGTAATGTGGCTTCCATGGTGTAGTATTGCTACAACACTAGCATCCACTTAGCAACCGGAAAAACTCCCTTCGAAGTTGTGTATGGACGTGATCCTCCTTCTTAGCTATCTTATGTGATGGGAACAACGAAGGTAGAGTCAGTGGAAAACTTCTTGACAGCCAGGGATCAAGTGATCAAGGAAGCTCGGGCTAATCTAGTCGTGGCTCAACAAAAAATGAAAAGGTATTATGATGCCAAGCATACTGCCAGGGAGTATCAGGTAGGAGAGTGGGTCGTTCTTAAATCGAGGCCCTATAGACAATTGACTGTGGCTCAAAGGAAAAACCAGAAATTAGCTCCTAAGTTTTTGGGCCTTTCAAAATAATTGCTAGAATTGGATTGATGGCATATAAATTGGAGTTACCCCCAGATTCCAAGTTACATCCTGTGTTCCATGTTTCACTTTTGAAGAAGTAAGTAGGGAATGCAGATAGGGTGGAACCAGTGTTACCCCCCATTTCTAAAGAACCACAGGCCCATCCCCTACCATAGGCCATCTTGAATTCCAGAATAGTTAAGGGACGAGTAAAGATTCTGGTTCATTGGAATAATTTGTCTCCCACTAATGCTACATGGGAAGAGATTGAGTCATTCACAGCAAGGTTCCCTTATTTTACCTTTGAGGACAAGGATGTTCATAAGGGGGAGGGAGTTGATAGAGACGAACAAGAAAGGAAGTCAAATGAGCTCCACGTTTACATGCGAAGGATTAGGAAAGATGAGCTGGATAACAAGTAATTAAGCTGATTGAAGATGGGTAATTAAAGCTGATGGAGGAGCGTTAGTCAGCAAATTATTAGCATTAAAGCTGATAATTACTCTCTCTTAAATTCTACTTTTCCTATTATTATTTCCTATTTTAGTTCTTTCCAATAAAATGTAGGCTGTGAGGCCATAAAAGGGGGATTTCTCTTCATGAATGATAAGCAGAATTTCTATCATCAACATATTGTTGACTTGGGAGGTCGGGGTACCTCGAATCACCCCTTTGGAGGAGCTAGGATCCCTCAAGCATCCTAGAATTCATTGATGAGCACCATAGGTAGGCCACGAAAGGCAGACCCGTGGGCTTTCCCAGTTCATAAGCCTATCACCAGATCAACCAAACACTCTAACAAAATACAATTGGAAAAAGAATACCTCGTAAAGAGAAGGTTCTAGCAAAAGAAAATAACTTGAAGCTAATCCAAAACTGCAGTCAACCACATAATTTCTCATACCTGATGGGTTCATTAGCTCGCCAGCAAATGGGCAAAGTTGTATCTGAATCATCTTGGATGAGTCCCATACGAGAAACTTCTTTAAGCTGCACAAATATATAAATAATTAATGGAGTTTGTGGAGTTTAATAGGGGACTCAAAGAAGAATATACAAAATTATTCCAGATGGTGTATACATAAGAACTCACAGAAGCAATGAGATCCAAATATGCCTCCTTTGAAAAATACGTATAAGAACTGCCACTATCAAAAACCACCTTCCCTACTTTGCTGGTCCCATCTAAACTAAGCGGGCTATTTCCATAATGCACTCCTAAGATCTCAGTTTGGTATAAATCTCTGTACAGAATATAAGCCACAAAGAAGAATCAGAATAAATACCAGGAACAAGGAATAGCAGGTACTTCAAATGGGAAGATGGTAAAAAATGAAAATGCCGATAGCGTGCTATACAAAGGAAAACAAGCAGCATATCTACAAAAACCATAAACGGTGAAGATTCTCAAAACTAAATAATTATATATAAAACATCAATTTGGGGAGATAGATGTTTGATTTTCTCATAATTAAATTCACATTTATCATTATAAGGAATTTCATTATTTACAAAAAAAAGTACACTGACACTTCTTAATAAGGGAAGATGCAAATTGTTTAGAAGACTAAATATACTCACGTAGTATAAGCCCCGATCATAGGTGCCCAAGCCATACCCCAATATGGCACAAAATCATCACCTAAGAACATGTATCCACCACCACCTCCAAAATTGCTTAGGCAATGACCAACCATATTCTTAATAATCCCTTTGCTTGCCAACTGGAAAGGTAAGCTGACTTTTGCCCTGCTCAATCCCATTATTCCATCTGTTCTTGCCAAAGCATTCAAAAGTAAGCCCTCTTGATCATATCCACACCTTGCAATAGAAATATTGCATAGATCAGCACCTCTATAGATCAAATATATACCCAAAAGAAAAGGAGAAAGTAAAAAAAAAAAAAAATGGAATGCATACCCAAAAACAAAATTTAACTTCGTTTTGGATCCATTTGTAGTCACAAGATGAAGGTCATCTCTAATGAGAACCCCCAAAGAGGAGCTGTGATCTGCATATTGAATCTCATAGTCACACTGTTGGAAACTTCCACGATATCCATCCTTCTGGTTTTTCTGAACTTCAACGCAAAGAGAATCTGCAGATGGTACTATGTTGCCTCTTGTTGGCTTGTACAAGACATGTGCTCCCTAAATTAACTATACCCTTTGAGTAATCAAGTTAAAGGCTAAAATATAACCATAATGGTCAGCTGATATCTATGATGCATCTTGCTGAGAGAATTTTTCTAGCCATCAATTTAACCTTCTATCTTCTCTTCAATATTCTTTGTCCTTTTATCCTTTCTTTTTCATTTTGATTTTCTTGGGGGAAGGTTGAATCTTATTATAAATATATATGTAGGGACAGTACACTGGGATGTGCACAATCCATTTCTACCTTGACGCATCTTAATATGAACTAGAAAGAGATCATTAAGTAGCAGTGACTCTTGTCACGCATATAACCATGCCTATAATTGACGGGGATTGACAAAACATGAATACATAAAAATATGTTGTGAAACCCACTGACACACCAGGCAATAACAGTCAGACATTACCTTTGCACAGCTTCTGCATGGGGCATCGCACTGAATCCATGTTAAGTCACTCCCAGTATCCATGTCAAGAAAATAATGCTTGGGAGGATTTCCAACAAGTAAATATGTGAAATACAACCTGCATGAAAGGACCATGTTGCTAAGCCATTATACTAATGATATCTATAGTATTCCACCGCAGCTGAGGTAATATGGGAAATTAGAATGAGTACAAATCAGTAATTCGTAGTTTATCAGATAATGAGCAAGCTAGCTTATTTGAAGGAGCTCAGAAGAGAATTTAACATGGAACTCTAGCTCAACACCTTAATCACTTACTTGGACAGACCCTATTTTGAGGAAATGCACTATTTGGGAGTTGAAGCCGTTGTTGGGTATAGACAATATCGTAAAATCTGTAGGCCCAAGACGGGAAAGAATCACGTACTATTACGCTGATATAAAGCAAAATTCCCACAAAAATTTTATCGAAGACTTTATCTTCCGATCCCCCCTCCCCCTTTTTCTTTTTTCCTCTTATGAGTTTGCCGAACAAAGCAGGTTTTGACTTTTAAATCAAACAATTCAAACAACCAAAGCAACGACTTTCGACATACCCATCTGGATAAACATTGCCCCGGACAGGGAAAACGGAGGATGAATCAACTCCTGCAACTCTAGAAGTAACTAGTTTGTTCATATTCCGGGTTCTTGTGGTCATTAAGTTCTCTTTCTGGACATCAACAAGCTTCCCCAATTTAAGCTTAACATCCTGCTGTCCGCGGATACCGAATTTGGGATACAAAGGGAAGAGGAAGGAGTTGGGTCCATCTTCTTTCTTAGAATTACGTAATTCCCGAACAGTTTCTGAAGAAACAGAACCATAAAGAAAAAGAGCAAAGAGGAAAATACCAAAGAAGGAAAAGAGCTTTGTTGGACTACGGAAGAAGAGTTTTCTGAATGAAAATTGACTTTGAGGATTTGGTGGGTAGAATTGGAGTGGAAGATTGCTCTCTACGCTGTTGTGATGGGATAGTTGATCATGGGGTAGTACAGAATCTTCAGATGGAGAAGAAGAATCAGAGATAGTAATAGCAGTGATGGTTTTGCCCAAAGAAGGGTTATCTGGTGGTGGAAGAGTGATTATGACTTTAATCTGAGGCGATTGATCAGCTTCCATCTCTCTATCACCAAAAGACTGGGCGAAAATGAAAAAACAGGATGCCCAGGAGAAGTGGACGAAGATCTACCCCCCAGTCCACCATATGGCCTTGCCTCGGTCAAACTAAAACTCTGTGCGATGAAGAAAATTTGTACAGAGGCCAGCGGGAAGGATCCAGGAATGTTACATGTAGGATGCGAATAGCCAAGTAAGCAATGAATGCTGCGAATCTGACAAAAGCTCTCTACTCGCTTCTCGCATGGACCACGTGTCATAAAACCAATATTTAAATAATAATAATATTATTATTTATATATTATTTTATTATTATTTATAACTTAAATGATGATATATAAGTATTTTTAAATCTCCCCTCTGTCTTCATTAACATTTATATGCACATTTTTGAGATGCCTCGAGAGATTAACTTAATTAAAGAGAGTAAATGTAACATATTAAGAAATAGTATGCAATCGTCATTTAAATTGTGTTAATCAATGTCATACACACGAAATTTGTGCACGTTAGTAATATCTTTTATTAAAAAAAAAAAAAAAGTTACCCAAATAAAATGATGGTAGTATAATATTATTATAATCCCTTTTTAGAAAGATGATATTAATATTATATGAATTTTTTATTATTAGACCACATCAATTTATCTAAATAAATTATTGAGTAATATTATTTTTATATTATTTATTAATTATTTATCAATTATATTTATTATTATTTTATAATATATTAATAATTAAAAAAAGAAGTAAGAAAAATATGTAAAAGAATGTATAGAAATAAGATTTATCTAGACTACCGTTTCACGGTTGGAGTGGTAGTATAATATTTTTTCTCCCCACCTCTTATTTTTTTATTTTTTATTTTTATTTTATAATATTAATTAAGTATTTTCTATGTAATATATTTTTTTAAAATTATTTACTTATGAAAAAATAAATTCAAAAAAAAAATAAATAAATAGTATAAAAAATGTAAAAATTTTCAAAAACAATTTAAAAAATTTTTAAAAAAATATATAGCATAAAAAAAATTATGTAATGCCAAAAAAAATGCAAAACAAAAAATAAAGAAAGTGAGAGTGAGGATAAAAAATATTATGCTTAGGGCGGTAGCATTAACATTACTTATAAAAATAACTTCCCTCTAAATTATTTATAGGAAAAAGTTTAATATTAGTTTTTCTACTTTATTTTAATTTTGTTCCCTTCTTTTGTTTTGTTTTATTTTAATTTATAATATTTTTAAAATATATTAAATTAATCCCAATAATAAACATTAACAAACATTATTAAATTAACCAATAGTTTTATTGATATGACAGTATCGGTGGTAGATGGGAGTATACGTTACCTATTGATGTGACCAGATAGCAGGTGACATGCCAAATGGCCAGATGACAAGTAATAACTCTACTTGTCTTTTCTCTTTCTCAATAAATAACGCGCTTCCATGTCTACCTTCCTACATGTCACATCTCCTTCATTCTAACTCATTCTCACTTAACTCTCAACCTCAAATACACGATCTCATATTCTCCTTTGCCTTCGCCATCTTCTGCGTCACCCTTTCTTTCCTCTCTCTCATCTTCATCTCATTCTTCGTTTTCAATAGGTTGTCAATAATAGAGCAACAACAACATGTGGTTTAAACTTCATACGGAAGCCTCAGATGAGAAGATCCTATATCTAAAGCTAGCTAATACCTTCATCTTGTTGATTGGGTTTAGAAAAAGAAGAAAGTTTCTTACTTGAAAGAAGTCTAGGAACCATCGGTTGAGAAAACTGAATTCCATCTCTGCTTTTCATCATTGATTCAGACTGAGATGGTTTTAGGAAAAGGAGAAGATCGTTTCCGACTTGAAGCATAAGAACCATCGGCTACGAAAAATGAACTTCCATGTTTACATGAGGTCTAAACCACCTGTTTGTTGTTGCTGCTGTTCTGTTATTGACAACTTTTTGAAAACAGAGAATGAGATGAAGATGGGAGAGAGGAGAGAAAGGGCGAACCAGAAGATGGCAAAGGCAAAGGAGAAAATGAGATCGTGCATTTGAGGTTTAAAGTGTAGTGAAATGAGTTAGAATGAAAGAGATGGGACATGTAGGGAGGTAAAGTTGCATGGAAGCGCACCATATACAGAAAAAGAGAAAAGAGAAGCCAAGACTGTTGGTTTGAAATTTTTTTTTGTAGAACATTAAAGTATGTGTAATTATTTTTATTAGTTGTTTTTAAAAATAATAATTAAAAAATAAAAAAATTATATTTTAACTTATTTTTATGATTTATATTTTAAAAAACATGATAAATAATTAATAATAATATTTTTATTTAAATAAGTTTTTTATTTTTTTTATAAAATTATTTTTTAAAATTATTTTTAAAAATTATTTTAAAAAATAATAAAATAAAAATTATTTCAAATAATTTCAAAGTTATTACTTACCATCTAGCCAATTGGCAGGTGACGTTTACTCTCATATCTTATCTGTACTGTCGCATTAGTAAAATTATTGATTAATTTAACGATGTTAGTTATTTAAATTAACTTGATATATTTTTAAAATATTATAAATTAAAATAAAATAAAATAAATATAAATCACGAAATTAAGATAGAATACAAATATAAATAGTCAAAAATAAAATTTTGCCTTATTTATAACATTACATAATCAATGTATATTTTAAAAAAAAGAAAATTATTGGTGAAACTTTATTGGGAAACCATTGGTGAGTGAGAAAGGCTGGTGTGACACAAATTCTGGGAGCGGGCTATACAGTTCCCAAAATGTATTCATAACTGTTCAATCAATTAAGATGGATCAATGACATTTTTACATTATTTTTTTTGATATATTATATTTTAAGTATTGATATATTATAAAATAATTTATTATAATAACAATAATATATAATAAATTAATATATATGAAAAAAAATATAAGAATATTGTAAAAAGATAATATAAAAAAATATTATTATTTTTTCCATGTAGTATCCATCAACCTTAACATCCTCTATTCGAGGCCCGAGGGTTATCGCCCCAACAAGACAGAGTCTCAACTCTCAAGGTCTCCTTCACCACCATATTCAAGTAATTCAGCTTTGCCAAGTCACTCTCTTCCGCCATTCTATTCGTTCCAACCACTTTTTCTAGCTCATCTCGGAGATTCTTCATCACCCTTGGATTCTTTAACAGTTCAGATAAAGCCTACCCAATGGACACAGCAGAAGTTACATATGAACCAAAAATCATGTCTAATACAATAGCCTTGATGCTAGCTTGACTAATGGCCTGCAGTTTTTGTTCATCATTGGGATTTGTTTATCAAGGATTGAAGGAAACATGTTTAATTGTTTGCTTAAGAGAAAGTGGAGTTGCTTCTTGGGTGATGCAGTGTGACGAGATATAAGGAACTGACTCATGTCAGGAAGCTTAACTTACTCTCAAAAGTTAGCTTGTGAGTGGAAGGTTTGTCCTCCCCTTATATCCCATTCCACCTTATCAATCTTAACCGATGTGGGACTCTACGCTGCATCAGTGGGTGTTCTTGAGATCTTTCAGCATCATTTAGACATTCCACAATGAAGCTCCCAATTGAAGCAGTGAACTATTTGAGCCACAATAAGTTTAACTGTAGTTAAACCCAATTGTATCCCAGGGCATACGACCCGACCCGAATGGTATAAGTTAGAAATCATGTCCTGCAAGGTCCACATCGATGTTGAAGAACCTCTCTGGACAGAACATATCAGCGTTATCCGACCACATCTTAGGATCTCGTCCTATTAAGATTCTTCACCTTTTCTCTATGAATGCCCATCAACCTCAACATCCTCTATTGGCTCTTGAGGGACTAGGTCCCATTCACATCTCTTTTTTTTTTTTGAGAGAAGGTATTTTTTTTTAAAAAAAATTATTTTAATAAATCTTGAACGGTTCGTATCTTCTTCTTTTAAAAGGAGAAGTTGAAATAAATGAGTTTTTTAACTTTAAGGAGGAGGTAAATTTTTTGACTTTTTCAGTTAAGGAGATTGACAGAAGAAAAAATAAAATTTTTTTTATTACTACATTTGAAGGTAAAATAGCATCTTCTTCTAAAAAAATACCTTATTTTTCAAAATCAATTTCTTATTCTATAAAAATCATTCTTTTTTAAGAAGGTCTGATCAGGACCCTAAAGGAGCAACAAGATGTAGTCTTCATGTCTCCTTCATCACTTGGTCAAGTTCTTTACTTGTTTCCTTTAACCGTCGTGTTAATCCCTAATAGTAAAATTTAAATAGCTTCCTGGTAGGAAATAATTTGAGAATATAAGTAAGAAAGAAATTATATTTATTAGTGAAAATATTAGAATATTCACTAGAGTATCCGTTGTGACTATAATATAATATTCTTAGAATCCAAAAATAAACCATGTGGTTAAGTTCATACCTGAAGATCTAGGCTATATGTGTCAAGTTAGTAATGCAATGATATAATGAAGTATTTTACCCGAACTCCCTTGTCTTCCTCTGTTTCTCTCAACTCTTTCTCTCTTCCTATCCTCTCCTAAATTCTGAACGTATCATAAGCTCCTTCAAATCAAATTCGCCATCCCTGTTACGTCCAAATATCATCGTATACACTGTATCCTCTAAAACGCTATGCAACCTGTCGCTCAAATTCACAACCTCACCCACCGCTGCGGCTTTCTCAATTGACTTCACCATTAACCCCACCACCATTAACCCCACCTCTTCCTTCCTTAAAGGAGTAAACCACTCAACTTTTGAGCTACTTAGAAGATGCACAGTGCACAGTTTCCTAGTATCGCGCCAGTAAGAACCATACTCAGAAAACTCCATACCGCTGGAGCCGAAAAATATCAAATCAGTCGCTTGAATTTTGGGGCGGCTGGCCAAACCGGCGTCGTGGGTCTTGAGGAATAGCTCTGCTACTTCGGCGGAGGTGACCACAATGATTGGGACCCGTCCTAGCCGTAAGGACATGATGGGGCCATATTTTTTGGCCGTGGATTGAAGGTTGCGGTGTGGGAGTTTACCCAACAAGTGGAGGTTGCCAATAACTGGCAGATCCAGGGGACCTGGTGGACGTTTCTGGGCATCTTTGCTCTGTTTTCGGCGCAAGAAGTTAGACAGAATGTATATGAATGTCGGAAGGAGGAATGCAGGAATTGCTGCTGTTGAAGCTAACATAATAAAATAAAATAAAATATTTAAATTTATCTTTAACTTTTATATAATAACGTAATAAAATATATAAAAATAAATTAATATACTTACATAAAATAATTAATTTTAAAAATAAAAATATTAATTATTATATAACAAACCTAAAAAATAATAAAGCATAGATAGATCAAAAGCAATCACAGGGTTAAACTGCTCAACTTCTGACAAAAAGAGAGAAAAATAAAGAGAAAATTGTGAAGAGAGAGAGGGAGAAGTCAAACCTGGTGCTTGCATAGTCATAGAGCTTGCCGGTACTGGAGAACACAATCAATCCAACTTCTGAGTCACAGAGAATTGAAAGCTCTCTTGCTTTCTTCAGCAATCCATTTCTTCTCTTTGGGAAGGGCACTTGCCTGCTAGTTGAATTGTCTATCCTTCTAATCACTGTCTTCCCTCTCCCCATTTCTTCCCTTTTCTCTAAATCCTTGCTAGGGTATTGATCTTCTGTTAGATCAATGAAAAACCAGTTAGTATAGTTGCTGAAGCAAAAATTAATACATAAAAAATGGCAAATTTGGATCGAAAATTGAAAGAAATGGGTAGAGGGAAGACAGTGATTAGAAGGATAGACAATTCAACTAGCAGGCAAGTGCCCTTCCCAAAGAGAAGAAATGGATTGCTGAAGAAAGCAAGAGATATTTTTCGCTATCATCCCTATTTAGTATTTATACAGGAAACCCGTTGCTCCATGTGTCTCTAATCATTTTTACTTGCGGTCACCACCATCAGGATAATATGGAAATATCATGAGATATTTTTTTAATACTATTATTTACATAAATTTTATTTGTATATTATATATAAATTGTTAAAATAACTATCTTAGAAAAGTTTATACCTAGAAAAGTCACAGAAGTCAAGCAAGTGAGAAAAGTGAGTTCAAAGAAATTATTCTTCCATAGAAACTCTTCCTCCTTCTAAAATGGTTCAAACAACTAAAGAATGCAACATATTAAGCTCAAACCCTGGTATTACCCAATCATGAGCTCCACGAGCCTCCTTCAGACCATATGTGAGACATGAATATATTCCTGCAGCCAATCCTGCTGTTCAGAAGAATCTGTAAGTTTCACACTGGTGACAAAAACCAGGAGTTTAACGTTGTTAATCATCTAGATATATAATCAATTCATTGAAGAGAATGAAAACTTCTTAATAGTGTAAGAATAGATATTAATGAGCATGAGAAAACTGGAAAACGTAAATTTACTCAGCATTGCCTTGCGAGTTTCATAAATATAATATATTTCAGAACTATATACAATCACTCATTTTTAGTAAGTACAGGTTTATAGAAGCAAACAGAGTCCTTTAAATTGAGGAAATATATCATTACCCATTGTAAGGACTCTTTTCCGGTATTTTTCACCAGAGGCAATGATTAACATGAAGGCAATAACGCCAGGTTTTGAAGGGTTCGTGTGGAAAAATACAACAATGTTATAAAGTTTATAAACTCACCATGGTCTCAAGGGATTTACTGCTGGTCTCTCCTGCATGCACAAGACAAAAAATCAACCACTAATATTTGCAAATTTATCACAAATGGAATCTAATGATATCATGTAAACTGATCCGAATCCTTTGTTTTATTTGGGGTCAATATTTGAAAATTCATTCCTCATATATTCATATTTTATTTGAGAAAAGAAGCACGCCGAAAGGCCAAGTAGTCATTAATGGGCAAGCGTGGCATATATATACCTGTGAGACCTGAAAGACGATTTTTCTTGGCACCCGAAACTTCTGGTGGCATACCACCATTATTATCAAGTCCAGTACCTATGAATCCATATAAAAACAAGGTGTAGTAAATAATAGTACCACTCAGTTTCCAAAACGGGTCAACATTCCCATAAGAAAAAATAAACAAATCATACCAAGGTACGTATTTCCCAATAAATTTAACTCTAAACCAGTTCTCTCTGTTACTTATCATAAAAAGAAACTTAAAGAAGAAGAGGCAGAAGAAGTCGGTGGAAGCATTACTTTCAACGGCTGTAAAATAAGCCTCACGGGAAACAGCTTGAATCGCTCCTATCTGGGAGAGGTGAACACATATCAGTGAGAGTGTTATTGAAACTATCAAGAATTTCTTTATTTTAACCAAAAATTTTAAACGGTTTAGAAAAGGTTCCTAGAATATCATGCACATTTCAATTTAATTAGAAAAAATGGGACAACAAAGATCTCAAAAACTCATAAAAGATTCTGATAAGTTGATAACCATTTCAAAAATTTAAACTTCCGGTCTTCCGGAGATGACTCAAATTTTTTTTATAATAATCTCTAACGTAACCATTGATTTCACATGCACATATAATTATATAATATTATGAGAAAAAAGAGAAAGAGAAAGAGAAAGGGAGAGATACCCCAGCAGCTTTGATGAAGCTCTCACCAATGCGGTTGAGAAGAGGGTGGCCAAGGTCGAAGGATCCTCCTTTATCAAAGCCACGAAGCTCATCGAACAGAGACCGGGTCTCCAAGTTCCTGCTGCTCATCTCACTTGGTGTTCTATACCCAAATGCTGAATTAATCAATACCACTCAAGTGCTCTCAATACTCTCTGATTCAAAGAGTGAGAAGAAAGTGGAACGCAGGGAAGATATGGAAGCTGAAGAAAATTACGGAAGCAAGGAGTGCTCAGTTCAAAGACACGTGTGTTTGGGTGACTCCACGTGGCTGTTTCTAAATAACGAGGATGCGCAACTGGGGGTTACTCATTTGCAACAGATCTGCCACGTATCTAAAAGTATCAGAAGAGCGCACTCAAAATCTGTTGCTCCTTCTTCCTTCACTTACCCAACCATAAGATGGAGATGACAGGGAAGACTGATGAACGATGATTCAGTGGCTAACTTTTCTTCTCTACCGTTTTCTTTTTTGTCAGCACTCCTCTACTACTCTTACGACCGAGTCGTCTTCCGGAACACTATGACTATTAGAGGTTCTCTTGAAACATGGGAACTCCTTGAAAATTAATTAAGAGAATTTTGTAATTGTTTGATCACATTTAAAAAAGAACTCCGTAGTTGTTTAATGTTATTCTCACGTTATTAAATTCAGAATAATTTAATTATTTTGCGTGACATCAATTTAATTTTTTAAAATAATTTTCTATAATATTTTAATCATCTAATATATTATTGGTATACTCTTCTATCAACCCCTTAATTGAGAACTAGTGATTTTATTCACTAGTAAGGACAAGTGACGTCCCAAAATGGAATCACAATAGATAAATGATGCATTTAAACGTTTTAAGTTTTAACAATTGTTGTTCGAATTTTAGAACTAGGTAACTTATCAAGTCATCATTCAACGTTTTCACTAACAATAATACATAAATAAAATCATTAATATTATTTACTAAAGAGTTAATCAATATAATAATAACACTAGAATATTAAAACATTATATCATTAACATTATTTCTGTTATGTCAGAGGCCCATCATCCTATGCAGCTTATGACCACCCACAGAAAAAACTGTGCAGGGGGGCTTTAGCTTCAACTGACAGAAAGTCACATTAAGGTATGCATTAATCAATGGAAACGAAAGGAGCTTAGTTGTCTGGTAGTACAAAACTGAAGGAAATAAAGCAGCTTGAGGTCAAGTCACAAATTTTAAGTAAAACCCAAGATTACCATGACAAAGAACCGCAAGAAAAGTCCATTCATACATAAAAGTTCAGTACAGATTTACAACTCTGCTGTTCTTCCCTACCACATCTGTGAAAAATTGGCCCTGCAAACACACTGCCCATTTCTCTATTATCACATCCACCACAATAATAAAACGGAAAAGGAAAACCTATGTAGGGCAGATATTAGCGCCCCCTATCACGAAGTTCATGTAACTGAAAAAGGGATTAATGGTAACAGGATTGTCCCCCCGCCCCCCGCCCCCTCTCCCTCTCCCTCTCCCTCCTTACTTTCTGGCAGAAATTATGAAAGCAGAAGGGCTGGGAAAAGTAAAAAATGGGGAGCATAAAAGGAAAAAGGATAAAGAAAAGAAAATTAATGCTGATAAATGTTATATAGAAGCAGCAATTACTGAGCTCAAAGCCCGAAATAGAGAGGAGCATTTCCACGTTGCTGTATTAGTATCTTCCCACCTGACACTGTACAGTATATCCACATGTCCTCGATGGAACCGTAACCAGAATTTACCCCCTTGTAGGTAAAATTCTCGTCTCAAAGTTGTTGCTTAGGCAGTCAGCAACCACTTTGCCAACACCAAATCCAGATGTCCAACAAAATAAAGAATCTACCTGCTGTATATGGTTCTAAAAACTTATGATCCATTGACAGCCATCTCTGGCGAGGATTTTGATGGAACCAATGGCCGTTCCTCTCCACCCAACTGTCTATTATCAGAAGTGCCAATCAAGCGATCGGCAAAGCTTCTAGAGGCAGCAGTGTCTTTCTCTACATGGTTCTCTTCAGCTGTCGTATTGCTATTATCAGAGCAGCTTGAAACAATTGGACTTTTTTCTTGGTTGTTTTCATTTAAGCTCAATCTACCCTCAGCTGTCCGAGGACCTGTATGTATGTGGATTGCAGTTTTCTTACCAGGTAACACCGCCTGGCTCAATGTTGAACACAAGGCAGCAAATACGCTATCTTTTGATTTTGAATTCTTAGGCAACTTCTGCTTCTTCACAAGCTCAGGCTCCTTATCCTTGGAAGCCAATTTCCTTTTCAATCTGAGAGATTCCCTTGTCTCTTCATCTTTATCAGAAGCTTCTGGCTGCTTCCTTGGCGGTGGCCTGTAATCTTCATCATCCTCATCATCATCATAGTCAACCAATCCACCAGTCCTTGGGCTGAAAATCAAAATGAACACTGTACTTACAGGAGATGAATTCCAGAAAATTGGATTACCAAAGTACAAGGAAAAAAGGACTACCTTAACTGTGAGCAGTTTGCAGCAACTCCGTTGGATGAGATAGGTTGTTGCTGTCCTTTCTGATTATGTGAAATGGATGCAGAAGCTGCATCCTCCTCATCACTGATCAAGTGATCTACGTCAGACTCCATATTACTTGTATAGATCTCCTATAATATTCAAGAAAGAAGATATGCACCTGTCCTCGTTAAAGTAGTCCTCCTCTTCTTTCTCCAGAGCACGCTCATCAATTCGTCTTCGGGGATCTGTCACATTAGCATTACCTTTTGTCCCACTGTTATCCAAAGACTGCAAGCAAACATTTAATCTTATACTATGTACATAGACCAGAATTGAGTAAAAACAAGAGGAAATACCTGCTCATGTTTCACTTTCAGTGAGCGAATGGAAACCAAATACTCAAATTTCACCAGCTGGTCCCAAAAAGAATCAACTATATACTTCAGCAATAATTTCATATTCTCCTACATTATACAGCATTGTCAGTTCAAAACTGCTCCAGTCATTTAAGATCCACAGTGAATAAATATAAAATCTGGCCACCTTGTGGATATACTCAAAAAGTTCTAGAACAGCAGAATTGAGCAGATTGTAGCGATTGCCATTAGCAACAAAGGCATCTACAATTGGTTTGAGAAGGTTGTTCCTAACAAAATGATTTATCAGATGCTCATCCTGCACGTTAACACTCCAAACTGTTAAATGTACTGCATATAAAGGAGTCATTCACCAGAAATTTGCAGGAAACAAGAATTACAGGGAAACAAAAAATAAATAAAATAAAATAAAACAATAGAGTCACAGCTAAAGCATAAAGCAACAAGATAACTAGCTTCACGGAATTCAAAAGGTTCAGCTAAATCATCCTACAAGACTTTGAAAATGAAGTCATACAAAAGAATTTAAAAAAAAAAACAAGCAGTGAGTATCAAAAATAAAGATGCCAATCATGTTCTAAAATAAGAACACATATAAGTGCACAACCAACATAAGTAACTTCAAATAGAATTAAAGTAGTCTAATTTGCCAAAAAAATTATACCAGCTCTTCTGGCCAGCTGACAACTTCAAAGTGGGAAGTCGATTCATACTTATTTACTCAACCTATTTTTAACTCCCCTCAAGCCGAAGAGAAAACTCATGAAGTGTAAAACATGTTTTGCAACTATCAAGAACCACTCCGCTTCATAGGTATTCTTACCTAGTTGCGTTCTGAATAAAATTACTGCATATATATGTAACCATACAAGTTTTTACAGGCAACAAAAATCCCTCAGGCTACAGCAGAAAGTAGGCAAATGGACTCTGCTTCAACTGGGAAGAAAGAATCTTTACATACAAGGTCCAAGTGTGAGGTGATGAGCTCTGAACTGACAGGAGTTACACAGTAGTCACTGATAATTAATATTGCAAGAAGAAATGACATTGCAATAAACCAAAAAAAAAACATATCTCAAAATGTGGTTCTGAAAAAGCTAAGCAAGGGGCCTCAATTAATAGTTCTAGTTTCTGGCAGAAAATGGACAATGAGGGACAAATAGGATATCTCTCAAAAGTTTTTCCGGAATTTCACTCAGATACGGTGAGGAGACAAAAAATAGGTCATCATCAAATTTCAGACTGTCCTCAATCTTTAATCACTAACAAAACTAGGAAAAATTCCAAGCCTGTTTTACTAATGGAGAACAGTCAACTATAAAAACTAGTAACATCCTTGTTGTCTACTTCAACCCATTTCCCATATTTCCAACAATTGATAACAATCATAACAAAATATAGTATTTGCACAAGTGATAATGACTTACATGGCGGGAGAGAATAGTGCGAACAAACCGGACAGCACCAACAACTAAGTACTTCTCTCTTCTTTGAGTCAGTAACAAAATTTTGTCAATCACGTTATTAAGAAGAAAGTTGCACCTGTGAACAACAAAGAAAGATTTGATGTTCACAATTTACGTGATCAGCGCAAAAGGTCAATTCAGATTATTACACAATGAGCATCAAGGAAATACTTTATCCTGTAAGGGTGATGTAGGACACAAAAGCATAGTAATTCGCATACGCTTAATAGTATCTCTGGCTTTGTCCCACTCCGATACTGAACTCTTCCACCAGAACCTATTGATTTGCTGCTTGCATGAGCAACATTTTCTGAAGGACATGATGTTGTTATTACTTCAATCAGTTGACCCAAATGCTTCTCAAAGAAAATGTCGATAATAGTGTCCCTCTGTTAGGAAAAAAAAAAATCAATAAAACAAGTCCATGAATAACACTATCTAACAAACCTAGAAAAGAGACTTCCACCTAACGTGATACTTTAACAGACAAGTTTTACCAACCATTCAACACATATTTACACAACTAAAGTTCAAAATTTGACCAACATAAACAAACTCAAGTGCAAATCTAGAAAGAGATTCCATCCCACACAAAACTTTGACTGACAAGTTCTTTCAAAATTCAACATTAAGAATTTACACCAGTATAAACAAACTTAGACAAATGCAAAGCCTTCACAAACCAAAAAAATTAGTAACCACTTATGACAACCAACATAAACCTTGTACCATATACAGTGAAAAACAACACCCAGGTCCAGTAATCATACTGACAACAATCACCATAGAAAACAGATATCACCAACTTAAAGGACTGATAATCAGTGAAATTTTTATTCAAAACTAAAAGCAAAAAAGTCAAATATATTTTAAATTATTTAGTTCAGCAACATTTTAGTCATATAAAATTGTTCTTTTGGATAAAAGAAATTTTGTTACAGAGAAGAGAGAAATATTACAAAGAGGCAGATAAACTATTCTACTAAATAATAAAAATAACAGAGAAAAAAAATTATATAGAATCAACCGTGCAAAACAGCTCTACATTGCCACTGCATATCTGGCAGAGACTCCTTTTATTAAACCATGGGAAGAGCACCAAAGAAAAGCCACAGAAACAATTCACATAAAAGCTTGAAATTACAAGAATTCTGCTCCAACCAAATGCACCAAAGAATCACAAACACTAAACTCTTTCATATATTTTACACTCAAAACTCCAGCCAAAGCCTCTGAAAGTAATAATTAAAAAGTGCTCCAAACTCAAAGGACAAACCAAACCCCCACCAAAAATTCTAAACAAATTATTCTGAATAAAGGTGGCTGCAAAATAGAGTAAAAATAGAAAAGCAGAAATTTTCCAGCCTGACTGACACATAACTCACTTATTAGAAAAGAGCTTTAGACAGTCTATTAATAGGATTACACACTGTAAGAACCAAGAGTCATTATACTCCTATCCAAATTGGAGGAGACAAAAAAATAAGCAAAACCAAAAGCATTTGCAAATCAAATCAATTAAAACTCCCAACTTCTTTAAGACTATGGACACTGCTGCATGCAGCATCTTATTTCTTATGAACTACACTTCTCCCTAGCCACATAAAAATAAATTAAAAAGCAAGGTTAAATTGAGAGGTCAGGAAAAATAGCAGAAACAGGAACCTGTGCTCCAGACAATGTGCAAGAGTCCAATAGATTGCGAAGAATCTCAAGAAACTGGCAATGCATCTCGTCTCCAAAATCTGTTATCATTCCTTTAACCTGTACATGACAGAGCAACTAACAAATAACTGATGGACTGGCCTTCCACAAAACCATAACTAAATATGTAATTAATGCAACCAACAAACGTTAGAAAGCATCAGAAGATCACATATTCCTTCTCCCATTAATTAAATTTAATATAATTCCTGATTGAAAATTTTGTTGAGTTATTTATATTAACAAAATATGCTTAAAATTCAGAAACAAAATTTTCATGATTCCAGAATTCATTGGCACAGAATAGAACCTCCATTAGTTAAAAGTTTTACTGGGGATAACTTGTGTGCGCGTGCATGTGCTTGTGTGCATGTGGGTGCATCTTGCCCAGACCAGCTCATTGTGTCAATCTTTGGTTGCTTACCTTTAGCTCCCAAATCAACCTTTACCAAAACTATGCCATATAAGCCTCGTATTCATCCAGACCCTTGAATATAAACCTAACTCTAACTAGTTAAAACCCTCATTTCTGTGCTATCATGCATCAGTTTAATTATCACAGGCCATGGAGCCCAACTACGTTAGCCATCCTACATCAGTTTGTAGCTAAATTTCAGACTAGCACACACTTACACAAGGAAAAGTAACCATCCTACCAAGCAGTACAAGTGGTTTCTGGTTTAAGAATTGTAGGATAGCTAGGGAGCACAATATATATATATATATATATATATATATATATAGAGAGAGAGAGAGAGAGAGAGAGAAAGAACAAGGTTATTTGATTTCTGCTTCATACAAGCAAGTCATCATGAAAGACATGATCCCATTTGCATACAAGACATACCAAGAGTCCTAGAAGAGTAATTCCTTCCTGACAAACAACATATGATCGCAGAAGATTAGGATCCTGATTCAAGAAGAGAATGAGGATA
Source organism: Ceratonia siliqua (assembly GCA_034509205.1). Taxonomy (NCBI): domain Eukaryota; kingdom Viridiplantae; phylum Streptophyta; class Magnoliopsida; order Fabales; family Fabaceae; genus Ceratonia; species Ceratonia siliqua. Next base: position 19,930,857 of record JASKGM010000009.1, on the reverse strand, counting down.
TCTGTTCTGCAACCATCACAATGATATCCTATCAGCAATTAAACATGAGGAATGCACAAATAGAACAGTCAAAAACTGAATATGTTATACAGATTACAATGACAAAGGGGCATCAGTACCCAGTTAGCACAAGCTTCTTGTCCTGACTTTGCAAAACATCAGTGACAATGTCAAAGATACCTTCATTCATCAGATCCCTGCAAGCATTCAAATTTTAATTCTAAGAACCAATGGGAATCAATAAGACCCCAAAAACCAGAAAACAAAAACGAAAACAAAATAAAAATAATAAGTATGAGTTTGGAATTAGTGCTACCTATCAAAAAAAGTGACATGAGAGGTTACTTGTAACATTTGCTTATAAGCTATAGTAGATATGGTTTTTCATAATTATATATCAGAAGTTGCTTTGAAAGCTGTTTATGTTTAGTTAAATTTGCTTTCATGGCTGTGAAAAAGTCCATAATGCAGTGTCAAAATTAATCTTGCGATATTTCCAGATAAGACTGAGTTTAAAAATAGAAACAATTCCCATTCGGTCCATGATCACATTGTATATATAACAGACTAAACAGAAATCGTTTCCAGTAACGAGTCACATTTTGTAATGGAGTACATGGGCCAAGAAGCTATCAAATACTCTTTAAATAAGTATCATTATTATATAAAACTACATAGGATGTCTTAGGTATAGAATAAATTGAGAAGCAAAGGTGACCCTCCACCATTTAAAAAAAAAAAAAAAAAGCAACAGCACAGCTTTTGAGATGGTTAACCTATGAAGCACGAAAACTTCAAAAAATGAGTTGCATTTGTGTCTGGACACACTAGATTTTGTAGTGTCGCAGTGTCTGTGTGAGTATCCAAATGCTTCTTAATGCTTAACATCTAAAAATATTTTACCAAACTCAACTTACATAATTATTAAATTGGCATTTGAACAGGAGTGACTGGTTTTGAAAGTTACAAAAGAAAAACAAGCCACACAACAGCCTCAGTATCAAGATGGTATTCAAGATATAACATACCTAAAAAGCTGGAGCTGCTGGACCATCTGTAAGCTCTTACTCAAACTACAAAACTCATGCAAGAAATGCACCTGCCCATCCCAAGTAAATTATGTATAAAAATAAGAATAAGCAGTACTGTGGATCATGAGAGTATTAAAGCACTACAATACATGAAAGGAAAAACTCTACACTAATAAAATCTCAACATATAAAATAAAACAGGTAGAAATGGTTCATTTTGAAATAAGTGACGTACTGCCTCTCTTCTAAAGACCGTTATATTTGTTTAGTACTTCTCTACGGGTGTAACCGAACCAATGTGCTCATTGAATAGCTTATGAACCAACTCAATTTAGGCTCGTTTACATTCATGACATGTATGTGTGTCTTGTTTAGGCATTAAATATAAAGTACAAATTATCACCATATCTTGATCAATAGATGCATAATTTTAAAGTAGAACAGGTCTTATTGATTTTTATAAGCCTATAAGACTGGAAAAGAATATAACACAATTTATAAATAAAACAAAACTGAGAATCAGAGAATATTTTAGTACAATTTATGAAGTGATAATATGTAATGCATGTTATTCTTTAGTTCTACCTACTATTACCAGAATTTTTTTTTTTTTGGTTAAAAGAAAAAATACTATTAGTGAGAAGATAGACATAAACAAAAAAGAAGGATAAAATATCTTCCTGATCTAGCCACAGAAAGAAATAGAGAAAATACAAAGATGTCAATACTATAAAGCTCTCCAAACCCTTCATTTATCTGTTAGGGAAGCTCCCTTAAATAGACCATAGGCCAAACAACAAAAAGAGGCCAAAAAAATCCTGCGCCATATAGGTCTCAGAATAATTCTTGAATTAAATTTTGATCAGGTGAAATACACCAAAGAGCAGCATAGACGGCACATGCCATAAGCCTTTCTCTCATTCAACAAAACCCCTGAAGCTTATTAAAAAGAAATCGCTCCAAGTTGAGAGGAAACAACCAAGATTCCAAAAAAAACACACCAAATAACCAACTCCAGATGGAAGCAAGTGTAAAGCAATGCCCAAAAAGAAAAAAGAAAAAAAAAAAAAAAAAAGGAGCACTCATTTCAGAGATAAAGCGACAATACATAACACACTTACAAGACAATAGAGCTTTGTGGATTTTCAAAACTGCAGCATATCGCTAGTATTCATCTTGTAGAGTATTGCAGTCCGCATGAGAGACTTACTCTCCGAAGGAGTTTTGGATTTCCAAAAGGCTTTATTAAGGGGAAATTTCTCTCTGTTCCAGGTGGGTAAGAAAATGGAAGGAGAACCTAAAAGAATGCTCACTACAAGGATCAAGGATCCAAACTCTTCTATCCATATAAGGAGATAGGAGATAAATGAAAAGAATCAGGCAAGAGCAAGAGGGGCAATAATTCAGAAGTTTCTCTACAAGCTCCTCCTGATAGAGTGGACATTCCAAGAAAAAATGGGGGCATGAGTAGGAATTTTTGGATACAGTACTAATGCAAAGAAAAAATGGCAATATAGGCAAGGAAAGGTATCTAGATAGGAATATCACAACCAAAGATCATCCCATATCTAATACAAAGGTCATTTCTCACCTTTGAAGAGACCTAACACCTATATGAGACAAAACATAGATATAAATTCCCAACTGCTGAATGAGTCACAAAGACCACTGAGTTGGCACCAATGTTACCTAGGTCACAAATCTATCTAGTACGCAGTATGAATGAATAAAGGGTAAGAGATTTTTCCCGATATACGGTAAAAGGGGGTAGGCTTAGTCGAGTTGCTATTTAGGGTCGAAATAAATAGGATCAATATACATTAAATTAAAATATCAAAGAAAAAAATACAGATTCAGTAAAACATAAATCTTAACTGCTAATTTCTAAATACGTGTGTGTGTGTGTGTGTGTATCCTCATTCGAGTTTCTACTCCCCTAGACTTTGTCTCTTCTATTTCCATGGCTAAATCATGAGCTTTTGCTTCCAAATTAAGGATTATTGTTCCTCTTCTTCTCTTTCTCACTGTCCCTCTGTCTCTCTAATTCTTTTCAGCAATCTGGGACATGAATACCCGTGCTTGGGGTTGAGCAATCCCTGATGCAATTCCCAGGGGGTTTCAGCTACCCAAGTAACACTGGTTGGCATACCAAAAATTTTGTGTAAACCATATTTAATCTTTAAAATTAGGTGCTACAAAGAATCAGTCTTGTTAGAATACAAATCCATAGCCATTTACCTACCAAAGCTATGATTTTGGATACCAAATTGCTAAGACCCAAAGCCCCCTCATAGTTAGACCTACAATGAAAGATGAAGCAGTAGAACATGTTGGTTCTGTTCTAAGGTAGTGCTTGATAGATATAACATTTTAGAAGTAAAAGAAAGATGAAGTAGAAAATTCATTGTTTGGTTCTGTTCTATGGTAGCAAAAAGCAATTGGTAAAAGAAAGTTTCCCTTGTAAAGAGTTCTATCATTTTTCTGGTTCCTTCAAGCAAAAGGAAAAATGAAGGGAAAATTTTTCAAGTTTTTTCAGTCAAAAAAGACATTTTAGATTAAAGGGGTGTATTCTATAAAGCACCTTTTTCTGTCTATGGTCTAGCTCAAGGGTTGGCAACTTGGCACATGTAGTGCTATGACTAAGTTAAAAACTAAAGAAGGGTGTTTTCATTAAATTAAGCTGAGCTTGATCTAAAAAAGTAAAAAGCTTGTACTGCAATGATGAAGTTTAAACTAAAGCACAAGGATTTTCATATTGTTTTAACATTAGTAATACCTTGGTCATCATTCCAGAACGGGAATCAATATAAGCAATCTACACAATCTAAATTTTCCAAAATTTTACAACAAAACAACTAATTGAAATCAGAAAAAAGAATCGATAATGGAGTTATAACTTAACGATAAGTAGACAGGACAACAGGACCATTTATTAGCATAACTTCATACCGGAACTCTGTTTCTTCTTTAAGTAAAAATTCATCAAGGTCACCATGTGCACTGCACATATAAGATAAGCTACATCCCCTAGAGAGGGGAAAACTTCAAGATAAGTTCTGAAATAAAGATGTCAAGCGGGAATTTGTACAGTAGCACCATCATGGCTAAGAAAAGCAATAAAAAAATATATTCAACAAGAAGACTTACCAAATTTTTCTTCGATTCTGGAGAGGTGGTGGCTGATTTTAACCTAGCAAACAACTCATGGATAAAGGTACCATCATCCTTTAACAAAGAAACAACCTACACAATAACAGAGCAGTAAATGTCAAAGATAAACTACAATATCTTAAAAGAGAAGTCTTGTTTTAATACCAGTCAACTCTTACAATGGCATTGTTTGCATGTATGATGGAGTTAAGATTTGCAACAGTAGACTCGTCCAATACTCTAGCCAAAACAACATCCTGAAAGCGGCAAAGGAAAATATAAAAATCACAGTAAAAAGAAACGCAATCAGCAATAAAGGCTTTAAAGAGTCAAACCTTCAAAAAACCAACTCTGTATGTCTGGTGTATCTTTGACAACACACGACGATCTTTGATAGGTATCGCCTACAAAAAGAAACAGATAAAAAAACTGAACAAAAAGTAAAGTTTCCTTGCACATCTTCAGATCTTCATAACACCTTGCTTACTTGACTTCCAGCAACCCTCCAAAATAACAGAAATAACAAGGTAATAGGACATAAAGTAAAATACTCTCTCCTCCCTGACTTTTGCATTTATCACACAGCCCTTGTATCTATTATGAAAACCTTCACATCAGTCCAGTTATATTCTCCAAAGTAATATTCCACAAAAGATGCTATGAGAATCTTTTTAATTTTTTTATAAATTGCAGTTTAATTAAAATACCCACACTTACTGGCGGTAGTCCTCAGAACCCTGAATCCTCACTCTCTCGTCTCTTTGAATGAGTTCCCCTTATAATCCCTAACGACTCCTTTAGAAAGAATGTACAGAAGAAACTGATTGTTTGATCCATTTGTTTATTTTTGTAAAAAAGTTCTTTGATCCACTTAGCACAAGAATTTCATGTTCTCATGGCATTCCCAACTTCAGCACAACTTTCAAATTCTGGGCTTATGGATCCTACTTATAGTCCATAAAAGCAGTCACAGGAATTTCATTGACAATCATGAAGGAGTGCATTCATTGTTTAAATAGATGCCTTCTAGGCTTCATATTACTGCAATGACAGCATAGAATTATATGGCAAGCTTATCTTGATACATTATAAGTAAAAATCTGCTTTTCTATTTCAAAACGAGCACTGCTTTCTGAAGGAGCCATGGAACACCATCCAAATCCAATAAATCCAAACCTGCTACATTGGTTATTCTCACAGCAGTAATATAACCTGTTCCAATTGTTTTTTTCTGAACCCAAAATTTTCACAGCAGCAGTTCTTGTGCAAAAATTTCAACCCGTCAACTTTTCCAAAGTTACACTAAATGAAGACATCCTTGTGATAGACCCCCCATACAATTCACTTATCAGAGGCGCAAGAAGGGAAGTCATTAAACTGCAGTTGGTTCTGTCGTTTGAGTGTTTAGGGCTGTTTTGTTGTTTTGTTATTTGTGCTGCTGCATTTAGTTGTTTTTTCTGATGTTACACTGCCGTTTTGGGTGTGTGGGTTGTTTATTGTGGGCAGCCATAACCTAGGGGGGTATCAAAGAAGAAGCTTAGGTGTGGGACTGCAGAGGACCTCTCAAAAGTGCTCACAATCTAGTTACTCTGCTGTGTAGCTTTCTCCATACTGGTTGTGATCTGTAGTGCTTTTCGGCACGTTCTTTATCAATAGATATCTGGTATTTTTTGTGGGCATCTCTGTTTTGGTTAGTGTGTCTCTGGAGTTTGTGATTGTGACTGGAATTCATATCACCTTGCTTAACCGCATCTTAACTAAAAGAGGGAGGAATGCTTGGCACTGCTATCTCTTCCTTTACCTGAACAATGAAGCCCGATATCTCTTTCTTCACTTTACCAAAATATTGTTTTTTACTACAAGCCAAAAATTCTGTTGACATTTGACTTGAAATTGGGTTAAATTGTTGCCCATTCATTAACTTTAAGGGAGGTCAGTGAAGGCTTTCGTAAAAGAGGAAAGTGCCATGTAATAAACGCATTAATCCGGGGTGGGGGGAGCATATTACTCTAGAATATACCTCCTTAAACACAACATGCTCTTTTAAGAATTTACGATGATGTTGAGCACGAAGAGCCTCTGGATCATCTGCATAATGCAATATAAGTAGCTCAGAAGTTTTTGAAATACAGGGAAAGAATGAAGAAATAAGATTGAAACCACATGAAATCATCAACATCTTCTGCACACTTTAACAACGTGCAACCAAGATATCACAAAAAACGATTTTCAATTTCGAAGAATTTGTTCAACCGAAAATTAGACATAAAGGCTAAATATGAAAACCTCAATTCACTTAATTGGTAAATTAATTTCTGAAGAATGAACTTACATTCAAGGGCACCAATAATATCCATTATAAATTCATCACTAAATATTCTCTCGAAAATGTGTGGGTTATTGAGCAAAACTGGAGGAGAACAAGCATTTATGTCAGATGGGAATAAGGAAATAAATGAAAACAAAGGGATCAGAATCAAAATGGGATAAAAAGGAATACTGACTGATCCCTTTCACTATTTTGAAAATCATGTGAAGGCCATCCATATTTTCCAAGTCTTCACAAACTCTGAATACTTCCATCAGCTTCCGAAAAAATTCTTGCTGCATAGGAAATAAGATAAAAGTGAAGGGGAAAGATCTAAAATATACCAGGAGTAGAAAGATTGAGTTCACACAAGAGTCTACAATGCACTCTGAGATACAGATGGACACTGAAATGTAGACTTCAGAATTAAACAGGAACAAAAAACAATGTTTAAGATAATGAAGCTGATGATGCAAACACAAAAGACATTAGTTAATAAGCATTAGGTTGCAATAGTACAAGTGAAAATTAACAGCATCATCATCATTAAAACTAGTGCAGTGAACGTGCATATCAACTCAATTTTCATTCCTTAAAATTAGGAGATAGAATTAGTTTATTTTTATATGGAGAAGTATTTTTTTAATGAGGGGATATTGTCACACCAACAGACCAATCAACAAAAACCCAAAAGCCATATTTCCTTAAAAATAGGAGATAGAATTAGTTTAATTATTTATGAAATGGTTTTTTTAATGGGTGGTTATTATCAGACCAACAGACAAAAAGTCCCAAAACCATATACAGTAGTATAGATGACATATGCTTCAACTCCCATAGGCCATATCATACACAACAATAACATAATTGACTCTATCATCAGAAAATACAGTTTTTTCTTACAAATAATCAAAGAAATATGCCTCAACTTCTATATGATTTACAGTAATAACTTTCATCCCAACTTAAGAAGAGGTATGCATAGAACACAAAAAAAATCCTCAACTTATGCAAACAAAATCTATAAACATTAGGATGGTCTCACGTGGCTTAAAATAATTATCTAGTCCATGTCCATCCTATTCTTTTGATCTCTGGTTCCTGACTTACATACTGCTGGAATAAAGCTAAGTCAAAGCTTAGTTGCTTCTAATGTCCTCAATTTCAAGACCATATAATGGGGACAAGGAAATCGTAGGTGTATTAGATGGAGTTAAAATTATTACTACAAAGAACTAAAGGGACAGGCTTGCATTCAAAAGATAGAAACTTCGGTGAACAGGTGATCTACAGTTATAGTAAGAGATCACCAAATCAATACAGAATGAAGCTCACCAGCCTACCCCATGAAGACATGCACAAATACAAGATGTTCATATAAGCTTACATCACTTAATATTAGTTCGGTAAGCTGCAACTGATCTGCAATGCCACTCTCAACCACAGTCTGCCAACAGAGAAGGAAAATTGATGAATTATATTGACGCTTCAGAGGCATATGTAATTTTTTAATTTTAAAACCAAAAAAAATGGTCAGAACTAAAGAGCACAGGAATAAAATTCAACTCATTCCCTGGAAGCACTACAGCACTCAAAATAATACCATAGAATTTTTAAAACTGCTTACTTATCAGAAGAAAATGATGAGAAAGAAAATATCAAAAAAGCATATATAGGTATTCGCTTTAGATATTATGTTCAACAGCAGGAATTCAAGGATCACCACAGACAATTTAACAATAACAATCCTAAATTCCAAATATTCAGGATCAGACAAAAATCTTGATAAAATACACAAAGTATCTACTTACTATTTCACATCTATAACTTTTCCACAACAGGAATTTAAGGTTACAAAAATCTTTGATAAATCTATAGACAAAATCTCTACTAATTACTTTTGCCTAAAAGAAGAAATTTTATTAGGAGAAATCTTACTAATTTTTTCACATATATAACTTTCCTTATCACTTCTGGATGTGAAAATCATATCCTAATTCACAAATCTAAATCCATCCTAGCATCAATGGGCAGATTGCTTCTAAGGAATGCCTAAGCTAACTCTTCATAATTTTCATGTTAAGGATCAACGCAGAACATCACTAGTAGTACCACCAGATCAATCAGCCAAAACTGAGATCATAGGCAGCTTGACGTGTCAAGAGAATGAAAGTGATGGATATTAAGCAATCTATTCCCTATATGAAAGTGATTCAAGAGTGTCCATTGTTAAAATTGGAAAAACAATAATGTTCTCTCTCAGCAATGACGGTCCCCAAGTTCTTAAACTGTTATTACGATATGTTCTAAATTGGAAAAACAAATCATTATAAAGCAGATAGCCCCTCTCTTCATCAAGAAACCAGTCTTACAGCTACAGATGGATTCTTTTAAGGTGAATAACTGATATTGATATAGTATCTCAAAGGTAATTGCACTGATAGATTTTTTGACAAAGTAAATCAAGACCATTGAGTGGATGAATTGCATTTAATCAGCTGAAAGATCACATAAATACAGTCACCACCAAAGGGATGGTTAAGCAATCAACCCTCTCTGGGAAAATACAACAGAAGCAATTGAAGCAAATAAAGCCGAAGTTTGGTTAGGGTAGGTAAATTAAAAAAAAAGGTGAAGCCACAATAGACAAACCTAATCTGCTTAAGAAAATATTCCAAAAGCTAAACAGAACAATTGAGAAAGAGCATGATAAGATTAAAAATAATTATAATTATAATTAAACAAACAAATAAAAGTAATAAAATTTAACAAAGTAAATGAGAGGATGAAGATATACGTCCAGACCTTAAGAATCAAAGGAAGTGTTGATAGCTCAACTGCCGGCAACTCCCTTAACTCACTGTTTACACTGTGAAATGCCTCACCTGAAATGCAAAGCAAAAAGAAGTCAATTAAAGCACAGAAAGGAATTTGTTAAAAAGAGCATATTAATGTTAAAAATAAAATCATGGCTCTTAGTTTTAAGGCTTCCATCAATTAGATAATCCTATATCCAAGAAGTCTAGAAATGTCAATCGTAGAGAGGCACTCCCTTTTTCCCTAAACAGTTTCATAATATAGATGATCATTCTTTTGCACTTGAGACATTTTTTTCTCCCTTTAACCACCTGAAAAGTCCAATTTTAGACAGAATTTTGACAGTTGACAAGAAGACATTAAGTCATATTAATCCAAAGGAGCAACTCCATCAGCATGTAAACAAAATCCAACAGTAAAAGAAGCCAGATACTAAATAATGGAGAACTGTGCAGTTAACATGCAAATCTATACAACTATTAATGGTTGCATGAGCTTTCAGGCCTAGCACCTAGACTCTTATATCAGGGTAGTATCAACACCTAAAGGAAGAGCAGTCCACTCCAATCCAAGAAGGATTTCTTTGTATCATTCCGCATTGAAATTAATTAGTGATTACCCAACTTCAATAACTTTATCCACCAAGTAATTACCTCAACAAGTAAATTATGCCTCTAAAAACTTATCGTATATATTCTCTTCTAATGACCAGACAGTATGTAAATAATACAAAAAAATTTTACTTTGTAGCAGAAGCTAATCACAAACTCCTAAGAAATCATTTTTATAAATGATCAATTTAGCATTTAAAAAATAAACAAATAAAAAAACCCTAGTTCAGAAGTAAACGCACATGCACACAATCAAAAGAGAGAGAAGTGATAATGTGATTCAGAATTTGCAGTACTTACTATTCATAGAATTAAAATGCATATTCCTTTGCACATTGCAAATATGGTCCCTGAATAAACAAGCATAGTAATTAAGCTCAATTCCACAACAGCAGCAACAAAGATCCGGAGAATCGTGTAAATTAATTAAAATTTGAAGTTTATTTGTTACCAAATGTAAGAGCAGCCACTAGTCTCTTGAAAGCTAAGTGCCAGATCTGTAGCATATTCTGGATCTCTCCATGAGATAATTGTATCTGATGAACAAAATACATCTCTTCCTTACAGACTGACAAATAAAATGAACCCTAATGTATTTTCAAGCACAAATGGATGACATATTAATCACTATGGAGAGTGAGAGCATCAAAAGCTACCAATTACCTTCTTGTTTCCTGTAAATATCACCAGAACTGATGCGATGCAAAAGTATTGTCTCATTGTCTTCTTCATCAGAAACAAATAAACCCAGCTCTTCTGATCGCTGCATTATAAGATTTTTTTCAATCACTTACAATATAAGGAACTCAAAATTTATCCAATTATAGGTGAAAATCAACTCTAAATACATATGCATTTAAATACAGTAATGTACATATTAACCACCTATTTGTTTGTGAATAGTCAAGTAACTAACTCTAAATAATAAAAAAATTTATGGGGGAAAGAGATGTAATAATAATCAACATTTGGAGAAAGCAGTGACCATCAGTAAAAATAAGCCATTTGCCAATCCTTAAGAAAATATATCCTATATATAAATACTATTATAATTCAAAAAGAAAAGATAAATGGCTTTGCGCATGCACATAAGCAAAAATTAAGGAGATGTCAAGCCATGAACCTCCTCCCAAGACATGACACATATTCACAAATATGTGATAGGTATGTTAGTCTGAAACAAAAGCCCTTAGCAAATATTGGAAGAAAGCAGTGCCCATCCTAAAAATAAGACGTTCAACAATCCTTAAGATTATATCTTAAAAATAAATACTTATAATTCGAAAAAAAATTAATAATAATAAAAATCCTTTGAGCATGCACATAAGAAGACATTAAGGGAATGCCTAGCACATGCACCTCCCCCCCCCCCCCCCCACCAAACACATGCAACCATATAATATGAGGCATGTTAGTCTCAAATGAAAGCTCTTATCAACAAGATATACAAACCTCCAAATAATCAACAGTTACATGCCCAGTACCCTGGTCATCCCATTTCCCATCATCATTCAAACGGTAGACCTTGACACGCTGAAATCCAATGAGAAGCAGACTTAGTAATAAGTCATATATGCCTCTCCAGCCACTCAAGATATCAATATAGAGGCAATATTGTTAAGACATTCCATGTCAGGGTTCCCAAATGTATAAATTTTATTACAACATAAGCCACAAAGAGATACACAAAATAAATTCATTGAACAAGAAGTTTAAGCAACCCAACTGATGATCTTGTGAAAAAAGTTATAACTCCTGTGACTGAAATCTAGCATATAATTCATTTTCTCAACCACCTTTATCCTTTCTTTTACATTCTATATGAAAATTCATTTAGAAGGAAAGGTGGAAGCAATGTAAACCAAGTAGCGGCTGCTAGCAAGACCAGAACAGCATAATGGTTCTATTAACTAAATGAGAATAATATAACTTTCAAATTTCTCTAACAATAAGCTTGAAAGGAGTAAAATTAGAAGAATAAAAGGTGTAAATATAGAAATTATACATAAAAAGGAGTTTCTTTCAATGTTGAAAGATATTATTAAACATTCAGGACTGAAAATTAGGACTATAATTTTCACACCGTCCTCAACAAAGTTCTTCCACACTTCAATGGAAAAAGGAGTCAAATAGGGAGTGAAAATACAAAAATAACAAGATGCATGGATTTGTCATTTGATTTGACCATTTTAACCCTAAAGTGTTATGGTAATTATGAATACCATATTATCCATTAACCTAGTCTGTCAATCCTAGAAAGTAAGAGAGAATTATATAATATTCTCCATCCTTCCACTAACCTACATTTCTCAGCCCTGTTTGGGAGAGCTACAACAAGAAATCTTTACAAAATAGGTCTTATATGAAAAGCACAAGTCATTAGACTAGTATGTAGACGTATCAATTGAGAAGAGTTTTTCAAGTTATATTATCTTTCTGAGCTTTATTTTCCAAAAAATTATGTTTCTGGCTTCTGGCTGAGTTAAAAACAGCTTTAGCAATAACTTCTTTCCAAAATCTCTTCTCAAATTAAGCTGTAAACAACAAATCAGAAAACTTTTGCTCTTTTCAAAAGCTTATCCAAACTATCAGAAATAACTTTCATGCAAAAAAAACGGTTACTGAAGTGGGAACGGGGGGACTAGATTTCTATTCTCCAACAACCAAAATCACATGATACCATTAGAAAGGTTAGATATAAGTTATCAAGTTAAATTAGATGACACTAAAAGTTTTGATAAACTTACAGAAGTATGTTATCCTAAAAATTCTATTTATTCATGTGGTTGCTTAAGATAACTAATCCAATATAAAATCTATTTCTGTCCTCTTTCACTGTCTAACGGCATATTTGATCAAACTTTAAAATTAAGCACTAAAAATTAATACTGAATATTTAGTACTGAACTTTAAGTGCAAATTCCGTTTTGTTAATTTGTAATATATAAAGTACTGATTCTACTGAATTAAGCAACGTGTTTGATATTGATAAAAAATGTAAAACTAACATTTGACTAGTTTTCACAAAATAAAATGAGTATTACAAAGGGAAAATGTCAATATACAAAAAAAAATGTACTTTTTAAATTTAGGTGGGTTCTTACAAATGACTAAGGAAAAGATTTACAAAACTGAGACTATGATAGCAACACAAGCCAGTCCTAATGTGGTAATCTTCAAATTACAATTTATGTCACTCCACGTTATTACGGGTAAAAAGAAGAATTTGATCCTCAAAAACCAAGAAAGATGTGGCAAATGCAGCAAAATGAGCTGCATACAGAAAAAATTGCCAAACAGTTAAGGACAGTGAATAAATCATGCATGCTTTTGTTTTCTTATAAATGAATGAATAAAGCATATAATAAATGAAAAACTGGGGGAGAGGGGGGATGCATGTTATTGCCTAAAACGAAATATGCTGGTTAAATTGCATGAGAAAACTATAAAATGGACTATAATTAGCAGTATCTCATACCACCTAAAAACAGAATTTCACATCACACTACTTTTAGTTTTACCAACGTTTATAAAATACCAATTTATCTCTTCTTCTTTTTTACAATACCTCAGTGTCCTATTCCATAATATCCAAAATACAATGGTATATAAGATACGATATCCCAATTGCCTCCTAAAACACCACCCCACAAATGGATTGCATATAGGAAAACTGCTAAAACAAGTTGTTTAAGAAAAGACTGAAAAGGTAACGTACAGAACCTGACTGATGGCTAATGAAACCCAGTCCGAACAAATGACAAATACTAGTATAGTAATACTTAACTCTATCAAATGATACCAGCTCCATTAGCATTTTATTAACACCACAAGGACAACCCTCAAACTCCAAACAAGCAAAAATCTGCATCAACAACAGTCTAGGGCAAAGCTAAAAGCTTTCAAATAGAATAAAGCAGACTTGCCTGCATCGAAGTAGCGTTAGCTTGTGGTTTCTCTGGCGCGCCCATCACAGCTCCTTTATGCGTAATTCAAAAATTAAAGCAATAATGGAGAACACTGAATCTTGGGGGCTTCAAATTAGGTTTGGAGGAGAAGAAGTAAGAGAGAGAGAGAGAGAGAGAGAGAGGGATTACAGTAAGGGAATTAAGTGTCGAGGAATCAACAGGAAACCCTAACCGCCATTGACTTGGCAGGGTGAACTTTCGACTGTCTTTCTTCTCTTCTCTCTCCCTCTTGATGTTCTCTCTGTGTGCAAGAGTGTCCCCGTCTCTCGATTAAGCAGAGTGTAGAAAACTATTGCGCGTGTATTAGCATTGTTGAATCCCAGCCATGCCTCTGGGTTTCTGTTAAAATAACGAATACGCCATTGACGTCAGTGCCCGCGCAGTACACAGGCACAATTCACAAAGTGAAACTGTGCGGGCTCCACCGGACCCCGAACCGGCCCGTTGTACGCACATTCACTGATTAGTCCCATTTTTTATTTGGGCAATTCTGGTACGGTCCTTTAAGACGGTAGGCCTGAGAAGGTTTTGAAAAATTATTTTTTTTATAAAAATAAAAATACTCGTTTGAATAATTATTTTCGTCAGTTATTTTTAGAAATTATTTTTAAAAAATAATAACTAAAAAATAAAAAAATAAAAATAAATTTTTTGTGTTTTGACTTATTTTTGTCATCTGTTTTCTAAAAAATACAAAAAAAATATTGATGAAAAATATTTTTACCCAAACAAATTTTTATTTTTTTGTTCTATAAAATTATTTTTTAGAATTATTTTTAAAAATTATTTTTAAAAACAATAAAACAAAAACCGTTCCAAACAACTTTAGACTTTGTTATTATTTTTTATTTTTTTATATTTTATATTTTTTTATATTAATAAATTATTATTTATATTATTTTTTTAAAATTTTTTAAAATATTTTTATATTTTTAAAAAAAAATTGTTTAAAAATAAATAATATTAAAAAAATTATAAATAAATAATATATAAAAAATATAAAAAAAAAATTATATGACATAAATAATAATTAATTAATATTAAAAAATAAAAAAATATCAAATTAAAAATTAAAAAAATATTAAATTTAAATATTAAAAATTATGCTACAGTTTTAAAAAATAGGCTGTAATAAAGAGAACTGTAGCATAACAAGATATTTTTATTTTCTGACATTTCTGTTCAGCCCCTACTTCTCTGATTGGTTTAGCTTTGGAAGAATATTACACGTGGACCTTGGGGGGTAAGTGACCGCAGCCGAGTCATGGAACTCCGTCCAATTATTAGAGGACACGAGTGGGTCACGAACGCAAGAAACAGAGCTGTGGCTTTTAGTGTGTCGCGCAGCCCAGCATTAACGTTTTGCTTTTAAAAACATTTTTTTTATTTTTTTATTTTACAAAAATAAAAAAATTTGTTGAGATAACTATTTTTATTACTTATTTTTAAAAATTATTTTTGAAAATAATAATTAAAAAATAAAAAAATAAAAATAATTTTTTTATATTTTGATTTATTTTTATCTAAATAAATTTTTAAAATTTAAGGACGGTTTAGAACGATTTTTATTTTATTATTTTTTAAAATAGTTTTAAAAAATAATTTTATATAAAAAAATAAAAAATTTATTTGGGTAAAAATATTTTTCATAAGTTATTTTTTGAATTTTTTAAAAAATAAATAACAAAAATAAGTCAAAACAAAAAAAAATTTTATTTTTTTATTTTCTAGTTACTATTTTTAGAAACAGTTTTTAAAAGCAACTGATAAAAACAGTTACTCAAACTAATTTGTTTGTTCTCACAGAATAAAAAAATAAAAAAATAATTTTTAAAAACATAACCAAACAGAGCCTTAATTCTTCGTGTTTTTTTATCTTATAGACTAACTTTTGATTTTTTTTTTGGTTTTATAATCTTTATTTTAAAATATTTAAAAAATGTAAAAAAATTCATAATACAAGTATTAAAAATAAAAAAAATAAAAAATTAGTTATAGAATATTAATAAGTAGCATAAAAAATATTTTTATTATATATAATTACTTATTATAGGTAATCACAATGTAGTTTATTTTATTTTGAACTAAATTACTCGAAGTAATTATAAAATTATGGTTTGGTTTGATTTAATCAGATGAGGTTATAAACTAAATCAAGCCAAACTGTTAATATACAGTTTTATTCAATTGGATTTTGTGGTTTGTACAATTTTAGAGAGGGGATTTAAGTGTTCAACACAGTTTGTGTTCCTTCTATTCATGCTGCTATGTATTTAAGAAATCCAATATGATTTTTTGCGCTCTTTCTACTATAGGTGTCAATTAGGGCAGGCCCTAATGGGCCAACCCTAACCCTGACAGGTTTTGAGCTAAAAAAACACGTCATAAAAAATGATGGTCGTTTTTGGGTCGGCTCGTCAAAGGCTGGTCCTTGACAGGTCGAGTTGAGCCCTGTTAAATTTTTTTGTTTTACAAAACCTTGTGGTATACTAGTAGTGGAGTAGGAAAATAAATAAAAATAAAGTGAAAAATTTTGATGTATTTGACGTAAGTTTTAATTTTTTAATATTTATAAATTTTAATTTATGTTTTATTTTTAATAATGTAATATAACTAATTTGTTAATTGAATTTCTTTATCATTGTGCTTGAAATGATATATGAGTATGCATTATTTGAGAGCCAATATGTGATAAATAATAAGAAGTTTCAGTTATATCTTTATTTGGATGAGCCAAAGCTTGAACTTTATTTTTTTTAAGATTTAGATATCTTGCAATATTAGAATGATTATAGACATGGATTTCCAAAATTATCAATGACGGTATGTAATCTATTAAGTATTTTAATCACTACTGTGATTAGTGAATCGGCTTTTAGCATTGATGCACATATTTTCAACAAATACCGATATTTTCTTCCA
>JASKGM010000009.1:19856588-19892360 GCA_034509205.1 Ceratonia siliqua | reverse complement strand
TTTCAATTAAAATAACAAAAAAACGTCACCCACCCCCCCCCCCCCCCCCCCCCCACACCAAAAAAATAAAATTTCCTGAAAGGTGATTTGACTGGAGGGGGATATAAGATTGAAATTCTATCGATATGGAGAAAAAAAAAGCTGAAACACAGAACATATGCACAGTAACGTACACTTGTACACACAGGTAGTTTATTTTTGCCAGGTGCATTAATACGGGCCCTCTTCAATTACTGAGTCAGGTTAAAGTTGACGCTTCTAGCCCAGTAAGTGAACCAGTCGCAGTCTAATCTTCCCAAAGTATAAATTTTTGAAGAAATTTGCTTGTCATAGTTAGTTCCAAGATTTCCCACTTCTTCAGGCTGAAGACATCATTAGCACATTCACAACTCTGTAAAAGAAGGGAAACATTTGAGGGAGTCCGCCAATGGTCTGAGTGGATGGGCGCCAAATATTACGTGTATTGATATCTTGTTTTCTTGGTTTTGGTTGTGCCAGTCAAAGATGCTGTAGTTCGTTATTATTGAGTTGAAGAAAGTAGTTTTCTTCTCCTAATTATGGTCAACGATGCTTCACCTGAGGTGCTTGAGAGTGGCCAATAATCTAGAGTGCTTGAGTTTTGAACCCAGTATATGTACTTGAAATAGTTTTTCCTTAGAGATAGAGGTTGGAATTAGTTCTTAATCAATTATTGGTATGGCAAGATGAACTTCTGAAGCATCCACAAATATGACCAAGATGTGTGGCAATCTATTCTAATGAAGCCATTTTTTATTTTTTATTTTTAAAAAGATTGTATTTCCTGAACTCTAGGATTAAACTCTGATATTTTAAGTAATTCCTATCTTATTCAAGAGTATTCATACTGTTGAAGTAATTTTTATTTTTTATTTTTAATTTGTTTATAATTTTTATTTTAAGAAATAAGTTAAAGGAATTTTAAAAAAAATTTTAAAAAATAAAAAAAAAGTAAAAAGACATTTTAAAAAATTTCATAATACAATAATTCAAAAATAATTCAGAAAACAAAAAAAAATCTTTTGATTTTTTTATAGTCTTTTAACTTATTTCTTAAAATTAAAATTATAAAAAAATAAAAAAATTTAAAAATTATAAAACTTACTCATAAATAGGTTAGAAAGGCCAATATTTTATTAAGCATGTATTACAGTATCATGTGTAAAAAGAAATCCGGACAAAATCCATTTCAATGATAACCTAAAGAGCATGAATAGTTTTTTCTTCTCATATTACTTTTAAAAGCAAAAGAATTTAACGTCCACAAAAAACCTATAATCAATCATAACCATTCAATTTTGTAATGTATAAATACTTTAAATTTGCGGGCATAACAGATTTAAGTAGATTAATGATCGTATCGAAAGTAATTTTCAAACTATTTTGGTGAACTATTCCCACATAGGACTTTTGGAAATCGTAATGTAATTGTTAAAATTTTAAAATTATTATTTAGCCTTTTTAAGAAAACTCTTCAGGCAAAATAATATTGAAAACAGATTAAGGAATATTTAATAATGATAATTATGATTTTAGTTATTTAGTAACATATCAACCTTATAATTTTTCACGATATTTAGTTAGAACTTTTTTTAATATTTAGTTAAAACTTAAACGCTGGACACTATTTTTAATAGTTAGAAGGATGTAAGTTCAAGTAAAGAGTGAGTGAGTGACCAGTTGAATTATTCTCTTACTAAAAACCAAAAAGCTTTAAAAGATAGCAAGATTACAGTATAATCATTTTTAACTTGCGAAATAATCCCAGCGCACTAACAATTCCACCAAACAACTTAATGCTTTAACTAGCTCCCTTTACACTACATTTTTCATATAGATTCTTAGTTGCTTCAACCGGAGGAGACTTGTTTAGTAAATATTTCCTTTCATTTACTAATATTTCCTTTCATGGCTAAAAACGGCATGAGACACATCTGGTTCCAACTCCCAACCATCACAATAGTTGCATTCCTTTGTAAAATCAACAGGCCTAACAAACACTGCACTTACAATGTCAAAGTGTCCCTTAATTTTTTGTATTCCTCTCATTTATTCTTACCAAGAATGGTAAGATGTGAAACAAAGCATTCAGCAGCTAAAATCCTCCATTCATAAACACCTGCTTTTAAAGCCCCCACAACAAAAGGAGTCAACTTTAATTGGTGCAAAGACCATAAAGCAAAATGTCACTAGGATTGTTTGGACAATAGAAGAGTTTGAGTAGTTTGCTAGAATTAATTCTTAATCTATGCTTAAAGCCCATGTTTCAAACAAATATGAGAAGGATCGGGTAATTTGGAAGTAATTCCTTTTCTCTAAAAGCTAATAAAACCCAAATATAAGACTTCGAAAAATACTGCCCCTCCCCTTAGCTAGAACAAAGATTCAACCCATCACCTTCATTTTGTTATAAATGTGGTATTCATTCTAAGATTCAAACAAATCTAAAATCTTTGGGTACGTGTTTCAATAAAATACGGGTTTATTCTCAATTTAGATCCAAAAGTATGATGGAATACTAACCATTATGCTCCTAATGCAGTCATTAACGTAATGAAGGGCAAAGAACTCAGAAATCAGAATAATATAGAACAAAAAAACTAAAGTAGCTCCCTTCTAAAGTTGTGCTTCTGAAGTGAACCATAACAATAGTGACTGAAAAGGCAAGGATATATGATGGTCTTTGACAGAAACCAGTAACAATGCTATAAAAGCACTGCCTTCTCTCTAAATTGATTGAAACCCATAAATAACCACATAAATTACTATAATAATCAAGTTAAATTGAAAACCAAAAACAACATTAAACAATATAGAGCTTCAATAAGAAATCCAAGCTAGCTCCATTTCAAAGTTCACCCTTTACTCTTCCTCTGTGGCTGTTTCACCACTCTTGTTATTATGCTTCCTCGCGTACCTCTGGTTCCTCAGAAACTTGGGATCCATCTAAAAGGATTTCCAGTGAAAAATTTAATCATATATCGACAAACAAAAGAGACAACCAAAAGCAGATAATCAGAAAATTAATACAGATAAGTAAATATAGGAAAATGAGAATACCCCTTTGGTAGAAGTGTGGCGATGCTTCCTAGGCTTTTTGATGCCATTCTTGTGGGCCTTGTAAGACTGGTTGTGAGCTGTGTGGTTCTTCGACTTCGCCATCTCTGAGATCAGCAGAAAAATGATTAAACAATGAAAAACACTTCTGAGAATATGAAGAGTATGAGAGAAAGCTATTAGACAAACCCTAGAGCAACGGGAAAGGGAAGATTCGGTTCGGCTAGGGTTTTCTGCGGACCAGGAGGTTGGCGAAGATATAGATGGCCTATTATATATGACCTTGTGAGGAAGCCCTAAGACATTCGCCAGCTTGATGACGATAATGCCCTTTAGAATTCGGGGACCGAGACTGAGAGCTAGGCCCTGATGCTGAAATCATATGAATGAATAGGCCCAAAATGAAAACTCAACCCGGTGCAAATTATTGGGTTATTTTGTTTTTTATAATAAAAATGTAAAATTATATTTGATAATTTTTTTGTTTTTATTTTTGAAATTATAAATATTTTAAAAATATTATGACTGTTACTAATATAAAATACGTAAAATGTTAAATGTTAATGTTCTTTTTTTCTTGTTTAAATTTGTATAAAGTTATTTTTATAACTTCCAATATTTATAGTGATTTTATAATAATTTTGTTAAATAATATGTAAGTCATTATATAATTTATAATATAATATGAGAATATTATTTTTTGGTGTCTATTAAGGCACTAAATTTTTATTTGGTATTCCATGAGCACAAAAATTTCAAATGGTGTCCTATACTATTCATTCATTTTTTCTTTTCATAAAAAATTACTATTTAATTATAAAAATAATTATTTGTTATAAAAAATTATTATTATGTTATGATTAACGTAATATTTATTTTTTATAATTGAATAATATTTTTTATAAAAAAAGTTTAAACAGTTATAATTAAAACCTAAGAAATTGGTAGGTTTGATAGAATAAATGTAGGTATGGAGTGGTACAAGAGAAAAGGGGTGAATTTTACGTTCTTCCAGGGACTATATTCTATTATATTGACAATTTATTGATTACTAAAATATTTTCTAAAATTTAATTTAAATTAAGTTAAACATCAATAAAATTATTAATAAAGCAATATATCACTGTCTTGAGACACTGTAAAACTAACTACCAACATACAAGATATAATAAACCATTTTGTGGAGAATGATTTAACTAAAGGCTCTTCAATAAAAGAAAGTAAGACAGACAATTGATCATTTGATTGTGTGGAAAGCATTATCCTCCTTTTCCTAGAATAAATTTATATTTTACTTTTTTAAGAGCTTTCCCAGACCCTTGAATAAAAATAATGTGTCGCTGTGTACGTTGTGGTGCGATCAATCATAAAGAATTCCGAAAAATAAAGACCATAAATAAAGCCGTTGAAGGATCAAAGGCACGAGGCCAGCTACGAGCTTAGTTTAGAATATCGGTCCCCGTCCATTTGGAAAAACAGCTCCGTTCCCACCACATGCGTAATATAGCTGAATTGGCTACTATATGCCAAAACAGACAGACACATGATCTAGGATCTCGGTGGGATCTGGGTTCCTTCTCATTCCTCAACAAACGATCTGGAACTTTCTCTCTCAGATTCAAACATATTCTGTATTTTCTTTAGTGTTCTCGTTTGGATCTGAAGAAATAAACCAAAGCAGGGAAATATGTTCTTCTTCGATTGGTTTTATGGCATTCTAGCTTCTCTGGGTCTATGGCAAAAAGAAGCCAAGATTCTATTTCTGGGTCTCGATAATGCCGGAAAGACCACCCTCCTTCACATGCTGAAAGATGAGGTTGGTTTACCTGAACAGGAATTGATCCTTTAATTTTATATATGCTTTTCAAGAGAGGAAAAATAAGTTTTTAATACCTTTTCAGAGATTAGTTCAGCACCAGCCAACCCAACACCCCACTTCAGAGGAATTGAGCATTGGCAAGATCAAGTTTAAGGCTTTTGATTTGGGTGGTCATCAAATTGCTCGCAGAGTCTGGAAAGACTATTATGCAAAGGTCATTTTCATTATGTTTGAATGTCTTGATCTTTCCGTCGTTGCTTTGTGATTGCTTTTCAATCATTAATTCCTATTATCAGCTCAACGACATTCAAAGTTTCAGAAAAGTGGGATATGTCTTGGGGGTTGCTTTATAATAGGCCCACTTGGTAATCATTTTGTCATAATTTACTTTACCAGCAATACAATATGGATAGTGCATGCTTTTGAAATGGTCTTTGTTGGTGCCTCAAAGCAGATTTGCTTTCAGTTTGTGTTATACAACATTGAATTTCATTTCATCCGAATAGCATTTTCTGAAATAGTGGTCCTGTGACCTGTATACTCTTATATATTGATTGGTTATGACTTCTCTATTTGTAAATCTAGCTCCCTTCATGATTGGCTTGTTCATTAGGGTTCACTTATTTGGAAGGTCACCTTTCCATATGAGGTATTCTGTTGTCGACAATTTTTCCTGTGATCTTTTGTTAATGGGTGCTGTAGTGTAAAGTGTAAACATTTGAATTGTCCCAGGATACATATTGAAGATTCTGGCTCTCGGGTTCTTTGCAAATTTATCTGGTTCATATTTATTTTTGTACCCAACTAGCTACAGTTGGTTTTCATTTGTGCCCACTGATTCATGTTATGCCTTCATAATCCCAGATAAAGTCCTTGTATTTATCTGATTCATGGGAGGCAAATATCGACAATGCCAGTTTCGCTGATAGCACCCCTTTTAACCTTGCAGGAGGTGTTTTACTAGCGGCTTTCCAAACATATCATATATTTTCCCCTGAAGAATTAGAAATAAAAGAAAACGTAGAAGAGTGGGAGGAACAAAATAACAGACGAACAGATCTGTGGAAAGGGCTAATCATTAGTCTTTATACAACATTTATATACCCTATTGAAGTATTAAAAGAAGTAGGAGTTGTAAATTCACATATTCTTTCACCTTGAGGGAGGAGAGTTATACGTTAACATTAGCTCGAACTTAGCTCGGTAGTTCTTGCTTAGTATAGATGCATCACCTTTCAATACTCACTATTTCAAATATAGATTTGGTTTCATTAATCTTTTGTGCCCTTGTCTGACATGACTTATATTCCATTGTACTAAAATCCCTTGAAGGTTGGTGGTTCCTTTAGCAACAATATTTTCACTTATTCCTCCTGGATTGAATGTACCTGCTGTTTGGAAACACTTTTAAACTGAAACGATCCCAGTACTGCTTAGAACATTTGATATTGCTCTGGATTTCACACATACAATTGCCTATCCAGGTTGATGCCGTTGTTTATCTGGTTGATGCCTATGACAAAGAGAGGTTTGCAGAATCGAAGAAGGAGCTTGATGCCCTGCTTTCAGATGAATCTTTAGCGACTGTTCCATTTCTTGTCCTAGGCAACAAGATTGACATCCCATATGCGGCTTCTGAGGATGAACTACGGTACCATCTAGGCCTGACCAATTTCACCACAGGCAAGGGAAAGATCAGTCTTACAGAGTCCAATCTTCGGCCTCTTGAAG
Source organism: Ceratonia siliqua (assembly GCA_034509205.1). Lineage (NCBI taxonomy): Eukaryota > Viridiplantae > Streptophyta > Magnoliopsida > Fabales > Fabaceae > Ceratonia > Ceratonia siliqua. The sequence continues at coordinate 19,885,735 of JASKGM010000009.1, read as the reverse complement.
TGTTCATGTGCAGCATTGTCCGCAAAATGGGATATGGAGATGGCTTTAAGTGGGTCTCCCAGTACATCAAGTAGAGATTCCAGATTCTTTTTTGTTCCCGTTTCCTTGGTCAATTAGCACTATGTCTGCATTTACATCATAAGGGATTTCGTTATTGCTTTTCCATGATGATATTGATTGGATTACTTGACAAAAGAAGTGCAGTTGCGTTACAATTTGTATCTTTAGAGCTTTTTTTTTTTTTTTGAAAACTCCTTTGAAATATATTGAATCATATAGGGGTGGTACAAGTGGGCAGAAACTCAAATAAATTTGGAAGAATCATATCACTTTTGTACTGGTTGATTATTACTGGAAACACAGTTTTCTCTGAATTTTTTTATTCCTTTCCCTATCAGTAGCCATGTTTAGCAAATATGAAAACAGAGGGAAAGGGAAAGGGAAAGGGTGTGGATTGGATCATTGTCTTGCTCGTGGCCTACGATGATGATCTGGTAATTAAGACTGAAAATGATATCATAGTAACCTTTTGTATAAAATAATTTGAACTGTATAACCGAGCTACTGACATGAACACTCAATGATTAAACTCGTTTGCTAGAAGCTATAAGGGAGGTAGGTGGCTTTATTTCTTTGTTGAAATGGAATTGAACCTTTAAACGACTGAAAAGTCTCTTGTAGTTTTCATTTTTCTCAGAGATTTGGTCTCATGCAGACAAAAACGGCAGGCGTTTTTCTTCGTCTAACGACACAGCTTGAACCGTATTTAGGTGCCGTTTCTGTTAATCCCTTACATGTAAGTTGTATTGGTATTATTCTTGCTTCCTTCTTACACGTAAGCGTCCCTTAATGACAGCACGACGGCCACTTGTTTCTTCTGCATTCATGGCTGTAAGGCATCTTTTGACGCGTACCAGCCAATAAAATGCGTACATCTGGAATTCGAGCCAAATAACTGGCTATACCAGTCAGATTTCCCTACCCCGGTTGCCAACATAAGTAGTTCGAGGCATTTTTGTCATTTAATCTGCCGAACGGGTCACCAACAACGTCTCCTTCACTGCCCACACCGGTTATCAGTATTCACTGTGCAGTCGAGGGTTCGTACTTCATACCACGAATATAAATATTCAGAAACAATCTCTCGAAAATAAAATCAAAATTTTGGCCTTTCGTTTTCTTGTTCGCTCTGTTGATTCTTCATTGCTTTGTCCCCTTTCTCACAGTTAGATCTCTCTGAATTCTCTCTTTTCTCTTCGCCGGTTGGTTTTATCGGCTAGCTCTTCGGTGCTCTCGCGGCGGCTGCCTACTCTCGGGCCGAGTAATTTCGGTGAGAACTTTTTGCCTATTTCAGAGTTGAACAGCGAATTTCGAAACTTCCCGGGAAAATATGTTTCTTGTTGATTGGTTCTACGGAATTCTTGCATCTCTCGGTCTCTGGCAAAAGGAGGCGAAGATCTTATTTTTAGGGCTAGATAATTCTGGAAAGACTACCTTACTTCACATGCTGAAAGATGAGGTTGTATTTTATTGTGCAATTATTGTTTGTTTTTGGGTTTTCTTGTTGAACTTCCTTTATGTTCTTACGCCAACCTAGCGCCGTAATTTAGTGCGTGGCACTTTTTCAATCCTATGTAAGACTTCTAATTTTTTGAAAAAAGTGTTTTTAAGTACTTGTTCAGAAAATGAAATTGGGGTCGATATTTTTTCCCCCATTTTGCAGAGATTAGTTCAGCATCAACCAACTCAATATCCGACTTCGGAGGAGTTGAGTATCGGAAAGATAAAATTCAAGGCCTTTGATTTGGGTGGTCACCAGATTGCTCGCAGAGTCTGGAGGGACTATTACGCTCAGGTGTATTTCTTATTAAATTTTGTCTTTTTTTTAGTTTTATGTTTCTATATACAGGACATTGTGATGTTTTTGGAAGCTTGATGCTTACTACTTTAGTTTTGTTCACCCATGATACGTTTAACGCAAATGCTAATGCAGAATTTCATATTGCAAGGAAGTAAGTAAATTGATTGTTCAAATTATGGCATCGAACTTTCTTTCTTACCATTTCCTTTTCCCCTAAATGATAGTGCATATGGCAATTGGTGTACAATCCATAACTTGAATCACCTTGCTCTTCTACTCTCTTAATTTTTGCTGTCTGCTGTTTGACACTGATTCGTATTGCTTGCGTATGTTAGATTAGCATTAGATGGTTTTTGGCCAAGTTGGGAAAATCAAATATGTATGCGGTTTTGTTTGCTCAGACTTGTTGAGCTGAGCATGCTTGTCTGTTGTTTCTAAAATACATGATCCTTTCTCACCAAATTGGATGTAAGCAAAAGCATCATCTGCTATTACCTTTATACTTGTGAGCTGTGAGCTAATCTTGGATGTCCTTTAGACTTTCAAGGAATATGGGAAAATTTTGCTTTTCGTTTAAGAAGCAGTAAAGAGGATTCCACGCTTGGTATCCTGCTTTTGATCTTTAATGTCTGTTTTCTCATTATTATTGAGCCAGCTGTATGGACTTTATTTCACGATAAAGGGAGAAATGAGGGCAAAAATTGAAACTATAGTAACATTGATAGACCATCATATTCATCCAACATCCAAGATGTTTGTATTTGGTACACAAGTATCAAGATGTTGGGAGGCATATGCCTCTATTTAATAGGCATCTTATACTACCCAACATTTGGGAATAATACATAAATGTTTAGCTTTGTCAACTTTTATAGAATACTCTTACTAGTTGTATCCTTTCTATAACTTTCAATTGTTATAATAAATATGAGAACTTTAAATACCATGGTATTTTATACCCTAATATCAAATATTGTTAGGAATGTATAATACTAGTATACCAAAACGGCTCTTATATGACTTCACCTCTGATTAAAACTTTAAGTTGTAAAATCTTTGTAAGACTTATCTTTGAAGTTTGAACATACTTTCACAAGGGGGAAACGTTTTTCCGCTCACCTAGCATTATTTTTATATTGAGATTTGAGAATATACAATTTCCAACAACTTTTGTTTCCGCTGATGCTTCAATATTTCCCTTTAAAAGTATGTAATTAGCTTTATTACTTAAAATATAGTCGTGAGATGGATTGTTGGTAATTTGTTAAGAAATCTGTGGCTTCTTCAGCTTCAGGTGATTTTCAAATTTTTTCCTTCTGAATCTCTTTTGAATATTTTCCTTTAGGTTTTTGCACTTCTTTTTATATTCTCAATATCCTAATGCATAGCATAGCTTGCTGGCTGCTTATATCTTGCCTGAAAGAGTCTCGAGATACTATTCTTCTAGTGTCAACTAAATATTTAGGACTTGCTTTTAGTGCCCATATATGTACAATGATAGTTTCCTATGATGGGACTTGTATTATTTCATAGTTTATTGTCATGTAGGTGGATGCTGTGGTCTACCTGGTTGACGCATATGATAAGGAGAGATTTGCAGAATCAAAGAGGGAGCTAGATGCCCTTCTATCTGATGAGTCGCTAGCAAATGTACCTTTCCTTATCTTGGGAAACAAGATCGACTTACCTTACGCTGCCTCAGAGGATGAGTTACGTTATCATATGGGCCTGACTAACTTCACTACAGGCAAGGGGAAGGTCAATCTGGCTGACTCCAATGTCCGTCCTCTGGAGGTGTTCATGTGCAGTATTGTCCGCAAGATGGGATACGGTGAAGGTTTTAGGTGGCTCTCCCAGTACATCAAATAGGAAGTGAATAGACAATAAGTGTGCTACTTGTTGATTCTCGTCCTGCTGATGCAATCTCCACCTGAGCACTGTAGTTATGTAAATTGGATACTTTAATGGTAGCTTTACTTAGTTTTGAGACTTGCCTATTTCTATTCTAAATTTTTGGTTTGGCGTAAGCTTGTGTTGCAGTGCCGTCTGGATTGGTTACCAAAATGGTAGAACTAATAATAGAGTGAATGTGGATTTAAGGTTACTGAAAAAATGGCTCCATGCTTCTTTGCCAGTGATTATCATTTTTCTGAGTTTAATTATAAATTTATGTACTTTTAGTATTTTATCCAGTTTTCAAATCAAAATTTAAAAATCCAGAAGATTCACATCACGGGAAAATTTATGTTGTAAACACACTACAGTGGCATGTTAATTATAAATTTTAGCTTACGATCTAATCGTTTGTTATGAAATATTGCTGTAGTCTAGAAATTTCTGGCGATGCCTCGAAAGTACTAAGGCAAACGCTGAATAATCTCCTTACAGTTGAAGCTTAGTCTTTCAATTTGCCCTTCCACCATAAGAGTGTTCCCTACATTATAAAATTTTTATAAAGCCCTTAATCAGGAAACTAAGAATAATGCATGGACAATATTGAAAATGAAAAATGTAATTGAGTGGATGTGCTGGAATTTTTTTTATGAAATATGATTAATTCTATATTTTTTTTTTCCAATTACAATTTATCAGTTATATAGCAACCTTAAACAGTAACTCATGGTATCACGTGTAGAATCCTGCATAAGTTAGAATTATATTAGTGGGGGGGAAAAAAACGTCAGTATAACAGAAACAAAGGGAAACGAAAACAAAAAAGGAGAATCATTTTCTTGGTGGCCATTGGAGTATCAAATTCTCACATAGGCCCATTTGGTGTCATGTACTATTTTTTTTTTTCCTTTTATAAAAAGAGGTATTTGTAATAAATAATAATTCAATTATAAAAAAATAATTGTTATAATTATAACTAAAAAAATTTATAACTAGATAATTACGTTTTATAAAGTTAAAAAAAAAAGAGAGAGGAGGAAACAGTGATCAAAGAGAAATTTGATGTCATGAAACATCATTTAAAATTTGGTACTTCGATGGACACCAAAGAGTAATTCTACCAAAAAAAATAAAATAAAAAGGCCAATTGATTTGTGGGCGGGCAGCCTATCAAATCAACTTTGTAGTGTAATGTGTGTTTTTGTCTCACTAAAAATTCTCATTCTATGGAAACTTAAGTTCATAAATATGTGATATTTATGAAGCAAATTAATGAGGGTTTAAAAGCTAAAACTAATTATATGATTATATGACTAAAATGTAAATTCTCATTCCCTTTTTTTTTTAAAAGCTATTTTTTGCTCCAAAAAATGTTAATTTTGTTAACTATATTACACAATATTTCATTAATCAATGTTTTTTATATATTATCAACAATAAATCGAGTTCATCTCTGTTAATATAATTTTTGGCTGTAAAGAAAATATTTTCTTAAAAGTAAAATCTTTTGACGATGAATGGGTGAAACAAAGAGTCTCAAGGCGCCTCTAAAAACTTCTTCGGCCTCGACATTGTAAGGATGATGGCCGACCATTATTGATTCTGTTTCAACCGTTGCAGGGTCGTCGACGAGGCTGCCGTCAATTTTTAACATGTCATCAGGTATGGCTCTGTGGCTTATCATGCACAAGTTGATAGAATGAAACAAACAACTAGCGATCTGTTTTCGGAGTCTGAATCTCAAGGGTTTCATGCAAACTCCAACACCTTCCTGAGTGCACTGTGTTAGAGTTCTTTCGAGTTTGGAATACTCTTCTTCGGAGTCAGCGCCATGGCCAAGTTCAGCAATAATGGGTTGGCCTATTTCTACAGAAATGAATAAGAACTGCGTTAATAGTATCATCGCTCTTTCCTTCTCCATTGAATTTTTCCAGTCAGTGCTCAAGCTAGTTTTATCCCTTAACTTGTGGGATAAAACTACTCTCTATTACACACCTACTCAATCAGTTGAATAGCCGTTGTTGATCTTGGAATTTTTTTAATAAAAAGCATAAAAAATAAGTCCAAAATATGTTCCAAAACTGAAGAGACATCATCACAAGGCAGCAAAAGAGAAGCCTTTGTTGCTGCCCAAAACATTACGGATAGGGGTAATTACTTAGCCAACTAGAACTTCGGCTGCTGTTACTAGCATGAATCGGAATTACCTAAATCTCCCTCTATTCCTAATCAAATTTCGATGCTATGAAGACGGACAACATCCACCTTTGTGTGTTGAAGGCAGACCAAGATCTCGTACAGTGATCTAGTTGGATTTAATGACTTGAATGTAGCGTGCCCTGTGCCGTTGCTCCCTTAGTCCCTTGCCCTCCTTTTTTGAGAGATAAGCATGTAAACGTTTAGGTTAAAATATATTTTTCTTCTCTTAACTTTATATGGAGTTTCTTAAAGTTGTCAAACTTATAATTAATCACAATAGCAATATCCTAATCTCCGTTTAACACTATCTATGGACAATCACTAAGGGTTAATCGTCTCTCCCCATTCTTGATAATCTTAAAAATTTTGCAATTGAAATGTGTAAATCCTGGACCAATTTGAGGCTAACATTGTACAACAAAATTGGTTGAGTCTTGCAGAAATGCCATGTAAGGCACTAAACTGATAAAAGCTCAGTCATCTAAATGATCAAAAAAGTACTTGCCGTTAGTGAGTCTAATGGAGTAAGAGTGAGAAAAAAATTTGGAGATGTTTGTCAAATTAAAAGACGAAATGGACAATAATTAAAAAAAAAGACTAAAATGAAACTTCGTGTAAAGTTAAAAAACGAAATATATATTTTAACCAAGCTTTTAACAACATTAAAAGAGAGAATAAAAAATAAACATGTTTTCTCAAGAATGAAACAAACTTTGCTATGTTTTCCCTCTCCCTTTTTTAACTGTCTTCTGCTTAAACAAAAAACCCAGCAATGCCCACTCCAATCAATTGGGGGAACAAATTAGAACAGACGTGGGGTAATACTTATAATGACAATTCAACTCTGGGAAGGCATTTATTAAGTTATGCCTAGATCTTGCATCAGAAGCATTTACCATACAGCCCAATTACAAACGAGAACTTCATAGATGACCCATTCAAGATACCAAAGCAATTTGAAAGGGTCAAAGATTCAAAAGCTACGCTAGGATTTTTCATTATCTGCAAACCATACAAAAAGGGTACCAACATTCCCGTATATATCATTCATTTGCAACAAGAACATACGGTATTGGCTATATCCTAAAATAATTACCTTTCCCAGAGCTTCTGTCTAAATTTTGGAACCTATGTCTTCACTCCCATATCAACCTCAGAATTGAGTAGTTCTTCATATTCTAGTTCCCGCTGCACAATGCAATTCTATTAGTTAATACATGCAAAATCAAATTCTATCAGTAATGAACATTCGCATATATATTACCTTTGCTTGACTATGGGCCAGCTTCATCCTCCTATAATCTTCTTGTGCTTTCTTCGAGCGGAACATGGCCTGAACACGTACTACAGATCTCTCAACACGTTCTTCAGCTTGTTTCCTGCCAGTCCGAAAAAATTCTTCCTCTGTATCATTCTCTGTTTCGTCCTTCTGATCTACTTCTTGGACAGGATTGACATGGAGCCCACGGAAGCCTCGTCTCTTTAAACGCCAACGCAGGATTACTTTCTCAAGCACTCCAACAGACCAAAGGATTTTACAGTACTGCCTCCGCACTTGGAAGCCCCGGAAAGCAGCCTGCATTGGAACATATGCTATCAGTCTTTTATTGGATGTCAATTATAATAAGATATAAGTCAATTTGGTCAGCTAATAAAATCTGCTGGTATCATCTCTGGAATTGAATAGAGCCTTCATGTGCTGCTAGGGATTAGGATTTAAGAGTAAGAAGAGGGCCAATCTTTTGTTCGGGATCTGTTGACATCAATGTAAAACTTGATAAACTTACACCTTTTCTTATAAAATGTGATTTCATCAAACTGTTGAATAATGAGATATTATCATGTGGACCATGCATGCCAAATTTCAAATAAATTGATTATTGATGAGTTGAAATCAAGTAGTAAATACTTTTCTTTATATATTAGACCTATTATATGTTGAAATAATTAAATGCCTAAAAGAGCATAAAGTAATTTCTAAAACTAACATGAAGCTTTACAAGCAGGATCTACACGATGCAAGCATTTTATCTAATGGAAGCTTTATTTCACCTTCTGCCTTTAGGGCAATATTTATGTCCAAATTGGTGATATAAATAAAAATCATTTTACAAACTACTCGACATCAAATAAGTCCAGGGGGAGAAAAGTGGTTGACTTGTGAAGCTCAGATGTATGTTCTAAAGAACTTGGATGAGTATGATTGTGCTCATAACTTATGGAACAAGTCATGTTGACGGTTAATTGATCAGTTCAAAATATGACTCAAACAAATGACATGGATTTGCAATGTGGCATATGTTTACTCAGGGAAACCAGTGATATTAGAGGCAGGAAGAGTAGCTCTTACTTGAATTTTGATTGCTTGACGACGCATGTGGAGAAATTCTTTACGGGTCTTCCATGTACGGAAGGTATGCTGGATGCGAGCAGCAGCTGCCATCAACCTCCTTGTCTCAAAGTTGCGAAAGGCATGTTGAATCTTCATTGCTGCAACGATCTGGCATGCTTCAGCCTCTGGACTGGAAAACTGAACTGCCTCAGTTCGTAATTTCAGTGAGTGCTCCCTAAATGCAGCTTGTATGCGTGCTGCTGCCTCAGCAGCTGTACGGTAAGCTGTTAATGTTTCCTTCATATACAGCTGGTCCTCAGTGAGATTCTTAGGATTTACTGGATCAGTTGTGCTGGTTTCCAGTGAGCCACTGATATTTCCAGCTAAGCTCATATCATTGAACTGCTCAACCAGAGACTTTTCCGAAAGATAAGCAGCTAAACCATCATAACCCTTCATATAAGCAAGATCAGCAGCAGTACATCCACCAGGATTTTGTGGAGTAGGATCTGTGACTAAATTTGGCCTCGCTCCTGCAGACAATAGAGTTGCAACCATTTTCTCCCTGCAGACACAATTTTTAACAATGAAAAGCTCATTCAAGTTCATCATCAGTGAAGCTACAACAGAAAAGAACTTTTTAAGTCAATTTGGTTGCAGCAGGGCCAATTAATTATATAAGTGTGCGTGTAATGCTGTACCTTCCATAATATGCTGCCCAATGCAAAGCTGTCCATCCAAATTTATCACGGAAATTCAGTGATAAACCTGACCACAAAAATAAGGAAACAGCCCATGTATATCCCAAAATCGAGCACAAATGGATTACACCTTGACCTTGGGCATCATATTCAGTTGTCTTACAACCTAAGATAATTCTTTCCAACAGCCAATCCTTTAGTCTGTTTTTTAATGCAATTTCGAACAATGCATCTTTTGCTTGTGGAAAAGGAGCTTTGTTGTCTTCAATTGACTTAATCAAGTATTGCCAACTTTTGGAAATATAAGAGGTTCTGAAGACAAATTGCTTAGCCTCCTTCAGTGTATTAGGCGATACTTTGCTAGACAGAATGTCAAGGCTCTTTTGTGTAGCAAAGAGCAAATAAGCAAGCCTCATCTGAAGTCGAAACTCATCCCAGGCGTACCTCTCTTCCACAGAAGCTACGGGGTCATGCAAAATAGAAGTACGATACTCAAAATTAACAACTTGGCTAATAGGCTTGTGGCCACCAAAGCTCATATAGAGATTCACTAATCCAGGGGTATGTGGCGATACCCAGCATTGGTAGACGCCAACTTGAACAACTTCTGCAGGAAAACTTTCATCACCACAAACACAGAACAGATTGGACTTTGCAAGGTGCAGATAGTCATCATGAAAGAATCCAGTGACCAGGATCTGCAAGAAGTAAAGGAACTTCAGAAAGTCTAATAACAACGGCAAAATAAGGGATAGTAAATATATAAATTTATTGATATAGCCAGAGAGGGCAACTCCTAATGCAAACTGAGAACGCAAATTTTTTCAACATAGAAAAAGAACTGAAAAAGTGTATTCTCATAGAATTTAGCTCCCATAATTGAAGCTTTAAGGATCTACAATCATAATCAATTGTTCAAGATGAAATGAAAAGGCTGAGAATCAACTACAAAACAAAATAATATGTACAGTAGGAAAGAAATATACAGTTTTTAAAGAAAATAATTACTAGTTATTAGGTACATGAGGCTAGTAAAAGGAAACCTTTGTTTTCTCACTGGAAGACGCCCAGGCAGGTGACACATTAGTGAGATTAAATACTAATTCTGGCAGAGAAGATTGAGGATGATCCACTACCAGAGAAGAATATGATTCATTAACAGATGTAACTGAGGATTCAAGAGCTGAGTCATCTACAGAACATGATGAATCAGACATAATGTTGATTATCCAGTTTCCAAAGGTGTCCTGGCTTTGCAGACCATCATTGACAAAAGTGTTCAAGGAATCAACAGCATCCATAGTGATAGGATGACCCCTCTGCACATTTGAATTTACTTGACTGTCCATTATCTGAAGATTCACACTTTCTGGAAATTTGTAAGGAGCACTATTGCTCCCAGCAATAGGATTTCTTAAATTACCAAAAGAAGTAATTTCTGCAGATCGATTGTTGGCTACCTGGTGACAAGATACCTCTCGGTTACAATAGCATCTATTACAAACAAAGCATCACTTAAAAAATGAAGAAAGAAATAAAGAAAGAAATAGGATAAAAAAAGGAAGCAATAGAGCAAAAGGAAGTAATTTTAGGTGTGGCTAAATTACAGATTGCAACATTTACGCATTAGTTTGCCAACAACTGCATGTAGAGATATATGTTCAGTCAGAATGCAGGCAAATCTAATAATCATCACATCCGTTGATACTACATGCCACATTGATCACATAAGGAGAACCAAGATGTGATATCTCCACTCATCTGCAGATGAAACTGCAAGATGCCCTGATGGAAACCAAGAGCAATTAAACCAGAAAACACAATAAACTCATGATATTAAGATGCCAACAGCAACAATTACTGGGACAATACTAAAACAGAGGGAAAATGCAAGATTACAGTGGCAACGAAATGTCTCTTGCCCAAAAGAAAAAAAAAATGCAACTCAGAAGGAAAAGATAAACCTAGCAATTTGAAAAGCTAGGGATCTCCCAATCTCAACACTAAGCTGCCAGGCCCTCCAAAATCCCACTCAATCCTTGCCTGCCTCTAATTCCCTTCCCCCACTCCTTTATAAAACAAACTAACCCTGCCACCTGTCCCTTTCCAGTACCTTCCCCAATTTCCTTCCACCTTTGCCCCCGGGGTCCATTAATACCCCCCTGCACTTTCACCTTGTCCTCAAGGTGAAGGTGCAGCTGCTATATTGCCTTCGGTTATGTGACATTGCCATGCCCGATTTCCATATTTCGGGCTTCCTTCATCAATTCGGTTCTGTTTCTTTCAAGGTCCTGCACCCACCCATTATTGTAACAATGTCCTTCCTCCCCCTCCCCAGTGACTAACAGGACATTCAACTTACTATTACGGCAATGGTGGTTGGGCAAGTATCTTTCATCGCATCGAAAACACAGGCCTTGTTTTCATTGGCAGGCAACTTTAGCTTCTGAGAGGCGTTGGAAGTGCCCTCCCCCTAGATTATTACTACCACGATATTGACTAGTCCTTTCCCCTGAGTTGATTGGCGATTTCTGGCTGTCGCCGTCCTTTCTAATGGTGGTCGCTACTCTGCCGATGTCTCCATCCCCCAATGGTTGTGTAATTGTTTTAGCAGCAACCCAGGGATGATAAGAGACGTGGGTTGATCTGTTGGGGTATTTGGGTTGGGTATTGGGCTCGGGTTGTCTCTTCATGGACTCTCTGGCTCGATCCACAACTAAGTTCCTCTCCTCCAACTAGTGAGCCAGATCCATCAATCTTTCTAGGGACTCGGGTCAGCCCATCTTCACCTCAGCCCGAATGTCCTCCCCCAATTCGTTTGTGAAGGTCCCAATTAGTAGGGACCCAGGTGCATTTGTCAAGGCCGTCGAGAGGAGTTCAAACTCCTACCGATACTCGGTGATAGCGCCTATATGACGAAGTGCGACTAACTACTCGTAGCCGTCCCCAGCCAGCAACGGCTGGAATCTCTCCAACAGAGCCTCTTTAATCGATGCCCACGAGTATATGCTAGATTTATCGTCGCGCCACTGGAATCAATTTAAGGCTAGTCTTTCTAAACAAACCGCCTCTAGCTTCTGCAACTCAGTTTTACCATTAATGGTGAAATACCTCTCCACTCAGAATAACAATCCTATCTGGTCTTCTCCAGCGAAGATAGGTAGATCCAATTTTCTAAATCTGTTTTCCCTCTCTTCTCCCTAATATTCCCTTCTTTCACCACCGGCAATATCCTCTTCATTCACCCCATTTGATCCTTCAGCAGACCCTTCCCCTTCTGCGTAGCCCGTAATTCTCTCATCTCCATAAAGTACTCTTTGATGATGCTCACCTCATGTTTAATGTCATCTAGCCCCTATTCCAAACCTTCGATTCTCCCTTCCATCCTTATATTCACCATTCGGCAGTGATCGTCACAGCTTTGATACCAACTAATGGAAACCAAGAGCAATTAAACCAGAAAACACAATAAACTCATGATATTGAGACGCCAACAACAACAATTACAGGGCCAAAACTAAAATAGAGGGAAAATGCAAGATTACAGTTGCAACGAAGTGTCTCTTGCCTAGAACACACACAAACCTCATACAAGCAACAGAAGAAAAAAAAATGCAACTCAAAAGGAAAAGATAAACCTAGCAATTTGAGAAGCTAAGGGTCTCCCTATCCCAACACTAAGCAACTAGACGCTCCAAAATTGGTCTCCCAATCCCAACACTAAGCAACTAGATGCTCCAAAATTCCACTCAATCCTTGCCTCCCTCTAACTCCCTCAAACCACACCTTTATAAAACAAACCGACCCTGCCACCTATCCCTTTCTAGCACCTTCCCCAAATTCCTTCCACCTCTGCCCTCGAGGTCCATCATGCCTCCATAGAAGAAAGATTTGAGAAGCACCCAAAGAATGAAATGAATAAAAACAAGGAAGGATGAAGCCTATTAAATTCTATTTTTCAAAGAGATTCTTCAATCTCCATCCCAACAATGTTAACTTTTAACAGCTCTACTAATGGCAACAACAAATATAGAAATTGCTTCATTAAGATTTAAGATAGTGTAATAAAGTAGATAGACAAATATATTAAGACATTGAGCAATGGAAGAGTTACAAGATAGGTATTTGCTATGCTATTTTGGGAGTAGCCATACTCCCGGAGTAACTTTTTATTTTTTTATTTTAAGAAATAATTTAAAAGATTCTAAAAAAAATTGAAAAAAATAAAAAAATTTCCATAACACAAGTTTTCAAAAATAAATCAAAAAACAAAGTAAAAAATCAAAGAAAAAGTAAAAAAAAAAAATCCTTTTTTTTTGTTATTTTTTATATTTTTATATATTTTTAAATTGTTTCTTAAAATAAAATTATAAAAAAAATAAAAAATAAAAAGTTACTCCAAGAGTATGGCTACTCTCGGATTAACATAGCAAAGGCCTACTATATATTCCCTTCCTTCTTTTCAGAGCAAGAAGAAATAGAAAGGTAAAATAGTGAAGCAAAGCAATGTGTATCACATCAATGAAATATCTATCTATTTTGACAAAATAATTTTAAAAGATTAAATAAATATCAGTGTTCGTTAAAATATAAGTTTTGCATGCCAAAAGTTTGTGTATTCAACCAATTACCTTCATTTTTTTTGTAACAAAGTGAAGCAAAGAAAAAATGAGAATGAGATTACTAACTTGTATGAGTCAAGATTCCAGTGTATTTATTTATAATAAAATAATACGTTATACGTAGTAAGCCCAAGCCTACTAGGGCAACACACACCAACTTCATGACACATAACAACACAACTTATAACACTCTCCCTCAAGCTGGAGCATATATATCAATAATGCTCAACTTGTTACAAATGTGACATCAACAAGTTGTTCTCCAATCTTAACATGGCTTGTAGAAATTTGGCCACGCTGGATCTTCTCTCAAATAAAATGATAATTAGCTTCTATATGATTCGTCCTTTCATGAAAGACTAAATTTGAAGTTGCTTGATTATCACACCATAACTTCATAGAGTCAGAATTCCTAAAGCCGACTTCATACAACAATTGAGACCCCTACAGGAGTTCACATGTCGCTTGGGCCATGGCTCAGTATTCAGACTCTGCACTAGATCGTGCCATCACATTTTGCTTATTACTTTTTCAAGATACAAGATTTCCTCTCGCAAATACACAATATTCAGATGTGGATCTCCTGCCAACAGGAGAGCTAGCCCAATAAATATTAGAGAATCCTCCAATTCTGCAATCCCCATTGTCACTATACAAAAGCCCATTTCTTGGCGCATTCTTCAAATATCTCACAATGCCTTGTACTACGTCCCGGTGAACAGTACAAGAAAATGCCATGAACTGACTCACAATACTAACTGAGAAGGAGATGTCAGGATGGGTAACAGTGAGATAGTTTAATTTCCCAACTAGTCTTTGATATCTCTCTGGATTAGACAATAACTCACCATCATCTGCTATGAGTTTCAAATTTGAGGCCCTAAGAGTCTCACACGATTTAGCTCCTAGTAACCCTGTCTCAATCAACAAGTCCAAAACATATTTCCTTTGTGAAAAAAAGATACCCTTCTTGCTGTGACTTACTTCAATCCCCAAAAATATTTCAGGTGACCCAAGTCTTTAGTTTGAAATTTAGATTGAATGAAGCTTTTAAGTACATCAATGTCACACCTGTCACTCCAAGTGATTACAATGTTATCCACATATCCTACCATCAGGATACACCCAACACTAAATTGTTGATAGAACACTGAATGATCATAACTACTCCTATGTAAGTCAAACTCAAGAACCGCCTCACACAGCCTCCCATACCAAGCTCAAGGTGATTGTTTCAACCTATGCAAAGATTTGCGTAAGCGACAGACTTTACTAGTCTCCCCTTGAGCAACAAACCCAGGTAGTTACTCTATATAGACCTCTTCCTAGAGATCACCATGCAGAAAAGCATTCTTAACATTCAACTAATGAAAAGGCCAGTGACGAGCAGCAACCAAAGGGATAAAGAGACGAACAAAGACTAATTTAGCAACAGGAAAAAAAGTCTCGAAGTAGTCAATACCATAAATCGAAGCATAGCCCTTAGCCACTAATCGGGCATTAAGACGAGTAACTAAACTATTAGGGTAAACCTTCATTGTATAGACCCAATTATAACCCACAACCTGTTTGCCAGTAGGGAAAGAAACAAGGTCCCAAGTATGATTGATAAAGAGCATACATTTCTTCCCTTATAGCAGAGGTCCGCTCATCATGAGCAAGAGCTTCACGTACAGACTTAGGGATTAAAACAAAATCAAGAGAGCAACAAAAGACTGAGAGACAAAAGACAAATGATCATAGCATACAAAGGAAGCGATGGGGTAGGCACAAGAACGTTTACCTTTCCAAAGGGCAATGAGAAGGTCAAAACTCGGGTCCGAAGGCGAGGACGACGGTAGCGGCTGGGATTCAACAATCTCAAGGGACACGATCAGTATATCCTGAAGTGCAAGGGTCGGGGTAGGTTCAAAAGGGCAGCGCTATGCTAAAATACCTGAGTAACTGGAGGACGAGGAGCAGGTGGCTTGGGAGAGGTGCAACAGAGTGGACTTGATAGATTAGAAAGTCATCAGTGGAAGCATAGGAAGCAGGCTCAACAAATTGAAGGGGGTGGACTTGAGACGAGGTGCAACAGAATGGACCTGATAGACTAGAAAGTCATCAGTGAAAGTATAGGAAGCGGCTTAACATATTGAAAGGAGGTTGGCTCAAAGAAGGTTACATCAGTAGAAATAATATATCGACCCAACTCAAGAAGGAAACAACGATACCCTTTTTGAAGACGAGACTACCCAAGAAAAATACACTTTAGGGAATGATAATCAAGTGTTAGCCCCAAGTTTTCATTAAAGACTGATTTAGAGTTTTGATGATAACAAACAATTTTGGAAAATATTTTTTATGCCATAAATTCCTAAGATATTCAAATCAAAATTCAAATGAAGTCAAAATATAATTTACTATACTAATTATTTGCTATCTTTAGAATAAGAATTTAACGAAATAATGAACAAGCATTTATGGAAATTATGCGCTCCTAATGTGCAAATAAAAGGAAAATGCAAAGGAGTCATTACAAGCATTCAATGCCAAAGTCACAATAGAAAAGAAGGAAATAACTAAGTTATCTCACGGTTGGAGTTTCTAACGAAGGAAAAAGATAAGTCAACAATGGCATTTGAGAAATCAAGAGAAACCATGAAGGGTAAACCACAAAAGGATAAAGACAAAAAGAGGCAAAAGCAAGTGGTGGTCTACAAAGAAATTAAATGCAAGTTTGCAAGAGCAAATAAGAGAAGAAAGAGAAGAGGTAAAGTGAAGAGAACTACTGCAACACCCTACACAAAATTGAAGAAAGGAAAGAAACATGTCTAAAACAGAGAGTCACGGGGCACAATTTAAAGACATGCAATAGAGGAAAGGTGCAAGGCAATAAAGGAAAATAAAGGCAACAAAGCAAAATTCTCTAAAGAAGGAATCCCAGTTGGAAAGGAAATATCTATACAAATCAAGCAATTAATATTTCAAAGTCAACAATGGAAGAAAAAGGAGTAGCAAACTACAATGGAAAGTTTTCAAAAAGGAAATATCAGTCTGTTGTGCAGTAAAGCAAATTTCTCTCTCTCATGTTGGTATCAAATATGCAAACTAATAAGGAAATTCTCAAGAAGGAAATTTCGGCCAAGCAGCAAAGGAAAGTATTCTAAACTACTCTCGGCTTGATGTAAGGAAAAACAAATTCAAAAATCAATATTCCTAAAGGAAGAAATTGTGAAAAGGAAAGTCAAAACAAAAGTAAAGAGGGAAAGGAAGAAAAACTGTAGAACATTGATGAACCTTCTATTAGATTTACATATGTTAGGCGTAAAAAGAGACGGGAATAAGTGGGGAGTTAAAAGTAGGTGCCTTGTAACTATAGAAGGAAAGATAACTTCAGGTAGTTAGTCTGTTAATTGGTTAGCACTATTATGACTCTTTAAAATGGAGTCCTCAAAGGGAGGTAGGCTAGTTTTTGGGAGTTAATGTGGGAGAAAGTAGGTCTCTCGAATTACCTACTATCTGTGTATCAATTGCAGTCTTGAATAATAGACATATCAAAGAGTCTTTTGACTCTGATTTTCATCCATTTATGAGTTGAGACATACCAAACTCATGGAAGATCCAGATTTGAAAATCAGCGTGAAGAATGCAACAAAGGAAATCTCTCTCCTCTTGCATCAAATCTGAAAAAGAAAAGCAATCAAGAAAGAAGTCAAAAATATTCGAAAAGGAAATTGCAAACATAATGGAAATCCAAGTTCAAAATCCACTCTAATAGAGAAGAAACAAAAAGAGAAAGAAATCAAGAATAAATCGAAGCATTTTGATGAAGGAGAAAGAAAATAAGGAAGGCGCTCAAGATAGGAAGCTGCTATCAAAGTCAAATCACTCCAATGAAGGAAGAAAAGGAAAGAAGATAAAAATAGAAGCTGTTATCAAGATCCAGAATAAAGAGGAAATAAAATTCTCAGATCAGACCAAAGCTGCAAGTTTCATGGAAGAGTAAAATCCCAAGATTGGAGGCAATAAGTTGAAGGGCACGCTTTATTCTTTACCTTGTGAAATTTTATAAAGGAGGCAGAGAGTTTGTGAGCACAAAAAGCATAACCCATCTACTCTAAAAAAGAGTCTTTTCTATTCATCCTAAATTTCTAATAACGTTTACGGTGAGAGAGTGAAAACCAATTGCATTTATAGTTGGTGCGCCAGCTTGGAAACCATCATGTTCATAGTGAGTAGTAAAACCACTTGTTTCTGGTGAACAAGTAAAACCAGGGTGTAAGATGTTATTGATTAATGGAGAAAATTCTCTTAGGAGTCATGAGAATTGGATGTAGGTTTCACATTGAGGCTGAAGTAAGATAAATTATTGTGTTCTTCCTTATTCCCTGACTGTTCTTTAAGTTTTATTTTCGGATCTGATATAAACTGGTTTTGAGGTATCTTAAATTTTGTAGGCACTTTAAAGTTTTGAAGGAGCACTTTCATAATACTTTTAAAACGTGTGTTTGAGTTGGTTTCAGTTCTGTTTTGAAAGGAAACTCAAAAGGTTTTAAATTTTTATATACTGTACCAATTCATCCCTCCCCTCTTAGTACTATTTAACTTTCATTTAGTATCAGAGTCAAGTCTCTAATTTTTGTGCTTAACTGCCTTGAGTAAAGATCCATGCAGGTTTCAATAGCAAATTTGATGAAGGGATACTTTCTTGAAGGTCATTGTATTTATACACTACCATTCTTTGATGGAGCAAACTATATCCATTGGAGTGGTAGAATGAAAGTCTTCATCTAATCGGTAAATTATTACATGTGGTATGTCATAGAGAAAGGTTATAATTCCAAACCAAGAATGGAATGAGCATGATAAGAATTTATTCTCTTTAAATATTAAAGCAATGCGTATGATATTTAATGCTTTGAATGAAAATGATTATTCTTGAACTAAAAATTGCTCTAATGCTAAATGTGTGGGACACTCTTAAAATTTTATCTCGTACTAACCCCGTTGTTGAGTATATGAAAGTTGACAATTTTCAAGAGGGAGGCATCTAAGAGTAGCTTAGGACGTGACTTTCAGGAGAACAAGAAAGAGCCAAAAGAGATGCACGAAAGCCAACTTGAGAAAGAAAGTTCTCTTGAATCCTTCACCAAAAATGAAGAGAAAAAATCTCAAAAAGAGATCACCAAGCAAACATTGGAAAAGCCTCAATCCATGACTCGAGGATTTAGAGGTATATGACTCTAAACTTGACACAAGTTATTCTCATGATGAGTGGCAATGTTTATCTAAAGAATCACATGAGAAAATGTTTTTAAATGATGAATGTACAAATTGTTGTGATTTAGAACTTGAAAATAATATGTTTATTAAAATTCAATTTGTACATTTAGCAAGCTTTTCAAAAGGAATGAAAATGCGAATTTAAAAAGAAATTTGAGAAGAAATGATTTAGGACACTATCCTAACAAAAGATAGAGAATTTCTAGAAAAGCATATTCTTCTATTGGTTGCAACTATTGTGGTCTTAAAGGACATATCTCTTATTTATGTCATATTAGAAGAAATGCACATGTAAAGAGGAAACAAATTTGGGTTCCTAAAGGATTTAAAAGTTCTAGTACTAACATTAAAGGACCCAAGATGAGATGGTACCAAAAATTCCTTCTAGAACTTCAACTATGCAGGAAATTTCTATGAATGATAGACAAACTGGTGTGGCCAAAGAAAAACTACCAATGAGAACTTCCCCAATGCTAAATGTTGAAGTTCGAAAATTTGAAGCTCATAAAAGAAAGCAATGGGTAAGAAAATGGCATCCTTTAAACACCAAGAATGAGGTACAACATCATTGGAGCCAAATGACTTCATGCAACAAATTAGTGGTTATAAATAATGCAAGAAATGCAGCTCAAAATTTCAATGAACATGAATTTGGTATGGAAAAAGATTCATAACTCATTTATGCATTTTGGAGCTCTCATTGAATTTTCAATTAATTATTGCACATATGCATGTTTTGACAATTTCTTGCATTATTAGTTTTATAAAGATTTATGACTCATGCATATTAAAAGTGTTCCAACATGGTTTTTTTAAGTGTTGGGTAATTGAAAATTATTTGCCAAAACAAAAATTTGAAAGCTCTCATGATTTTATGTGAAAATGAAATTTTGCAAAAGAATGATTTTGGAATTTTGAATGTGATATTATTTTGCTTTCATATAATTTCTGTGTTATTAAAATGCTCTACATTATAGCTGCAAAATATTCACTTGTAGTCATCACTACAAGTCTATAAATCCTTTTTTTTTTCTTTAAGAGAAATGAGTTGCATCCTTGAAAAGAAATTGACATGTGAGATGACCTAAAATAAGTCTAGTATAATCTTCTGAATTTTACTGTGTTAGATATATCGAAATATATGAAAAGTGATTGTTTTGATTAGTTGAGCTACTTAGACTGATTATTTCTCAATAAAACCCACATAAAAAGATTCAGGACATGAAAAACTATCATACTGGAAATTTTCATTAAATTTTGACATCTTTTGAAATTTGTGGTTAGGTCATTGAAAAATTTCAAGGTACAAGTTTTGAGGGACCTGATTTCTCATGAAAATTATTATATTTTGAAAGCTTGATATGCTGTCAGTTTTTTCAAAGTATATTTTCAATCATGACAGTATGTAAATGTAGACTAGTTTGGTCTCAACATACTTTCTCTCATATCCCTCTCATATGCTAAATTGTGTTGTATCATTATAAAGAGATAAATGATCATTTATGGAAACACCTAGGAAAGCATAAAGTGAGGAGGAGCTTTGTGAAAATTTTGATGTGAAATATTTTAGCTAATCCCCATGAAAAAGTATATTGTGTTTAATATTGTGTTTGATATTCTACTCTTGCTCATGATTGAATAATCTTAGATTTAGTTCATGATTGTAATTAGTTGTGAACTTTGATGCATGCACTTATGCTTTGTGAAAGTAAAAATATGCGAGTTTTGATAAAGAACATTAAATGATTCTCTTGTGAAAAATAATTATTTATCTTATTTTGAGAATGTGCAATTTAGTGCTTAATTTATGTGAAAATCACACTTGAAATTTTTTTTGCTTGTACTCAAAATGTGTGTCTCAATAGTCAATTATGTTTTGACAAATGCCAAAGAAGAAAAATCTTCTTGATGTTATAAAATTTTTTGAGAAGTTGATCAATCAAATGATTTAAAATATTTTGAATATGCATTCAAGAGTCTATCACATGCTATTTGAGAATATTTAAGCTCATTATTGGAACTTATTGTTTGAGCTTTTAGAAACATGTATTGAAGATTATTATTCTGAAAATTTTTTGGCTCAAACATGTTCAAAAGGTGTTATCATGTTGCTATGTGGCTTTGTGTGTTATTCAAAAATTGAATTGCAAAATGTCACTATCTTATAGCTTCATATTATGACTGTAGTGCTAAAAAGGATTCCTCTATTAATATACCATATTAGTAACTTTGAATTCCCCTTGTTCTGCTGTTGTATTGAACCAGTCACTCTAAAATCTTATTTCTATGGTGATAAAACAAGAAAAACTCTAAGCTATGTTAAACTCTAAGTTATGTTTTATGGGGAACACCGAAAAATTTACGGTATACGAAACTTGAAAATTTGCTCTATATATGCTCTGCAATATTTGAAATTTTTTGGAGCATAAAAAGATTTGTTGGAAATCATGAAGAGAAGAAATGGAGAACATGTACATGCCAAACCATTTTGATATTTCTGTTGGTATACACTGTTTTGAATAGGAGCTATGCCATAAAATCATTCTTATAATGAAGCTCTCATATTTTATACATGATTGAATATGCTTGGATATGCATGGTATGCTTTGATATATTTTAGCTAACTTTGCAGGCTTCAAGAATTGAGGGGGCCCATAAATTTAAGGGGCGCCATGTTAGAATCAAGAAAAAACCTTCACTCAGGGGGAGCAATCCTCATAAAAACAGGAAGTTGTCTCTAAACTCAAAACTTGTATTAGCTTGCAAACTATGTTTCAAATCCTTGTTCTGACATGCAGCAAATAATACTACTATAAATACTTTTTATGCTCAAACTTTTCAGTCCTATCATCCTTTAATACTGGTTTATCTGTAAAATGTTAGACTTTGATTTATCTTTGAGGAGAAATAGATATGCAAATTTTTTTAAATGCAATACATATTATGTTGAATGTTTTGCTGACAAGAGAAGAAATTTTCAAGCTTATATTTATAATATGATTGATATATTGATGGCACTGTATTAAATATTGTCATTCCGATATTTTCTGAATAATAATACTTTATCCAGAAAATGGCTGCCACTATGTTGAATGATTAATCTTGTTAATATTGGTGCTTTATTTGGTATTCCCTTTTGATAATGTCAAAAGGGGAAGAAATAGATATGCAAAACCTTGATAAATATGCTGAATATTCTCTTTAAGATTCTCATGTGCTTTAATCCTTGTTGGCATTTGAACTTTATTTGAAAATCTTAGGAAAAGGGTTAAAGGCTTGATGAGTTAATATGTTTTGCATATTTGGGTTTGTCATCATCAAAAAGGGGGAGATTGCTAACCCAAGGTTTCATTAAGGAATGATTTAGAGTTTTAATGACAACAAACAATTTTGAAAAATATTTTTTTATGCCATAAATTCCAAAGATATTTAAATCAAAATTCAAATGAAGTCAAAGTATAATTTAGTACACTAATTATTTGCTATCTTTGGAATAGGAATTTGAGGAAATAATGAAGAAGCATTTATGGAAATTGTGAGCAATGTGCAAATAAAAGGAATATGCAAAGGAGTCATTACAAACATTCAATGCCAAAGTCAAAATAGCAAAGAAGGAAATAACCTAGTTATCTCACGGTTAAAGTTTCTAGCAAAGGAAAAAAGAAGTCAACAATGGCATTGGAGAAATTAAGAGAAACCGTGAAGGGTAAAGCACAAAAGGATAAAAACAAAAAGAGACAAAAACAAGTGGTGGTCTACAAAGCAATTAAATACAAGTTTGCAAGAGCAAATAGGAGAAGAAAGAGAAGAGGTAAAGTGAAGAAAACTACTGCAACAGTCTCCACAAAATTGAAGAAGCAAACAAAAGCAAAAGGACAAAAGTTGGTGGGAGCATTTAATGAAAAGACAAATTGGAAGAAGGCGAATAGCTTGCCATATGTTAAGCTTCATTAGAAAGGAAAGAAACATGTCTAAAAGAGAGTCACAGGCACACTTCAAGGACATGCAATAAAGAAAAGGTGAAAGGCACTTAACAAGGAAAATGGAGGCAACAAAGAAAAATTCTCCAAAGAAGGAATCTTCGTTGGAAAGGAAATATCTACACAAATCAAGCAATTAATATTTGAAAGTCAACAATGGAAGAAAAAGGAGCAGCAAACTACAATGGAAATTTTTCAGAAAGGAAATATCAATCAGCTGTGCAGTAAAGCAAATTTCCCTCCTCTCATGTTGGTATCAAACTTGCAAGCTAATAAGGAAATTCTCAAGAAAGAAATTTTGGCCAAGCAGCAAAGGCAAGTATTCTAAAATACTCTAAGCTTGATGTAAGGAAAAACAAATTCAAAAATCAATATTCCTAAAGGAAGAAATTGTGAAAAGGAAAGTCAAAACAAAAGTAAAGAGGGAAAGGAAGAAAAACTACAGAACTCTGATAAATCCGCTATTAGATTTACATATGTTAAGTGTAAAAAGAGAGAAGAGACAGAGGAATAAGTGGGGAGTTAAAAGTAGGTGCCTTGTAACTGCAAAAGTAAAGATATTGGAAGTAGTTAGTTTGTTAACTGGTTAGTACTAGTATGACTCTTTAAAACGGAAGGAGTCCTCAAAGGGAGGTAGGCTAGTTTTTGGGAGTTAATGTGGGAGAGAGTAGGTCTCCCGAATTACTACTATCTGAATGAACAACATCAAAGGGAGCTAAAGCTCGTTTATTGACACGCTTAGGAAATCAAATGCGACACTACTTTTAACAAGCTGACATGACTCAGTCTAACTGAGACACAAACTCAATACTAGGACATAATTTCTTCAAAACAAGAAGGGAGGGATGACCAAGCGACAATAAAGATCCAAGGGTGATGAGGTGTAGGAGCAAGCGACTGAAGGCGGGATGGGAGAAGGTGGGCACTCCAAAATGTGCATATCATTTGATTCCCGGCTTCTACCAATAATCCGTCTTGTCCCATGATCCTAAAATAAGCAATAGTCAAGGAAAAATTGAACACTACACTGAAGAGCTTGGGTCATATAACTCACATATATAAAATTAAATGGAAATTTGGAAAATTAAAACACAGGTGATAACAATGAATGGCAAAGGGTGAGTTGTGCCACTCCCAAGGACCAAGCTAAATGATCAATCAGCCAAAGTGACACTAGGTAAATGGATGGATGAGAAAATGAACTGAGGGTACTTGTGTTGCCAATTATATGATCTATAGCACCTGAGTCAATGACTCAACCGCTGAGAGAACAGGAGAGACAAGCTGTGGAAGTACATGTCTGAACCACATTCGCAAAAGATGGGGCAGCAGATTGAGTGGCCTGGAATTGAGTGTACTGCGCATACTCATCAGCTGTCAAGGTAATAGTTTTCTGTTCATCCCTCAGAGTAATGTCTGAAACAACGGTAACCCGTTGCTGGTTCATAAGAAGTTTGGGCCAATTACGCTTAACATGACCTTGCTCCTTACAATAATATCACAAAATGCCATTTAAATCTCTACCACCCACATCTCTACCACCAGTTGAGCCACCCCAGGAACCACCTCGATGGCTGTTTCCCACAAAAGCATGTGTCACTCAGGCTAGTCACATTTTTAGAAGATTCTCAATTCGTCCTTCGTAGTTGAAAATACACATCTTGCAACTTCAATTTGTCAGAACTAGTCATAATTTGGGATTGGGCTGCGCCATACTCATCACACAAACTAGTAAGGAAACACATGACCAGCAACTGCTCACGTTGTTCACACATCTCCCAAACATCACTGGCGAGAGTAAAGTATTCGGCTTCTCAGAAACTTTCTTGAACTGAGTGAAATGGTCAGACAATGACAACTCCTTCTGATCAGGTAGACTTCCTAAACAATCTCATAAGTACAAGACAAATCTTCCTTCCCAGAGTACAAAGATGCAAGATATTCCCAAAGATCCTTGATCTTGTCTCAATGAGTAGTGATGTCCTCAACCCGGGCATCCAAAGTTTGCCCGATTAAGCCATACAGGCGCTTATCATCCCTGATCCACTTTTTTCGAACAGTCTCATCCTACGGGAGATCCTGGGTAAGATGATCTTCCATCTCAACCCCATACATAAAAATCTCAATTGCTTTCCGCCACTGAGGGTAATTATGATAACCTTCTAGTTTTTTGTCAGTAATCTTAGTAGGTGTCGGAATTAGTTCAAACACCAATCGCCTAGTCTCACTAAACCCAGAAGTAACATGACTAATATCTTACTCAAAAGCAACCTTACTGATTGTGGAATTATCTTCAGCCATGATTACAATGCGACAGATAAATATAAAGTGCTAAAAACTAATATTGACGAGGTAATAGAGATCAAAACAGCTACAAACTATGATCAGACTGACAAAACAACCACAAAAAACATGAAACAACTACACCTGAGACTTTTCCGTCAATGGTCGCCGAAGTTCAAGGACTCCAGTGAGGTAGAGGACTCCGTCAAAGACGAAGCACCCAACACACAAATCACCCAACACGCACGCTCAAACCACTCAACAAGCACCCATAATGCATTACTCAAAACGCTTTTGATGTCACCGACCACCGCAGATCTCGTCACCATCAATTATTGTGCCGGCAATATGGACGATTGTTGATAACCACCCTGCACAGCCACCACACCTCCAAATGCCGGCCATGATAGCATATTCAGCCTGCTAGACGTATGAACAGCCTCACTGGACCATCACTGTGGTCCTTTCAACCACACTGCTGAGAGAGACGACGGTTAGAGGACGCCAAAGCTCAGGTGCCAATGGTCAAGGAATGTGTACACTTAAGGTTGAACTTTCTCAGCCGCACAAAAGAGAATAGGTAGGAAAATAAGTAAAAAAAAAAAGGAAAAAGGAAAAGGAAATTAGGGTTCCAAGGAAAAGGGAAAAATTTTAGAAAGGATCCAATACCATGTAACAAAGTGAAGCAAAGAAAGAAAGAAAGAATGAGAATGGGATTACTAACTTGTGTTAGTCAGGATCCCAGTGTGTTTATTTATAATAAAATAATAGGTTACACGTAGTAGGCCTAAGTGCACTAGGGCAACACACACCAACTTCATGACACGCATAATAACACAACTTATAACATTTTTTTGTACAAAATACACAATTATACGATTACCTTCAAATTAAATGATATATCAAATATAATCTTATATTGCACAGGTATAAGTGTGAAAGATGATATAGTAGGTACTTGGCTCCTTCAGCCTGAATAAATGGGGCATAGTTAAGGCTTAAGCTCACTAGAGAACACTGAGAAATAAGGAAAGGGCACCATGGGGGGAAGGAGGGGGCTAGAGTATTTTAGAAGGGTCCATCCCCATGCCCTCATACTGTCACACATTTCAAGGCCTCTTCATTCAACTAGCAAAAACTTTGTAAATTTTGATTACTAGTAATTTAAAAAGTAATATACTAAAAGCGAAATAGTTTCGTAACTTCTTATCAT
Source organism: Ceratonia siliqua (assembly GCA_034509205.1). Lineage (NCBI taxonomy): Eukaryota > Viridiplantae > Streptophyta > Magnoliopsida > Fabales > Fabaceae > Ceratonia > Ceratonia siliqua. Next base: position 19,859,386 of record JASKGM010000009.1, on the reverse strand, counting down.
CCACAAAGAAGCAATAATTTAAATAGCTAAAAAGGACACATGAAATGCTGTATGTTGGATGCCAGGACATCAATCAATCTATTGTCAAAGAAATATGAAAAAACCTTCTCTTTTCATTTATACTGTAGATTTAAATGGGAAGATACGTTTTACAAGAAGTTCCAAAGGACTAAATGCGCCTTCAACCAAACTTAAAAGCCACAAAATAGAAAAGAATAATGAAGTCTTAAAAACATCATTGTAAGAAAGATAAGATCTTCTTACATTGCTTGAAGTTCCATTCCGTAAAATTTGATTTTCTTGATCAAAACTTGGAATTTTGGCTGCAAAAACATTAGAGTTAAAATTAAAAAATGACAAGATGCTTTCCAGACTAGCATTTGGTTCTGCTGAAAACATAATTAATTACCTCCATCAGGAGTAGTAGAGGTGTTAATATCATTTGTAACCACTAGGTCATCCCAGTCAAGTGTATTAATTTCATGAAGCCTCCATTCATGACTTTTGACTGTTAAATTGTCATTAAGCTCTGTTTATCTCCAAAACCGGAAAAACATCAAGGAAAGACAATTTGGGAATAGTAACCAGATATTAGTCGTTAAGATACTACAACTATATGTAGCATCACAAACAAAAATGAACTCTTATCTTCAGCTTCCTTTGGGAAAGGTGGGAAGAAGGAAAATGAGATGGGAGAAATAAAAATGTGCAACAAAGAGAGACATGCAGCTTGTATTTATGCATTGCACATGTTCATTACTCTCAACTCATTGACCAGCCGTCATTGCTTTCAAACAAATCCTCAAGATCTATCTTCAGTATTTAAAAATCAAAGTATGTTTCAAAGAATTGTAATAAGCCTGTTGCATTGATAGCTTCCAACAGTACAGCTTGAAAGAAGATAGACAACAATCATCTTAAAGTTCTCACCACTAGCATATGCATTGTTGGTCCCAGAATCTAATTCTTCTGATAGAACCCATGGAGTGGTTGGACCAGAGGCAGAACTAGAATTTGAATATACAGGTGTGACTGGAGATCCTTGCAACTGTATCATAAAACACACAGTAATCAAGGTTAGAATTTCAAATCGTACTTATCCACCAGATGAAACGGTAAAGCATAAATGGCAACTAAGTATGAGTTAATGGCCAATTATAAAGATGTGTTAAGTATCTTCCACGAAAAGAAAATAAGTGATAAAATCGCAGCACTGACAAGATCTTTGTACTACAATATGCAGTTTCCTTCTGTTGAGAAACCTATCACAATAAGTGATACAAATCAACTGATAGTGTTAAAGGTTATCTCCTCTTAACATTACCTAATTATTTCTTAGGATTATCCTCTAGTTTTATTATGAAGATAGGAGTTTATCATGTAGTTAAACTCTATTTTCAGAGTATTATAAATAAAGGAAGGTGCAATGGCTGGTGTGTGTTTTTCTTTGGCCCCTAAGTTCTGCCAACCATATCTTTGCTTTAACCCTAAATTTCAACACCTTCCGTAAATAGTACTTTATATGCAGATACATTAAAAAAAGTTAGAATTTATTCTACAATGCTACAAAAGACTGTAAGTAGAAATAAAAGCAGTTTTGACACAATGAAACAACGCGTGGGATTCAAAATTTTAGATCAGTATCTCTGTTAAATGGCATTTGATTCAATACTGTTGCAACGAAACTGCCTTTCTTTTGTATGAATCTGTGCATTAATGAATAAATAATATTAATGTTTTTCAGGGAAATGACATGGACCATCTCTGCCACAAAAGGAACACGGCAACCCCTTTAGTGGAAAGAATAGCATGAAGAATATTATAAACCCACCACCAACTAAGAGAACAAAACAAAAAAGAAAAGAATATCATATATGGCATAACAGAAATGACAAGTAAAGCAGCACTGTAAGAAACAGACAACTTTAAGGAGTTAACTCATATCAACAGATCTAAAAATGGACTGTTTATATTAGCATACTTAAACAATACATGGCAGCCATAGAACAAGCTTCCAAACTGTCATGCTTCAAGCCCAACTAGCCCAAGAGTCCAACACATTAGGCAAAACCAGATGGCTTAAAAAGGCTTACCTGAGTTCTCTTAGTAATTATTGGTAATTATATACCATCATCCAATCCCCTTCAAATAAAATGGGACTTGGGGTGACACAACCTCCCCCACTGAATTGCCTAATACCCCATTATGCCCTACAGATGGCTCATGGCCAAAGATCTCCATCAGACAATGTGGGATACATACATACTTGATCCACCAGCAGGTAAGCAGTAAGGCCTAAAATACCATAGGTCTCAAGCCTCCAGCATAGCATCTCAGGATCCACCAAGTTCTGGAGCCATGTGTCCCCTCGTGTTTTCCTTCATACTAGTGGCCAAAATATCATGCACTTCTGGCTTATGATGGTTCTTTTGCCATTTTGTTACACTTACACCCGAAGCCCAACTGTCCCAAGGGAGTTGAAATAGGCCAAATCAAACGGCATGGCCAGTTATCTTACTCATCAGATCTTCTTGTAACCATCATCTAATCTGATGTGTATATAATGTATGCTATGAAGCACAGGTACTCCAAAAATCATGTCGTATCCCTATACAGCATTATATTGATACCCTTGGGTAATCTGGGTAAAGCTTGGAAATGAGCTTGGCACAAGTCAACATTCTTTTAGATAAAAACGCAGTGTTTTGCAGCACAAGTTCCCCAAAATGCAAAAGGAGGAAGCGAAGGGCCCTTTCTCATGTTTCTCTCTCAAATCTGCCTTTAATTTGCTATATATA
>JASKGM010000009.1:19828102-19856488 GCA_034509205.1 Ceratonia siliqua | reverse complement strand
ATCTCTATTACTATTCATCCATAATTTTTTTTATTATTTATTTGTAACTTAAAAAATTCTACAAAAAATATAAAAACATCTTCAAAAATTATAAAAAAAAATTTATGATATAAAATTTAATTTATTAATTTTAAAAAATAAAAAAAATTTAAAAAAAATTCAAAAAAATAACTCCCCTATCATTTACTGTATGAACAGTAAGGAGTAACCCCTTATTTTTTATAAAGTTCAATTATCAGTAGAATTTATTTTATTCTGTTTTTATTTTTAAAAAAAATTTAAAATGTTTAAAAAATTAAAAAATTTTATTTAGGCATTTTTTTAAACATTATAAAGTTAAAAAATAAAATTTATTTCAATTATTTATTTTTAAAATCAAATTTTCATTATTATATGTATATTTAGTTATTTACTTTTACTAAAAACTTGAATAATATATTTATTAATATTATATATTACTGTTATGTATATTATGTATATTATTATTGATATATTATAATTATAATTCTTATGGTAACTTATTTTATCGCATAATTTTCATATATATATATGGGAGATGTTACTGTATAACCTCATTTTTGAATTGTAGAATTACATCCCTTTACTTTATTGTATTTTTAGTTGTTTTTTATAATTAAGGAAGTATTTTCTATATTATATATATTTTAAAAAATTTTAAAAATATTTTTAAATATTTTTTATACTTTAGATACTCTTTATTCAATAGTAGTTTTAGATTTGTGTTTTTTTTAAGTAAAAAATTCTATAAAAAATTTTAAAAAAATATATAACATAAAAAATAACACATTAATTTTAAAGAAAAAATATTAATAAAGTGCAAAAAGTAAGAGCCACTATAATCTTATTACCTAAAAATAGGGTATAGACTATAGAGTAACAACACACACAATTTTATTTATTTATTTATTTTAAATTGATATTATTATATTATAATACTAGTATTATATTAATTAAAATTATTTTTATTTATAATCTTTGTGTTTTGATCTATATTAGAATTTCAAAATTTTATTTTATTTTATTTATTTTATTCTAACTAAAATATATTCATTATAATGTAATCAATTTTAAAATACATAACATGACCTAAAGTGTGATAGTATAATATTTAGTAAAATGTCATTAATAAATTAATCTAATTAAAAAAATTTCAATTAAAAAATAAACGTTCTCAAAATATTATTTTTGAAAACATATTAAAACTATTTTATTTTAAAAAAAAATTAGATTATTTTTTTTAAAAAAAAACACCTTACAAACATATCTTTGCCAAAATTTTTTGTTATGGAAAAAAGCAACTAATAGAAATTTTGTATAAAACAAAAGTAGAAATAGAAATTATTAGTTATTGAATAATAAAATTTTCGTTTAAATAAAAAATTATAAATATAATCTCAATTATTAATTAATATTATTAAAATTTGTTGTCCTTTAATAGTGTCTCGTTCACTGGCCACACCGGTAATCAGTCTTCGTTCCTGGGTTTATACCACAAATTCCAAAAACCTGTAGACAAAAGCTTGGAAAAGGAAAACCAGTGTTTGTCTTTCGTTTTCTTGGTTTCTCTTTGATTCTTCATTAGTTGGTGTCTCTCTCTCTCTCTCTGAGTTAGATCTCTCTTTATTCTCTCTCTTCGCATAACTGCTTCCATTTTCCTGCAACCTCGTCGGTGCTCTCGCGGCGGATTTTGAATACTTTTCAGATATTTCTGGGCGGAACAGCGAATTCTGAAACTTTCAGGGACAGTATGTTTCTTGTTGATTGGTTTTATGGGATTCTGGCATCTCTGGGTCTCTGGCAAAAGGAGGCGAAGATCCTATTTCTAGGGCTAGATAATGCTGGGAAGACTACCTTACTTCACATGCTGAAAGACGAGGTTGTATCTTATTGTACGATTATTTTTGGTTTCTGGGTTTTCATGTTTCGGGCTTTCTTTATCTTCTTAATTTATCCCAGCAACCAAGCCCCATAACTCAGTGCGTGTTACTAAATACTTTTAATTTCTATTAGCTACTCGTCCATAAACTGAAATTGGAGGCTATTTATTTTTTCCCCATTATGTAGAGATTAGTTCAGCATCAACCTACTCAGTATCCGACTTCGGAGGAGTTGAGTATCGGGAAGATAAAATTCAAGGCCTTTGACTTGGGTGGGCACCAAATTGCTCGCAGAGTGTGGAGGGACTATTACTCCCAGGTGTGTTTCTGGATTATCTTCAATTTTTGGTCTGCATTGTTTTGTTATTGTAAATTCAGGCAGGACATTTGGTTGGAAACTTGGTACATTAGCTGCGTCATTATTTTGTGTAGCCGTGGTTGGTTAGATGGAACTGCAAATTTTTCATATTGTGAGAAAAGTTAATCAAGTCGATAATTTAAATTGTACTTCTGAATTTTTTTTAAACGGTCATTGTGTATGAAATTAACAAGCGATGTAAAATCTATGGCCTGATCACTTTGCCCTTACTTTGTCGTCTATAGAATGTACAGTCTTTCGCTGCCTGTTGTTTGACAGTGATTTGGGTTTTATGCAGATGATAATTAGCGTTATATGGTATGGGCTAAGTAGGAATAAGCTATTCTGTATGAGGTTATGTTTGCTTAGACTTAAGTTGAGCATGCTTGTCTGTTGTTTCTGAGATGCATGATCCTTTCCCACATATATGGATGTGGACAAAAAACACTATCTGCTAAAACTTTATACAAGTGTGATTCGGACTTGGAGGAAGATGGGAAATTTTGCTTCTCCTTTAAAGAATGAGTAAAGAGGATTCCGCACTTAGTATCCTGCTTTTGATCTGTAATGTTCATTATCTCATATATATTGAGCCATCTGTAAATAGTAGAACAGTATGGAATTAATTTCATGATAAAGGGAAAATTGTGGACAGACATTGAAACTGTATGTGAGTTTTACCTCTGATTAGACCTTTAAAATGTAATCTATGTGAGTTCAGGTGTCTTGATTTCCTGCCGTGCCACTTTAATACTTCCCTGTAAAAGTATGTAATTAGCTGAAAGAGTTGAGAAGAACATATTACTTTAGTTTAGTTATTACTGAAAAGATAGAAGTGAGGTAGATTTATGGTAACTTCTCGTATTCAGAAATATCTGGCTTCCTTAGCTTCAGATGATTGTGTTAGATATTAAGTTTTTCTGAATCAATTTTTTTTTAATGCTTGTGATGATTTTTTTTTAATTCTCAATATCATTACACTTAGCTTGCTTGATGGTTGTATTTAGCTCGCTCCAAAGAGTCTCAGGCGTTTATTCTTGAAGTGTCAACTAATTATTTAGAACTTGCTTTGAGGCCTAAATCTGTACAATGATAGTTTTCTATGGAGGTTACATGATCCCTCCTTAGTAGTTGTGAAATTTCTGTCATGTAGGTGGATGCTGTAGTCTACCTGGTTGACGCATATGATAAGGAGAGATTTGCAGAATCAAAGAGGGAGCTAGATGCTCTTCTTTCTGATGAGTCGCTAGCGAATGTACCTTTCCTTATCTTGGGAAACAAGATTGACTTGCCTTATGCTGCCTCAGAGGACGAGTTGCGTTATCATATGGGCCTTACTAACTTCACTACGGGCAAGGGTAAGGTTAATCTGGTTGACTCCAATGTCCGTCCTCTGGAGGTATTCATGTGCAGTATTGTCCGCAAGATGGGATATGGTGAAGGCTTTAGGTGGCTCTCTCAGTACATTAAATAAGGCAAGTGAATAGACATTTAAGTGCGCTCGTAGTTGTTGATCACCTTCCTGCTGAGCCAGTCTCCACAATGGCATTGTAGTTTTTTAGACGTGGCTGCTCATGTAAATTGGATACTTAATGCTAGCTTTACTGACTTTTGGGCAGGAAGATAAGCATGTGTTGTTGTCTGTACTGGTTACTAAAATTGCAGAACTAATAAAGTGAGCGTGGTTTTAATGTTACTGTAATGGCTCCATTGTTGTTTGGCAGTGGCTTTAGTTTTTTCCAAAACAATATTCGGGATAGCTGTGTTCATATTTCATGTACACAAAAGTAGAAAATTTTCCAAAAGTTTATTGTTGACATTGCTTTTCCTCTATAAATTTTGCTTTTACTAATTTGACAGCTCTCTCTTCCTCTCTCGCCACATGTAGGTACCAGATAATAGTTCATCTCTCTCAAGATAGAAAATTGTCCCAATGGATGGTGCCATTTACACGCCCCCTTAGTATAGGGAGAAGGATTCAAGTCTCACTTTGGGCACTCATTCTCTTAAATTTGGTTAGTATAGATTGAGTTAGTTTTATTAATTTCAAAATCTCAATTTTGCAGTTTGAGGTATATTGAACTCCAAACAAATTGTGAGTTTGTAAAACCTGCTTAAACTGCCTGCACCTAATGCAGATTACTAAATTCAGTTGTAAATTTTGTTTTTGTTTTTTTGAAGGATCAATTAAACTTGATTTTAAAGTACAAACTAAAACTAATCATTTTGTTTTTGCAGAGATCCTTACATTTTAACCTGTCTATTAGTTCCTTTTTCTTTTATTTTTGAATAATGGTCTCCTTCTCCCCCATGAACTTTATTTTTCGTTTCTTATGTTCTCTTCCAGGTCCCTTAAGTGGATCTGTTAAAGATCTTCTAAGTGCTTATTTTTTTATAAGGTCATTCAACATCATGTGGGCTGGCTTATTCTCTTTCCCGTTTTAATGATTTTATGAACAAAGAGTTTTCAATCGGATCCGATGAAGTTAATTTTAGTTTATATTCACAATTTGAATATTATTTTTTAGCTTATATAAGCTCAAAACACAGCTTACATATAAGTTGTTATTTTTTTTAGAGAAATATTTTAACCTCTATCTTATACATACCTCTCATTTATTTTTAAAATTTACACAAACTTTTTGTATATTTTAAAATTAAATTACACATAATTCTAATTTAAAAAAAATAATAATTAGTCAATTATTAATTTTTAGTTATCTATATAAAAATCCAAAATTATCCTTAATGAATTATTTCATGCACTATTACTTAGTGGGTCCATGCAGATAGTGAATAATTATTTTATAATCAATAAACAATTGTCTCTTTAATATGGTATAATTTTTTTAATATTTTTATCAAAAAAACAATTTGTTATCAAAAATAATTTTTAACTTTACTTTTTTTAATTGAGTATTAATTAAAGCAGTATAAATAAAAATTAAAATAATATTTTAAATACATAAAAATAGAGTATTAATAAAAAATTGACTAAAAAATTAATTCAAATTGACTCTCCTTGTAATGCCTAACTTTTTTTTTTAAAAAAAAAGTTTGAATTTCATTAACAAAAAGCCTAGGGATTAAGTAGCAAAAATTTAATTTTAAAATAATTGCAAATTAGTCCCTCCTCTCCTTAAAAGCCCAAAAATCAAAAGAAAAAAGATTTCCTATTCTCCCTCTCCACCCCCGGTTTGGTGCCCTAAACCTGTGAAAACTCTCTCCCTTGTGCCTTCTCCTCCACTAGTCAATCACACCCAGTCATCGCTACTGCCTCATCGCCTAGTCGTCGGCGAATCCCTTCATTCATCGATCGTTGCTTCCTAGTAGTGTGGAGCGTTCGTAGGTTGTTTTGGAGTCTTTTGGAGGCTGTAACTTGGGTGATTCAACGTCAATTTTCTAGTAAGTTGCCTATCATCCTTCTCCTTAAATCAAGTAATTTATGGCAGTATAGCAAGACTTGGAATTGTGATTTTTGTTAGGTTAGTGTGGTTTTTCCAAATTTAAACTTTGCCCAATTTCAAATTCTTGCAAAAATTGACTTCCTCATTTTTTTTGAGTTTTAATTTAGTGAAGTTTGGTGAAGAGACTAAATACCTGAGAAGTTTTTCCAATTCATCTAGAGGTTTCACTTTTAATCTAGGGGTATTGGATTCTCTAAACTTTATTATTTGGTATGCAAGTGTATGTTTCCTTTGGGCATCAAAATAAGAAATTTTTGAGGATTTTAGGCATTTACAATTCAGATTTTTAAAAATTTGTTCTAACTATATTATCTTTAGTTATATAAATTTTTGGGCACTCTGTATTGTCTCTTTTTGGGTTGCCATTCCTTCCAATTGAAAATTTCACCACTTTGAGGAATTTTGATCAAAATATAGTCAACTAAATTTTTGTGAACTTTCGTTGGAACCATTGACAAAGTGAAAGAGTGGCTAGTAGATAGATGAGTACTTTATGAGCAAATAAGAATGAAAATGTTATGAAATTTAATTGGTATGAAGTATAAACTTTGAAATTTCTTGGTATAGATAATGTAAGAATAGACTGGCTAGAAAATTTAGGAGTGAAAAGGATTTATGCTGATGTTATATGAGTTTGGAAAATCATTGAGATAATGAGAAACCAAAGTATTGGGTCGTCAACTAAGTCCTTCTAGTGTCAAATTCTTATTAAATAAATCAGCGATTCTCACCTAAATATTTTTTCCATTTTAGTTATAGTCGTAGTGTTAGGAACACAATTATGAATTCGGGTTGCTAATATGTAGGTGTACATGTTATAATTATAGGTATACCTGAAACAAATTCTTCGGATCCGAATCTGTCCTGAGGTAGAGTTGAGTGGAAATAATCATCTTATTGCCTACAATTTGAGTGTTGAGTGGATATGTACTTATCTCTATATGCCTGAATATTTAAATTTGATTTTTATGATTTGCTTATGTTATTAAGCATGTCTTGAGAAATTCTAGTCAAGAAACAGATTATTTATATGTGAATTTATTATTCTTTCCCAAATTATGAGATTTTCCCAAAGTATTTATGGGAAGGCGTGATTTGAGTAAAATTTCCAAAGTTGAATTTAGAACTTTGTTTTGGGATCCGTAGTAGAGTGGTGGTAGAACTATTAAGTGCACCTAAGTCACAACATTTATCAGTTAAGGGCAGTTCTTGGTAAATGGTATTTCCGTCAGTAAGTACAGTTATTGACAGAAAATTGAATTTGAATGGAATAGTTCCTTCGAATAAGTGAAACTCCGAAAAGAAGTGGTTGGCTGAATATTTCGTTCGGTGAGTGCAGTCTCGAATATGAGGATCGGATCGTCCCTCTAGTTAAGTTTACCTTTTGGAGTGAAAGACTGGTTTCTCAGTTTGAATTCTTCCATTGAGTTGATTATGGATCCTAATATTTTGTGAACTTTAATAAAATATTTCTAAACTTAAATATTCTTTTGTAATAATATTATTAATTATTGTTATATTATTGTTATCTTATTATTTGACATATAAATTATTTTATTTTCCATATGTAAGGTGCATTATGTGCATATTATTATATTGATTATACCTTATATATTGAAACAGTGTTTTAACATGATAATTTTGACGGTAATACACTTTACACCTAGGAGTTCATGCATCCTTTGGTAAGTATTCTTCCATTTACTGAATCGGTATGACTCACCCCTTCAATTTCTAACATTTTTCAGATAAAGGCTAAAGCCACTAGTGAATTTCCTTTAACTCCACCCACACCTTTTGAGTTTGCTAACTAAATTGGTAGACACAACCTTGAGTAGTAGTGGAGTACACTTGTGGAACTATAGACAAATGTTGGAATCGATATTTTTGCATTTTGAATAAGGGTCATGGTCTATAATAATAATAATTACATAATTACTGCGTAAATAGTAGATACAGTCCACGTTGAACCCATTTATAATTGATATTTTAGGCCATGGAAGCCATTTGAATTTTGGTGGGCCTATCCACCTTATGGATTTTCTAAATGTACACTAGGATAATTCATATTTTAGAAAAAAACTTTGTTGGTTTAGAATTTTTATGTTAAAGTGTAGTTTGTTTCTATTATTAAATTCATAACTTATTTTGAATTACATTAAGTACATCAAGTATTCTAGGCTGATAGATTATTTACATACATGGTAATTTTTTTACACCAGGCACGTACCCTGAGAGGAGCATGACACTCACAAAAATTAATTCACAAAATTCAGTTTTTTAGCCATAATCAACACAAATCAAATCCCACTTACATCTCACTACAAAATAATTGACTCAGTTTTTTTATGAATTTTATGAGAATTAATTTTTATGAAAAGAGCATTATTCTTTCACGAACCTGTCCTTGAACAGTATCACATTTTTGTGTCATGTTCACAGAATGCTAGTTTGAATTTCTTGTAATAAATTTATTACTTATCCAAAATTCTTTATTTTGACTTCTAAATAAACTCATTTAGAATTGAATTACAAGCTTTAATTGTTTTTTATGTGAAGTTGATTTTAATGTGGCATGATAGAGTACTATATATTTACCATTATAATATTATTTGAAATTTAAAAAAATAAATTTCATTATATACTAATTTTAAATATAATATTTTAAAAAAATACTAATAATTAATTCTAAATTAATTTCGGTTGATTGCATGTATATCAATACATATATACAATTTTGTATGCAATATTTAAAGTCATATGCTTTAGTGTGAAATCACATTTTTTTTAATAGACACGTGTTTCTCTTCTGGTATAATGACCACGTGACTTTTTATAAACAATTCAAGTCATAATGGCTTAAAGTTTCTTATTGGCTAATGTGATAATTTGTTACGACATTTTATATAGAACTCACTCTCAAAGGCTAGCCGTTGAAGGGATGATGTCTAAGGTATTATAGACCCCCACATTCCCCAACACCTAAGTAATGTGGGACTATCTCAATACTTGTCTCATACAAAATATCAAGGTGTAATGATATTTTATAACAATACCTACCCCTTAAGAACCCCCTTCCACAATGGCCCACTTTGGCTGTCTACTCAGGGTGCCTTTCATTCTGACTTTTCTAGGTAGCCCTTTCCCTGATCGCTCCTTTCTAAGTTGCCCCATCCGCGTTGTCGGCGCCCAATAGACTAAAACTGCTTTGATACCACTATTACGACATCTTAGGTAGAACTCATCCTTGAAAGCTAGCCGTTGAGAGAATGGTGTTTAAGGTGTTATAAACCCCTACATTACTCAACACCTGGACAATGTGAAACTACCTCAATACTTGTTCCATATCAAATATCAAGATGCAATGATATCCTGTAACATATTTGCAATAAAATATATAGCAATGCATCATCAATCTTTCTTTTTTGCCAACAGGAGCGTTCAGGTTAATTTTGCCAGTATGAAAGATAGAATAGCATCCCCACAACAGACTTTTTGGCAAACCTAGATACTTTCATCAAAAGCATCAACACACAGAAAACTTACATATGAAGGCTTCTTCATAAATGACCATTCAAGATATTAAAGCAACTTGAAAAGGTCAAGGCCTACACTAGGAATTTACAGTATCTACATTTCATAGACTATACAAGGGGGAACCATTTAAGATACTACTCCCTTTGCCACACACAGGAGCCTATACTTTTGGCTGTATCCCAAATATAACAACCTTTCTAAGGACTGTTGCCAAGCTATTTCTTCACTTGCATATCAACCTCTGAATAGAGGATCTCTTCATATTCCAGTTCCAGCTACAGAAAGCAATTCTACAAGTAAATATACACGCATAATCAAATCCTAGAAACAATGAATATTGAATAAATTAGTTACCCTTGCTTGATTGTGAGCCATCTTCATCCTCCTATACTCTTCTTGTGCTTTCTTTGAACGGAACATAGCCTGAACACGTACTACAGATCTCTCAACACGTTCTTCAGCTTGTTTCCTACCAGTCAGAAAGAATTCCTCCTCCACATCACTTTCTTGCTTTTGATCTTCCATTTCTTGGACAGGATTAACCTGGAGCCCACGGAAGCCTTTTCTCTTTAATCGCCAACGGAGGATTGCTTTCTCAAGTACTCCAACAGACCAAAGAATTTTACGATACTGCTTCCGCATTTGGTAGCCCCGGAAAGCAGCCTGCATTGAAACATATGCAATCAATCTTTTCCTGGTTGTACATTATATAATAAGAACTGAAGAAGATGCAATTTTAGCTAATAAATCATCATTAGTTTCTAAGGTTTAAGATTAAGAGTAAGAAGAGGGCTAATCTCCTGTCAATGATAAACCATAGGCCTCCAATGAACCAAGAAAAGGAAAAAGAAAACAAGAAATAATACACACACGACACATGGATGGATAAATAGATAGGAAGGTAGATATATTATCCTCCTTGGCAAACAATGAGAGAGACATTTACAAGTTTCTCCATTGCTCTCTACATTCTACAATGCTTCACTTCAATGGTCTCACTGCCAAGGCATTCTCTGTTCAACACGCTAAGCACTACTCTTTTTGTGTTGCTACGACTAGATGGGGGAAGAACCTATATAAGGTTAGAAAACCATCCCTAGGTCCTATATTCCAGGGTACAAAATCAACACCCTCAGCTTTATTTCACCTTCTGTTTATAGGAAAATCTATGCCTTGATTGTGTCCATTTTGGATAGATATATATTCTTTATGAATTAGTCAACATCAACATAATTAATTCCAAGGCGAAGAAAAGTGATTGTGTTGTGAAGCTCGGTTGTATTATTTAGAAGTGTCGGATTGTTAGGGACTTTTTATTGTATCAAATCTGGAAATTACTTCCTGAAGTTTAGGGATTAGTTTCCATTTTGTTCCTTGATTTAGTTTCTGATTTGGTTTGTGTTTTAAACCAAATTTCCTTTATTTTCCCTAGTCATTATCATAATTATGGGGACTTAATGAAAGGCATGTTACCATATTTCCCTATATATTCTTTGTTTCCCTTCTCTGAAATTATGATTGAATAAAATTATTTTTATTTCTTCTAAATTTACATGGTATCAAAGCCAAGGCTCTTGATCCAAACCTTCAATGACAAAAATAGCATGACCGGTGCTAGAAGGACTACGAATCCTTCTGAAGAAACCTCAGAAAGTTCGAACTCAGGATCAGCCATGACCCATAGTGGTGTAGACCACCATTTTTCCCAGTACTCTTCATTCCAATTGACTGCCCACAAATTGAATGGGAAGAACTACCTAAAATGGGCCCAATCTGTGAAGCTAGAAATTGACGACAGAGGCAAACTTGAAATGACTGGTGAAGTGAGGCAACCACCAGCAAATTCAACTTACAACACTTGGAGATAAGAAAACTCTTTGATCACAGCCTGGCTAATCAACTCAACGGAGCAAACTATAGGTAAACCATACCTCTTTCTACCCACTACAAAAGATGTACGGGAAGATCTAAAGGAAACTTACTCTAATTTAAAAATAAAATTGGAAATTTTTTTATTTGAAAACCAAACTGTGGCAATCTAAACAAAGGGAATGTGAGGTAACATATTACAATAATGAGATGGTAATACTATGGCAAGAATTAGATCAGTGTTACGATGATAAATGGGACTGTACCTCTGACAGTGTAAAAATTATGAAAAAGGAAGTGTGTGACAGGGTTTATTTATTTCTAGCTGGTCTTAATTGTGAGTTGGATGAAATAAGGACTAGAATTCTAGGAAAAAATCCTCTACCATCTCTATGAGAGGCTTTTTTTGAGATTAGAAGGGAAGACACAAGGAGGAAGGTAATGTTAAAACCCTATGAACCAAAGCTATCCACTGAAACAAAAACCTCTACCCTTGTATCTAAACATCTAGAATCTGAAGGTGAAAGGAGGAAAAAAACCTTGGTGTGACCACTGCGAGAAGCCATGGCACACAAAGGAAATGCGTTGGAAAATCCATGGTAAGCCTACAAATTGGAAGAAAAAAACAGGGAATGATAACTGAGCATTTCAAGTTTCTCATGAGGAAAGCAAAGGGCAACAAGTCAATTCAGAATTGTCACCTTTCGCAAAGGAACAAATGGAGCACCTGTACAAACTCCTTCAATCCTCACAATCCTCTCAAAATCCTTCTTGTTCTCTAGCTAAAAAAGGTAACTTCTGTACCGCTCTTCTTAGTGTCAATTCCTTTCAAAATAATTATTGGATTATTGATTCTAGAGCAACTGACCATATGACAAGTTGCTCTAGCCTTTTCTCCTCTTATACTCCAAGTGCAGGGAAAAAAAAAAATTTGTTGATGGCTCTCTCTCAGCAATCGTTGGAGTTGGGTCTATTGTTATATCCCCTACAATCACCCTGCACAATGTTCTTCGTGTGCCCAAATTATCTTACAATCTTTTGTCCATCAGTACGATAACCAAATACCTCAAATGTTGTACTAATTTTCATCTTTCTCAATGTGAATTTCAGGAACTGACCTCGGGGAGGACGATTGGCAATGCTAGAGAAAGTGGAGGTCTCTATGTCTTTAAAGGTGGAACAGAAGCAATAAAGCAAGCTCACAATACCTGTTTTTCTATTTCTAATGCTGATGATATTATGCACTAGCACTATAGATTAGATCATCCAAGCTTTCATTACTTAAAACATCTGTTTCTTTATTTTTTTAAGAATAAAAGTTAGGGGTATCAATCATGGCCGAGTTTGGTGAGCTAACCCTAACCCTTGGCAGGTTTTGAGCCAAAAAAATAGGCCCTCAAAAATCAAGTTATTTTTGGCCCGACTCATTAAAGGTTCAGCCCGTGAAGGGTACCCCTTGACAGGCCAGGTTTAGCCCTTTTTTTTTTTTACACTTGAACCATTTTTTTCAGTTTTCACTTTATAAGTTTATTTGCTTTGTAGATGAAGAAGAAGATGACAACTCAACAATTGCACCAAATTTATCTGAGCAAGACTCAAATATAAGTATCAAGGATTATTGATTAATCCTTTTGGTTTTAATTTAATATTGTTGTCATTGTGGAGATCAAATTTATGATAGATTGATGTTGTTTTGTTATGAATGAAAATTTTACATAATTATTGAGAATGATTAATTGATAATTTATGATTAATTAATAGTTTATGTTTGATTTTGTTATGAAATTTTATATTTTATTTTTATAATTTTTTCATACATTGACCCGTTAATGCCTGTTTAGCCCTGTAACCCTATAGGGTTAAGGCCGGGTCAAATTTTTGAAGCCTTTTTCCTAAAAAGGCTTTTTTAGCCTAGGTCGTCAATGGCTAGGAGGGTTGGGTTGACCCTAATTGACACCTCTAATAAAAGCCCATCTTTGTTTCAATGTGAGATTTGTGAATTGGCTAAACACCATCGCCCATTCTTTCCCCCTACTCTGTATCAAGCATCAAAACCATTTGCATTAATTCATAGTGATGTATGGGGGCCATCTAAAGTTCCAACTATTTCTAGAAAAAAAAATGGTTTGTTACTTTTATTGATGATCACACGGATTAGCTTAGTGTATTTGCTAAAGGAAAAGTCAGAAGTAGAAGAAACTTTCAAAAACTTCTACACTATGGTGGAGACACAATTTCAAGAAAAGATATAGATTTTTAGAAGTGAAAATGGCAAGGAATATTTTAACAGAGTCCTAGGTAATTTCTTCTTAAAACAAGGTATGGTACATCAAAGCTCTTGCAATGATACACTCCAACAAAATGGGGTAACAGAACGGAAAAATAAAAACCTTTTAGAGGTTGCTAGAGCTTTGATGTTTACTAACCGTGTTCCTAAATATCTGTGGAGTGAAGCCATTCTAACAGCTACATACCTTATCAATCGAATGCCTACAAAAATCTTAAAATTTCAGACTCCACTAAGTGTGTTCCAAAGCTGTTTTCCTGCTTCAAAACTATCCTCTAACTTGCCATTAAAATTGTTTGGCGTTACTGTTTTTATACATATTCCTACTCAACCATGGCAAGTTGGATCCAAGAGATAGAAAATGTGTTTTTGTTGGTTCTGCTCCAACTCACAAGGGATACAAATGTTATGATCCCATTTCCAAAAAATTGTTTGTCACTATAGATGCTACCTTTTTTGAGTTAAAACCTTTTTTTGAAACTCATCTTCAGGGGGGGACTCGGAATGAAGATTCGGATTTTGGTCACCTAGAAAAGCCTACAAACTCAAACGGATCAAATTTTTTTATCAATACTGATCCCAGTTTTTTACCTAATGAAAACTCTATAGAACGAGTGCATAATTTCCCTAGCAATAGAACAAAAACAGGTACCAAAGAACCCCCAAGTTTACTCACAAAGAAAACCAATTCAAGACAATGAGACCAATGCTCCTTAGCATTGTCCAGAATCTGAACCAGAGGCTGGGCAGAATTCTACTGAGTTCTAAAGTAATCTTCAAATCAAACCTGTCCAAACCAGCCATTTTAATTCTGAATCAATTCAATCTTAGTCCAGCTTTCATGATTTTGATGTTCCTATTGCTAACGAGAAGGGTATTAGATCTTGTACAAAATATCCTATGGCTAACTTTGCTTCTTATAAATATTTGTCGCCTACCTTCTCTGTTTTTACTTCACAACTGTCTTGTGTGGAAATTCCAAAGAATGTACATGATGCTCTACAAATACCTAAGTGGAAGGAGGCTATTTTTGAAGAGATGAAGGCTCTTGAAAAAAATAAAACATGGGAAGTTGTGGATTTGCCCGAGGACTAAAAAACAGATGGATGCAAGTGGGTATTCACAACCAAACACAAGTTAAAGGGGTCACTTGAGAGGTATAAGACACGCTTAGTTGCTAAAGGATTCACTCAAACCTACGATGTTGACTACTTCGAAACCTTTGCACCCCGTAGCAAAGTTGAACACAATTAGAGTGCTCCTATCAATTGCAACAAATCTTGACTGGCCACTACCACAACTAGACGTTAAAAATGTGTTCCTCAATGGTGATTTGGAGGAAGAAGTTTACATGGATCCACCATCAAGATTTGATGAAAGGTTTGGCACAAAAGTTTGCAAACTGAAGAAATCTCTATAGGGGTTAAAACAATCCCCAAGAGCCTGGTTTGCAAAGTTTACACACTGTAAAAAATTAGGGATATACCCAAGGACAGACTAACCACACTATGTTCACCAAAACTTCCACCAATGGGAAGATAGTTATTCTCATAGTTTATGTGGACAATATAGTTCTAATGGGTAATGATGTTGCTGAAATGGAGAGGTTAAAAAAGTGTCTTGCTGCAAAATTTGAGATTAAAGATTTAGGACCTCTAAGATATTTTCTTGGGACGGAAGTAGCCCGATCAAAAAAGGGAATCTCAGTGTCACAACGGAAATATGTTCTTGACCTACTCAGTGAAACAAGAATGAGTGGATGGGGGAACTTGGTAACTTGGAGAAGCAAAAAACAAAGTGTGGTTGCTAGAAGTAGTGCAGAAGTAGAATATAGATCTATGTCTCATGGAGTTTGTTAGTTACTATGGCTGAAACAAGTCTTAGGGGAGGTAAGAAGAAGTGTATCCATGCCTATGAAGTTGTACTATGACAATAAGGCAGCTATTAGTATTGCACAAAACCCAGTGCAATGTGACAAAACAAAACATGTTGAAGTTGATAGGCATTTTATAAAAGAAAAACTTGAAGTTGGAGTTATTTGTATGCCATTTGTTCCAACTTCACAACAGATAGCTGATGTTCTTACAAAAGGATTATTCAAACCTACATACTAGTTTCTTGTTAGCAAGTGGGGCATGATTGATATCTATGCACCAACTTGAAAGGGAGTGTCGGATTGTTAGGGATTTTTGATTGTATCAAATCTGGAAATTAGTTCCTAAAGTTTAGGGATTAGTTTCCGTTTTGTTCCTTGATTTAGTTCCTGATTTGGTTTCTCTTTTAAACCAAATTTCCTTTATTTTCTCTAGTCAATAATTATCCCTTAAATTAAGGGATTTGCTTATTATCAGAATTCTGGGGACTTAATGATAGGCATGTTATCATATTTCCCTATATATTGTGTTTCTCTTCTCTGAATTATGATTGAATAAAAGTATGTTTATTCCTTCTAAACTTACAAGAAGTGTCTGAAAGAGCATGACACAACTTGTAATTTGTAAAACAAGTCAGGTTACATCAGTTAAAAATAGACTGAATTACTATTTTGGTCCTCAAGATTATCAAATTCTCAATTTAATCCTAGAAGGATTTTTTCTCTTAGTTTGGTCCTCTAATTTGAATTCTGTTAGCATAGTGGTCTTGCCATGAAGCCACATCAGCGGCCAAGTATGTTTTTGTTTAAGCCACATCAGCGTGTCCGTTAATGGCAGGACCATTTTACTAACATAATACATATTAAAGGACCAAATTGAGAATTTCAAAATCTTTTGAAGATCAAAATAGTGATTTAGTCTTAAAAATATGATTTAAACAAATGACATGGATTTGCAATCTGGCATGTTTACTCAGGGCAATCAGCAAGAACAGTAGCATGAAGAGTAGCTCTTACTTGAATTTTGATAGCCTGACGACGCATGTTGAGATATTCTTTACGGATCCTCCATGTACGGAAGGTAAGCTGGATGTGAGCAGCAGCTGCCATCATCTTCCTTGTCTCAAATTTGCGGAAGGCATGTTGAATCTTCATTGCTGCAACTATTCTGCGTGCTTCAGCTTCTGGAGACTGAACTGCACTAGTGCGTAATTTTAGTGAGTGCTCCCTAAATGCAGATTGTATTCGTCCTGCAGCTTCAGCAGCTGTCCGGTAAGCTGCTAGTGTATCCTTCAGGTACAGCTGGTCCTCAGTGAGATTCTCAGATTTGACTGGATCAGTTGTGCTTGTTTCCAGTGACCCACTAATATTGCCAGCTAAGCTCATGTCATTGAACTGCTGAACCAGAGACTTTTCTGACAGATAAGCTGCTAAGCCATCATAACCCTTCATATAAGCAAGATCAGCAGCAGTACATCCACCAGGATTTTGTGGAGTAGGATCTGTGACCAAGTTTGGCTTTGCCCCTGCAGTCAGCAGAGTCGCAACCATTTTCTCGCTGGATCGAGACAATTTTTAATCAATTAGACAATAAAACGAGTCAATTTGGCCCTACAGATATAAAATTCATGCTATGTTCACATAGGTTATATTTATTTCTGTTTATCTTGGAGGTGGGGAACGGGGATGTAGAAAAGAACATCAACAATGAAACCAGATTAGAAAATAATTAGTCAAATTGGTTGCGGCTAGGCTAATGATTTAAACTAGTAGGATCTGTGTGTGCATAAAACTGTACCTTCCATAATAAGCTGCCCAATGAAGAGCTGTCCATCCAAATTTATCACGGAAATCTAGTGACAAGCCTGACCAAGAAAATAAGGAAACAGCCCAAGAATATCCCAAAATTGCACATAGATGTATTACACTTTGACCCTGGGAATCATATTCAGTCTTACAGCGTAAGGCAATTCTTTCTAACAGCCATTCCCTTAGTCTGTTTTTCAATGACATTTCAAACAGTGCATCTGTTGCTTGGGGAAATGGAGTTTTGTTGTCTTCAGTTGACTTGATCAAATATTGCCAACTTTTGGAAACATATGATGTTTTGAAGGCAAACTTCCTAGCCTCCTTCAGTGCAGTAGGGGATACTTTACTAGAGAACAAATCAAGGCTCTTTTGTGTAGAAAAGAGCAAATAAGAGAGCCTCGCTTGAAGTCGAAACTTGTCCCAGTTGTACTTCTCTTCCATCAAGGCTGTAGGGTCATGCAAAATAGGAGTGCGATACTCAAAATTAACAACTTGGCTTATGGGCTTATTGCCATCACAGCTCATATAGAGATTCATGAATCCAGGGGAATGTGGTGGTACCCAACATCGGTAGACCCCAACCTGAACAAGTTCAGCTTGAACACTTACATCACCACAGACACACAATAGATTGGACTTTGCAAGGTGTAAATAGTCATTATGAAAGAATCCAGTGACCAGGATCTGCAAGAAGTAGACAAACATCAGAAAGTCCAGTAACATTTGCAAAACAGACGATAGTATACATGGCTTGATCATATGCCAGGTAATTACTCTGTAAATCTGAAGTTACAATTTATACACATGAAGATGTGCATGCATGTAGCAACAGATTGCTACTTTTGATGCCAACTGAAAATGCAGTTATTGACATTGAAAAACAAAACTGAAAATTCATATCTCTCGTGGAGTTTAGCTTTTAATGTCTAAAGCTTTTGAATGTTACAAGCATATTTTGTTGTTCAAGACAAAGCAGCAATTTGACGACTGAAAATTTGTATTTCTCATGGATTTTAGCCGAGTGTTAAAAGCTTTTGAACTTTACAAGCATTTTTTATTGTTCAAGATGAAATGAAAAGGTTGCGAATCAACTAGGAAACTGGAAAGCAATAATACCAGTAACAAAGAAAGTTACAAGTTATAGTAGAAAATCATTATTAGGAAGAAAATACATGAAAATAGCTAAAGGAAACCTTTGTTTTCTCTGTGGAAGATGCCCATGCTGGCGACACATCAGTGATATTAAAAACTTGTTCTGGCAGAGAAGGTTGATGGTGATCCACTACCAGGGAAGAATATAGTTCTTGAACAGATGAAACTGTGTTTTTAAGAGCTAACTCATCTGTAGAACATTGTGAATCAGAAATTATGTGTTCCATCCACCTTCCGAAGCTGTCCTGACTCTGGAAACCATCATTGACCAAAGTGTCCAAGGAATCAACATCACCCACGGAGATAGGATGTCCCCCCTGCACATTTGAATTTACTTGATAGGCCATTGTCTGAAGATTTACACTTTCTGGAAAACTGTAAGGAGCACTGTCACTCCCAACAATTGGCTCAGTTATAGCATCAAAAGAAGGTATTTCTGCAGACAGATTGCCAGCTACCTGGTAACAAAAACCCTATATAGGTAACAACAGCAGCTACTACAAACAAAGCATCTCAAGGGGAAAAAAAAGAAGAAAGAAACAGGGGGATAAAAAGGAAGCAACAAAGCAAAAAGATACAAATTGGAGCTATACACTTTTATGTATTCAAGCAATTACCTTCTACGTTTTTATCTATAAAATATATAATTACACTTTTAATATTCCATTTAAATTATGCATAAATATATAATATTTATGCAACATAAATATGTGTGAAAGAGTATAGTAGCCACTTGGTTCCTTCAGCCTGAATAAATAGGTGCAGTTAGGTTTAAAAGCCAACATGACAAGACAAAGAAAAGAGAAAAAAAAATATATAGAAAGCCCACAATAATATTTAGTAGGCCCCACAACCATGCCTTCACAATCATTTCAAGGCCTCTTCTTTCAACCAGCTGCAGATTTTTGAAATGTGATTACCCATGATTTGAAAAATATTACATTCTTATAAAAAAGAAATAGTTTTGTAACTTCTTATCATCCAAAAAGAAACAATAATTTTAATATTAAAATGGACATGTGAAATGCTGGATGCTAAATGCTTAAACATCAATTAGATATTTTGTCAAAAAAATATGATAAAACCTTCTCTACTCATTTATATTGTATATTTAAAGAAAAATAAACTTTCACAAGAAATCACAAAGAACTGACACTCCCATTAATAAAACATAAACCAAAAAGGACAACATAGAACGGAATACGTCTTACGAACACAATCAAAAGAGATAAGATCTTACGCTGCTCATTTTTCCATTCAGTAAAGTTTTATTTTGTTGATCAAAACATGGAACTTCGCCTGCAAAAATTTTAATTCAGATTTGAAGGATAATAAGGTGCTTTTCAGACAAGCAACTGGTTCTACTGAAAACACAATTAGTTACCTCCATTAGATGCAGTAGAAGTGTTACGATCATTTGTAACCACTAGATCATCCCATTCAAGTGTATTAATTTCATGAAGCCTTAGTTCATGACTCTTGACTGTTAAATTGTCATTAAGCTCTGCTTATCTCCAAAGCAGGAAAAGGGATGAGAATATATACCTCATCAAGGAAAGACAACTACAGTATTTATGACATCAACAACAGTACCCAGAATAACTTGTAAGAAAATAGACTACACATATAAAAGTTCTTTCTCACCGCCAGCATATGGATTGTTGGTAGAATCTAATTCTTCTGATAAAATCCATGGTGCAGTTGGATCAGAGGTTGAACTAGAATTTGAATTTAATGGTGTGACTGGAGAACCTTGCAACTGTGTCATAAACCACGACCCAATGAAGGTCAGATTAGAATACCAGATTAAATGGTAAAGCATAAACGGCAAACTAAGTATGAATTTATGTCTAATTATAAAGCTACATTAAGTATCTCCCACAAAGAGAAACCAAGTAATGAAATTCCAGCATTGATTAGATATTGGTGCCAGATTATGCAGCTGTCTTCATAACAAGAGTACTTTCTATGTATATGCCAAAAAACAAAAAACAACAAAAAATTAAAAGAATTTATTCTACAATGCTAGAGCGGATTGCAAAGAGAAATAGAATCAATTCAACACAGTGAGACAAGGAGTGGAATAAAAAATTTTATATCATTATCTTTGTTGAAAGTCATTTGTTTTAAACCTTTAATACTGTTGGAAGGAACCTTTATTTTTTTATTTTTTGACTTGGTGTATTAATCACTAGGTTTAATTGTGCTTTTGATCCCTTCAGTTTGCTCATCAAAACAATTTAGTACCTTTAGTTTCAATTTGAGCAATGTTGTCCCTATAGTTTTCTCATTAGAGCAATCTAGTCCTTGTAGTGTCATTTAGGGCAATATTATTCCTTTATCTATTAGATTAAAACGATTAAAATAATAATTAAGAGGTACAATAGCTCAATTCTGTAAACTCAAAAAAAAAATAGAATTTAAAATAGTCTTTAGTTACTTTTTTTCTTCATATATTCAGAGGGAAAACATTGCTCTGAATGAAACTATAGGGATAAAATTGCTTTATTGAGTAAAGTAGAGGGACTATGAGCGCAATTAAGCCAAATGCATAAATAACTTAACATTCTTTAGAAAAATGACATGGATCACCTCTGCCGAAAAAAGCCACAGGATAATACTCTAGTTGAAAGAATAGAACATGGAAAATTAGATTCCACACCTTACAAAAAAAAACATAAAAAAAGGTGGATATTATATACGTCATGATAGAAAATAGAATTGACAAAGCAGCACCATAAGAAACAGTCCATTTTAAAGAGTCAACCCAAATCAGTTCAATAATTTGGATTGTTTATAATAGCATGCATTAAATTGTACTTGCTGCTCACAGAACAAGCTTTCAAAATGTCACACTCCAAGACAATTGATATAGGCCAAACCAGGTTGCCTAAAATGGCTAACCTGAGTTATCTTGGCAATATTTCTTCATTCTTATATACCATCATCTAATCCTGCCACAAATCCTCAAATATTTGCCTCCACACTGGTGGCCAAGATACCACAGTTCCAGATAATGATGACTATAAATATTTCGTCACATTTCAAGCCCAACTGGGCCATGACAGATGAAATAGGCAAAACATAACGTTAATAGCTATTCCAGTTGTCTTACTGATACGTTCTTGGAGCTTATATACCATCATCTAATCTACTATATATCCAGTGATGATTGGGACATCCCATTAAACACATGTAATGGTAAACAACACTGTTCAAGATGCTTGACCAGGGGGAAAAAAAGCTTATGCAATCCACCCAGAGAACAAATGA
Source organism: Ceratonia siliqua (assembly GCA_034509205.1). Taxonomy (NCBI): domain Eukaryota; kingdom Viridiplantae; phylum Streptophyta; class Magnoliopsida; order Fabales; family Fabaceae; genus Ceratonia; species Ceratonia siliqua. The sequence continues at coordinate 19,834,965 of JASKGM010000009.1, read as the reverse complement.
AATCTCCAACTGAAGAAATAGAAAAACATGCTTAATGTGAGAAATTTAATTTATAGACGTAAAATGTGTTACATCCAGACTTATTTGGATAGCTAAATCTCCGATCTAAGGATCACAAACTGATTAATAACTTGATGCTGGTAGTAAATATATATTGTCTTCTATTCGGCAAAGCAACATACACATCTTACTATTTGCACTTTAATCAAAACAAAACACTATGTCTTCCAGACTCCGGAAAAAGAAAATAACAAAACAAAACAAAGAAGAAAGAGAAAATAAACAAAACCTCTTGTGTTTCACGATAATGGACAAGCACTATGTGTTCCAGACTCCTGAAAAAGAAAATAAAAATGACAATCAAAAGGCAAAATAATAATTGCGCTTTAGTAAAAAAAATATACAAGTAAAACATATCATCAGTAATAGATCATAATTAAGAAGTTTGGATATATATAACAGATTGGACTTGGGGCCTTAAGAGTTAATCTAACTATAGATATGCGTACTTATCAAGCAGCCAATAACATCTGCGAACAAAGCTTGGGTTATCTTGACCATGTGCATAGTATACATGGATCCTTTCTTCATTACCAACCTGATTGATGGGGAAAAAAAAATAATGGCAAGAAAGAGTGTCAAAAATTAGATACTGCAGACATCAACAATGAAATCCAATATCAGAAGCACTTCAAACAAAGACAGCAGGAAGAAAAGTTGATCATACATAATATACACTGTAATCTGGTGATAAGACTAAGAGCAGAAACAGAGAATTTATTACCCAAATGCTACCCAGAAAGAAATATAAAAATTTGACTGAATCATTGAGTATAAACTTAAGTCTAGGCATACAAAGCAAAGAGTACATTAAATAAACCAACACCGTCCAATTAATTACTTCAATATTCTAAATATAAGGGAAGATGATATCTAAACCTTGTAAATATCAAAATTTCCAACAACAAATTTCTACTTGTAGAAGAAAGAACAATGAAGACAGTATCAATAAAGTAGGCAAACTACAAGAAAGCAGTCAAAGCACTTCTTCAAGATTTTTCCTAACCTAATGCTTATCAGGCTACTTGCTATAATCTACATCATCTTTGTAGCACAATATATTATTCCATTAGACAGTCCATATATACAGGGGAAAAATAAAAAGAAGCATTTCATCATATTTATATCATGGTAAATACCCTCATAGTCATGATAAAATATCCCCTCTAAATTAATGGTAAAGAAACTAATGACAATATGCAACAATAAAATTTACATTAACACATATTATCACCCCAAGAAATGAAAACACTCACCTTTAAGTGCTCATGAGCTTCTTTGACAGTTTTCCCATCCTTTTTCTTTTTCCAGTTGTGCCCATCTTTTCGAAAGTTCCTAAGCATCTTGCGGTCAAATAAGACAATAGTACCACCTGTTTTAAATTTTGAGAAAAATAAAATGATATAACAATATCCCTGTTTTGACATCGTATAAAGGTAGATAAATAAAGTGAAAACTTGTCACCCGTATGCAAAATAATTAAGAAATATGCATTTAAGCTTCTATCAATAAAAAATGATAGCTATGAATGGAATTGGAATAACCAGTCACAGAGTGTGACCTTAGATTGCTTCATTCACAACATACACACATGTATGATACATAAATGTCTAAACAGGCATTTTATAGGGGTCTGGAAGTTCAAAAAGTTTACAACACACACTACATTTCACAAAATGATCTGGAGCAACAATTTCATCTGAAAACCTTTCTATAAGTATGGAAAATGTTCTATAGAAATTGAATAAGCAGGAATGAATAAGATTAGGTACAGCCAATGTGAAAATGAATGGTGGATCAGCATGAAAAGGAAGCATGCATATCCACTTTACCAACATCAAGTTACTGCCGATAGCAATAGATAATTACTTTTGGGCAAATGCACTGGCTTGACATGGATGGTGAAATACTTGTAATTGCAGAGTATGGCATGAATCTCATTGGGACGAAGCCATCTGCTTCTTGCTTCCTCCATAGTGTTCCCAACTTCCAGATCTGGCCCACATGTAAGGAATATTCAGAAAAAAAAAAAGTCAACAGAGATGATTAAACAAGTTGATCACTGACCAATCATTTGGTAATCCAGGCAAGATTTGCAGTTGGGATGCAAATAGCAACATGAGGGCATAGTGAACTTATAAATAGTCATCTCAACCCCCTCATAAAAATACCGAGTTTCCATAATATACTAGCACTAATGCATTGAACCAAAAGTCAGGATTATTAGAACCACCTTTTCATAACCAAATATTTCAGTTTTCTCTTCCCTTTAATTATTTACCTATCGGTAAGGCCTGACAAAATCTAAAATTAGTATTATAGAATCTCAGATGATTTACCAGATGTTGAGACCAAAACGAGTAAATTCATGAAAATCCTAGCTTGGTGTTATAACATTTTGTCTGGACATCTTATAGAACTCACAACAATGATATATCATATATCAGTTAACACCGTTACTCAGCATTCCTCACTGTATGAGGTACTAACAAATAACAATCACTACATTTTAGACACTTTACTTTAATACAAGAAACAATTCTCAGCCCGTTTTCTTAAACAATTTCAGAAATACCAGCAATTTTTACTTGATCATGGAGACATAATTTAGAACCGACACAGTTTCCTTTTCAATCCTAAGTCGCTTTAAAAATTTCATACTTGCATTTTTAGAAGATAAACTATCTCTCTAAGTGAACAAAAAGTGAGCAGAAAAAACAGTTTATAAATTAAAATTTCAAGTTTCAACAAAGTTTTCGCCTTAAAGAAAAATAGGGCAGAGAGTGAACAAGTGGAAAATTTTCAGAAATAATACTTCTCGATACTTGAGTTAAACAGAACGAGTCCTGTCAATTGGCATAATCAGAAAAGAAGGGAGCAGGAGTGGTACGTACCTTGCAATGTATGGAATCCATGTATCTCCGAGCCAACGAGCCTCCCCGGAAAATTACTTTCCATCCTAGAAACCTCAGAAATTCCGAACGCCTTCTCTCAGCGCTTAATCAATAATTGCATAACTTTTCAACCTTAAGAACAAAACAAAAAGAAAAATCGAACAAGAATTACCCCAATAATAAGCAATCAACCATTTAAGCCAACGGCAAGAAAAAAAATCAAAAGGGCAGTGAGAAAAACCAAAAAAGTGGGGACTTAACCTGATTTCAGAGATGGGTCTGGGGAAAAAACGGCATCGGAGCTGAAATACACTGTAATTTCAACGTGTGCTCTCCCTCCTTTTGGTTCTGTCTCATGGACTGTGAATGAGTCAGCCAAGTGACTCAGTTGACACTAAATAGGAAGGAATTTGTTTGGGAGTAGTGTTATTTATGATATACATTTTTTCAAACGAACCTCTTCTATTTTTTTTTATATATATTATTTTATTTATTATTATTATTATTATTAATTAAAAAATATTTAAAAATAGTGTACAAAATTAAAATTAACTTTTTTATTTCTTGTCAAGAATTAAAATTAAAACCAAAATTGAAAGGGACTACCTGTCTGCTACAAAGTCGTGAACTCCTTGAAGCTGGAACGAGGTACCGATTATTAAGCCTGCATATACAAATCCCATCTCACTGGAGAATCATCGTAGTCATCAGAATGTGCGGTCCCCAGTGTTTGTTTTTCCATCAAAGATTTGATAATTCATGCATCTGAGGAATGTTCATAATCAAATATTTGATTAGCCATCATCACATATAGTTTGGATTATTCGATGAGTATTATATTTAGTATTTATTTTAAAAATAAGTTATTTTTAAAAAAATAATATATTTTAATAAAAATATACTATTTAAACTTATAAAAAATAATAAATTAATGAAAATAGTGAAAACATTTTATAAAGAAAAGTTAAAAGTTATAACTTCTTTTAATAAGTAGAAAAATAAGAAGAAAAAAAAATTTATTTTTAAAATTGTTCATTTTTTTTAAAAATCATTCTTAATTATTACATTCAAATACAAAATAATTTTTTCTTAAAAAAAATTTATTTCTTAAGAAAAAATATACTGTCTAATAAGTTTAAATAAATAGCCAATAGTAAGAGTAGGTTTTTTTATTATAATTTTTATTTTAAAAAATAAGTTAAATGAATTTTAAAAAGTTTCATAACATAATTATTAAAAAATAAATAAATAATCTTTTAAATCTTTTAAATTTTGTTAACTTATTTATTAAAATAAAATTATAAAAAATAAAAAAATAAATTCCAAAATAGGTTAGAAGTCCCCGTATATTTACTCTTCATTTCTAATTCCTAATCGTAGGTAAGACAGTTATAAAAAAGGGTGATTTCTTTCCTATTTTGAGAGTATTCCTATAGGATTTTTTTTAATTTTTATTTTAAAGAATAATATAAAGGAATTAAAAAAATTAAAATTAAAATTAGAAAATATTTTATAACAAAAATATTTAAAAGCAAATCAAAAAATAAAGTAAAAAACAAAAAATAAATAAAAATACTTTATTTATTTTATATTATTTTAATTTATTTTTCAAAATAAAAAATATAAAAAACTTAAAATTAAAATTAAAATAAATAAATCTTATTCTAAGAGTATAAATACTCCCATAGATTTTTCCATAAAAAAAAGGTGCCATCTAACTACTTTGAAGTATCCTACTTCATAGTAGTTTTTTTTATTTCTTTAAATATTATTTTGTAATTTTTAAATTTTTTATCATTTTTATTTTAAGAAATAATTTTAAAAAATATAAAAAAAATAATTCAAAAAATTTTTATAAGATAAGTATTAAAAAATAATTCAAAATACAAAGTAGAAAACAAAAAAAATAAAAATGATTTTTTACTTCTTTTTTATTTTTTTTTCAAATTTTTTATATTTTTTAAAATTATTTCTTAAAATAAAAATTATAAAAAAATTAAAAAGTTACAAAACAAAATTTAAAAAAATAAAAAAGCTAAGAATGGATACTCGAGCATCCATTATAAAAAAATTGTTGACTTTAGTTACAAAATCCAAAAATAATGTTAATAATTATCATTTCATGCTTAGGACACGTTTCTTGCAATAATATCTTACATTTGTTCGTATTTTAAATATTATAATATAAATAAAAATTTAATTTATACTAATTATATGTTAATTTATTTTTAAAGAAAAATTAATAATTTAAAAATTTTGAAACTTTAATTCTATTATTTCATTATTTTTTAAGAAAAGAAAAAAAGTATTATAGAAATGATAATGTATAATTTGGTTTGTTGGTCTATCTCCACAGCCAAGAGCCATATATGTTAATATAGATTATGACATAAAATTATACGATATTCAAGATATTTATGTAATATAACAAGTGATACTATTTAAGTAGGCATATATTTATATCTTTTATAACATTTAATTTTAGTTATTATAATATAAGATATTATAATATTTAATATTTTTATATTTGATATGATAATTAAAATTTATTTAAAATAAATAATAAATAATTTATAAAAATTAATAAAACTAAAAATGATATAAGGTGATATTCTTATATTTTTTTATATGATTTGAGATATTATTTAAAATAGTGTGATCTTATATCATGTTATCTTAAGTATCACCTAATATCTTAAGTGATAACATATTAAACATAAATATTTTAAATATTATATATTATTAAAATACTATAATTAACATACCAATATTTTAAATGCCACCTTGGTAATATGTAAGATATTCATGTTTGATTATACATATTAATCATTATTTTTTAATTTTTTATTAGAATGTGATACTAGTATCTCATATATATATATATATATATATATATATATATATATATTTTCTTTTTTTAATAAGAATTCTACCATAAACATTAAATTTATAAATTTTAAAAAATTAAAAAATACGAGATGTTAGGACTAAAATCTAATAAATTTGTATATTGCTATAATTACTATACAATATTGTACTCCTATAATAAATATGTAATGTAATTTAGCAAGACGTTAAAAAAATGCACGTTTAATCATTTTACGTGTCACATCTGATATATAATTGTCCTTTGCTCATGTGTGGATTGTGATTATCCACGTGGACTTGAAAGCTCGTGGCCACCAAATCTTTAAAAGACCATTAATAGATGATTATCTTGCTCAAAACGTTAACTATGAATTTTATGTATAATTGAGATGGAGAATTATAATGAATTCTACATATATATATATATATATATATATATATATATAAAATCAAGATTAGTTAATATTGTATAAAAAATTAAAAAATTAATAATTATTAAAAATGAATGTATTATAATAAAATTTCGTTAACATGAAGAATGATGATATTAATAAAAAAAAAGTATTTGCTATTCTTTATTATTTATATTCTTAATATAAAATTTCAGTATCATATAATTTATTCTCCTTGCTTTGAAATATTGTAATATAATTTCATTAGTATAATTTTTTTGTTTATATAGATATTCTCCCTTGGTGTTCTTATTTTTGACAAAGTTACAATATTTTTAGGGCCTGTTCAGATATTTTTTAAAAAGAATTATTTTTATAAAATGAAAAATTGATTCTAAAAAAAGGATGTATTTTAATAAAATAAGAAATTATTTTACGTTCAGATGCAATAAATGAGAATGACTTTTGAATCAGATAATATGTTCGGCTATCAAACTGTAAAATGACTTTTGGTTGATAAAATTACTTAAAAGGGTTTGCACAAAAAATTTAAAATTTTTAATTTTTAATGTATAAAAATTATATATTTAATTTGAAAATAATAAAATTAATATATACATGATTAAAAATAATAATTTTTAAAATAAAA
>JASKGM010000009.1:19796279-19818207 GCA_034509205.1 Ceratonia siliqua | reverse complement strand
ACCAGTTTTCCTTTCTTTTTTAGGATCCCAATTATCCTTCTAATTAATTGGTGGCGACTCCTATTTTCTCTGCGTTTCCCTTATGCGCCTCAAAGTTATAAAATGATGGCTATTTTCCCGGCCGTCACGTTGTGACACCACTAGTGCCACCACCACCACAAAACATTACAATTTTTTGAAATTTTTTTGGAATTTCTTTGGAATTTGCACTTTACCTGAAAATTTTATATCATGTATTCTTTTTGAATTTTTGAATTTTTTAAACTTTAAATTTACATCTCATTATTAAAAAAAATTAAATAAATAAAAAAAAGCTACCACCTCATTATCAAATTAATTTAAGAGTTAATCAAAATTAAGTCTTTCCCTAAACAATCTTTATAGCACACCCAACATTGACCAGCTACATTTAAGATAATAAAGTCTTTTTAAGTATATTAATTCTAAAATTTAAACCTAAGTAATTAAAGTAAAAAACGTACTTGGTAAACCGTTAGGCTAATCGTTTGGAATTTTTCTTTTCAAATTTGAATAACTGTTGGCATGAGGTCTTAGCTAAAATTCATCAACATTAAACACCCTTTGATGAAGTGGATGCCATTAAGGAGAAATAAGGACTCTTTACTGAAAATGAGAAACCCAAAAGAAATCGCAAAGGTGGAACCGCAGAGACGTGTGATTCACCATCCCGCGACCAAATCGTTGAAATTCCAGCAATTCAGAGCATGATCTTGCCTTTCGCCCTGTGATAATGGTGGTCGTAAATGCAGAAAAGAGAAAAGAGAAAATGACTTGGCTAAGGCTAAAGGAATGATGGAAGAAGAAACTTCTTGACTGGCACCGACAATGGTGGCTGATGAGGCTACGACTGTAGGATGGAGAGAGGCACGGCAGAGATTAGAGAATGAAAAATGATCTAGGGCATTTTCGATCACTCACTCGGATAAATTTTGCCATTCTCATTTGAAGTGTACTTTCTCCATATAAAAGTGACCATAAGTGATAAGACTTTGTTATAACTTATAATGGAAGATACCAGTTATTGGAGTTTGTTACTCTTACATAAACAATGCAAAGTATCTATTTAGGGCTAGTCTTAGCTAGTTTAAATTAATTTGCTCTTACTTCTCTTTTTTTTTTTTTAATTTTTTGATATTAATTAATTATTTTTTATGTCATATTATTTTTAAGAATTTTTTGAAATATTTTTAAATGTTTAAAAAAATTTTTACTTATAAAAATATTTTTTAAAAAATAATGAATAAACAGTACAAAAAGTATAAAAAATTTCAAAAAAATACATTATATAAAAAATATTTAATTAATATTAAAAAATCAAAAAATCAAAACAAAAAAAAATAATAAAAGATAAAAAGCATCAAAGTTACGCTATTGCCTCAAAATGGCATGGTAGTATCGCAACACCTATCTATTTAATACAATATGATTACTAAATAGTAGAGATGTGAATTATGACTAGTTCAGCTTGATTATTAATGGGCTTATGACTTTTAGGGCAAAACCAAAATACCCTTTTAAAAATTAGGCTTTTAAAATATAGACCGACTCTATCCTTTAAGGGCTCAAGGTTGGTTGTATGGGCCTAGTTCTAAGGGATAGTCCTAATTTTCTTTAAAAAAAAATAGTAATAGATGTTTCAAAAAAAATAAAAAAATGATAGATTAGTACTCATTTAATATTAACATGTAAATTTGTAATGAAAATTAAACTCAAGCTAATAATAAAGGACATGGATTAACCAATGAATACTTATTTTTAACTAATTTTTTTTTGTTTAGGGCTTAGCCCAACCTAGCCCGGTTCGCCCTAAGACTTTTAGGGTTGGACTAAAAAGCCATTTTCTAAAATTTTATGCTAGTTTTAGGTTCAAGCTTATATAAATTTACAAAATTTAATGGGTTAGTCTTAAGGCCTAACCTATATTAACATCTCTACTAAATAATTTTTAACATAGACATTTTATGATTTTTTGAAAAATTTTGCTTGTAAAACCAACATTCCTCTAATTATTGTGCCTTAGCTTTGTGCTTTTATAATAGTTCATTGCTTGAAAGAAGATTTAGACTGAACTCTCTTTGTGCATGAGCTTTGAAACCCTACAGATGTTATTAAGGAGAAGTATATATATGCTACAAGGAAACTTATAACAAATGGGCAACACTCCCCTACAATTCCATTTTAGGGCTGTAGGGGAACTTTCGGCATCAAATTTATATGTTTTTTTAATTTTTTATCTCAATTTTTTTTTACTTTTCAACATTAATTAATTATTGTTTAGGTCATATAATTTTTTGAGAATTTTTTAAAATATTTTAGAATTTTTTTTAAAATTTTTCCTATTTTTTTATACTATTCATAATAAATATTTTGATACTATTCATTCATAAATATAAAATATTTTTAAAAAATATAAAAACGTTTTAAAAAATTCTTTAAAAAACATATGAGGTAAATAATAATTTATTAATATTAAAAAATAAAAAAATAATTAAAAAAATAAAAAAAAAACTTGTGACTGTATACTACCGCCCCAAACTTGGGGCGGTATAACAAATATTTAAAGCCCATAGCATCCTCACACTTTAAACTATAAATAGTTTTTTTTTCAAGTAAATACATTTTCCCACTGTAACAAAAGTTACCCCATCTTGTAAGGAAAGTATATATTATTTAAACAAAGTGAAACATTTCAGGTTTGATATATTAGAATCGAAGGTATAGAAGTTGGTGGCTTACCCTTCAACTGCTCCCTCTAGTCTCACTGCCTTTCTCAATTGTTACTCAGCAAACCCTCTCGCTGGTTTCCTTCTTCCAACTAAATTCTCACCCAACAAACTCCCATATATAGTCCCATTACAGTGTGTCATCCACTAAATTTATTTATTTTCAATTTTCGTTAACGAAAGTTTTGGGAGAGGAAGGTATCACATTTTAAGTGGCAGGACATGTCAAAAGTCTCCTAATTTACAACAATATTTACAAATCACTTATCAAAAAAATTGCTGGCAGTGAAAATCAAATATCAACTTTTTAAGCAAAGTGCTTATTATTTTCAATTTAAAACATTATATATTAAACGGTACCGGTACTAATATAGATAAATGATACAATATTATATGAATACGGTGACAGATAAAATATATTACATTTTAGATCATTTTTTTGAAGTTGATTAATTGAGAAAACAGAATTAATGAATGGTTTTGGTAGGTAATGTTGGTCGCTGTAAATTGAATTAGCATGGAAATTAGCAACTAATTAATTAATTACTATAGTCTGCTAACTGCTCACTATATAATGGGCTTCAATTAAACACTGATCTTTCCCACGATTTGAGATCATCCGCAAGCTTCGATAATGGCTTTCCAATTCAGTGACATCAGGCACTGGGTTTTAGCTTTGGCTCTTCTTAACGTCTCTCTTTTCTGGGTAAACTTTGGTGCGTAAACCAGAAAAGTTATGTTTAATTAATTCTTTGTCTGTTTATTGTTTTCGCTGATCCCAGTAATTAATCCTTCGACAGGAAGCGCTGACGACGAGGTGCCAGAGACAGGAGGTGTTGGGGGTGGTGGTGGTGGTGCCGGGGCTGGATTCGGTGGTGCCGGAACTGGAGTTGGTGGTGGTACTGGGGCTGGCTTTGGTGGTGCTGGAGCTGGAGTCGGTGGTGGTGCTGGAGCTGGAGTTGGTGGTGCAGGGGCTGGGTTCGGTGGTGGTGGAGTTGATGAGCCTGGTCAAATTGCCTCCAAAGCCTTGCTTTGTTTTAATGATAAATATGTGAGTGCCAACTGCCATGTCTTCAATGGAATTTCCTTTTATCTTTGAAGCAGGCTTGAAAGAAAGAGCTTTATAGATATTCTTGTAGGACTCAATATCTAAAAAGTTGCGATTTATTATTTTGGGAAGTCTCAGATTTACAGTAGCTGTGAAGAATCAAGTAGATTGACGGAGAAAGGGAACCTGAACGTGGGTCCTGAGAAAACTGAGGAGTTCTGTGAAGGGCCATGTGTATCAGAGATAAACTTGGTCCTTAGCTGCCTTGAGAATATTTTCAGTGAGTTCTTATTCAGCAACAGGGCAACCATAAAGGACGTCAAGGAAACCATTCAAGCTGGATGTGGCTATGGCCCAGAAAGAGGTAACTTTGGAAGAATTACACATCATCAAGTATTAAGAACTGGAACTCGGTTAATTTGTTGAGTTTATGCAGGAGACTTCAATGTGGCTCGGCATATCCAGGCTGAAGAAAGCAGTAGTGCCCAGAAGTCTACCAATTATGTTCTAACGGGGCTTGCTTTGGTCATAATTATGGGGCCTGCTCTATTACTTTGATATTCCCATACAATTACTCATATTATTCAAAATATTTGAGTAATTTATAAGAAATATTAGATTTAATTCTTGTATATATATTTGGTTTACCACTAAATATGAGTATTTCAGTATTTGGCTACAATACACAATAGAATTACTCGATTTAAAAAGTTGTAATAGTAAAAAATTTGAGTAATTTGAAAAAAAAAATATAAGTTCAATTTTTCTGGCGCCACTATGTAAGAAAAATATATACAACTGAAAAGCTTCTTGCATGAATTTGTTATATGACTATGGTTAAATTGACATAAGAATTTTAATTTTTTTTAGTTTAAACATTTTTATTGGTTTGAGATTAAACTAAAATAAGAATTTTAAAAATAAGTTAAAATTGATTCTAATTATTATTAGCAGCCACTCTACTACCATTATTAGCTACCAACGTCATATTACCAACCATCGTCTTAAAATAAAACTGTTTTTATGTAATTTAAACAAAAAAAAAATTCTACATAGATTTTTTATTGAAACCATGTACTAGAAAATTTTTGTTACAAAATTATTTTTTTAAGATTTTATAACAAATTTATTTCTTGATCAAATAAACAGAGTCCAAAAGGGAAAATTTTGAATTTTATGATTTATGATTTTAAAATATACTACCTCAAAAATAATAATAATTTTTTTTCAAAATAAAGTGGCTTTAACTGTGAAGCAATTACTAGTAACTGAGAATTAAGAAAGCAAGTGTGTGTCACCGTAAAATTGACACAAGCGGGTTGTATTTCAGTTTAGATAATAAAAAAAATAGATGGAATTATTTAAATTCAAATACAACGAATTTATTAATTTATAAATAAAATTTATATAAGTAAGATCAACATGTATCTATACTGTTATGTAATATGATAGTCAGGTATAATAAATTAAATAAATACATTATTTTTATTTTATAATTATAAATACTCTATATTTATCTCTCTATTCACATGATTGATATGTCAGATATTTAAATCCATATAAGTTAATTATCATTCGCTTGGGTGGCTTGGTTCATAGAGGTCCACGATTATTCAGTAACGGATCCTATATGAAATATAGTTCACATTTCCTCTGCAATCAAATCAAATAGATAAACGGGTTAAAAACTCCCGACCCGAATCAGGAAATGGATTGGAGATTATTGTACTGGAAGAAAAGAAAGTCATGGCAAAAATTATAAGATTCAAGATCAAAACTTAAAAATCGTTCTATATCAGTGAAGAAAACCCATTCTTCGGAACATACAAAGATCAAAGAGAAAGACAGTAGCATTGAAACAGAGCAACAGAAACTGTTTTTTACTGTTTTAATGGCGTGCTTCAAGAATCTCTGGTTCAGTCTCAAGGAATTCCCAAGAACTCTTCAACAGCCTCTCTCACGCCCAAGAACTGACAGTCTCACAGTTTTTCTTCTTCTTCTTTCTCTCTTCCTTCTCTCAAGATCCTACAAAGATCATTCCCCCACGGCTACCGCTGTCGCTGTTGCTTCTCGTCTTCTTTTTGCTTCGAATTATGGCTTAAAGTTTAAACCCTCTTCGATTACTTCTTCGAACTCTCAGATAGTTTCAGACGCAGAGACTGGCAGCTTCCCTTCAGTTACTGCAGCGGAGAGAACTCATGGCCAATATTCAACAAACCCAGAATCTCAAATGATCAGAGACCTCACTTCCTGCGATATCTTCAATGGAACTTGGGTTTTAGATGATGCTGAACCAGTTTACCATCCTGGGTCATGCCCGTATCTTGATGACGCCTTCAACTGCTTCAAGAACGGACGCCCAGATTCAGATTATCTCAAATATCGGTGGAAGCCACATGGGTGTCAGATTCCAAGGTTAATTCTAAGTTCTAACTCAACTTGCTCTCTCCAACTTCATTCTCCATTTCTTTGATCTTCATGTTCTTGAAAAATATAGGTTTGACGGGTTGAAAATGCTGAGCATGTTGAGAGGGAAGAGGCTGGTTTTCGTGGGTGACTCTTTGAACAGAAACATGTGGCAGTCTCTGGTGTGTTCATTGAGGGAATCTTTGAAGGACAAGAGCAAAATCTATGAAGTTTTAGGACGGCGAGAGTTCAGAACTCAAGGCTTTCACTCTTTCAGATTTAGAGTAAGTTGACTGGGAAATTCTTATTCTGCATTTTGTGGTTAATATTTGATTTGTTTTGGTGTTATGGTAGGAGTATGGATGCTCTATAGACTTCATCAAATCCCCATTTCTGGTTCAAGAATGGAAGTTTTCACATAGTTCTGGGCCTGCTCACAGGGAAACTCTGAGGCTAGACATGATCCAAGCATCCAAGTCCCAGTACCATGATGCTGATATAATCATATTCAACACAGGCCACTGGTGGAATCACCATAAGACCAGCAATGGGTAAGAATTATTCCCTAGAAACTGATAAGCAGAATCATACACTGTGACTGATCAGTGTGATAGTTTCCTTCTTAATGCAGCAAGAATTACTTTCAAGAAGGGAGTCATGTGTATGAGAGACTAGAAGTGAGTGAAGCACTGAGAAAAGCACTGAAGACGTGGGCTAAATGGGTTGATTCCAAAGTTGATAGTAAGCGAACAAGGGTTTTCTTCACTGGATTTTCAGCTTCTCACTACAGGTACATTCACAACAATATTTGTAAGATATATATATATATATATATATCACTGCTAATTTGATTCTATATATATAAATGGGTGGAACTTGCAGAGGGGGGCAATGGAACTCTGGAGGGAAGTGTGATGGTGAGAGAGAGCCAATAAGAAACGAGAGCTATCTGGCACCATATACATGGACGATGAGCATACTGGAAAGAGTGATAGCAGAGATGAAAACACCTGTGTTTTACTTGAACATCACCAAAATGACAGACTACAGAAAAGATGGGCATCCCGCGTTGTACAAGGAACCGGGTGTCCACAAAGGCCCTAGGATGGTCCAAGACTGCAGCCATTGGTGCCTTCCTGGAATTCCAGACTCCTGGAATGAGCTACTTTATGCCACTCTTCTTGCTCACAACTATTTCCCCAATGCTACCAACTGATGATATTATATGTAGTTTTTCAATTCCTTTTCTATTGCTATTTTTGTAAATTAGATTCACGTAACTTGAAAATGTCCAATATAAATGCATTTAGATCCTATATGCATCCAATTAAATTATGACTGTTTAACGTTCATTCTATTCTACAGCATAATTTAACTCATTTTTTTGTTGTTGTGCATGCATCTTAAAATATATCTTTTTCTCAAATCATAGTAGTTTAAGCTGGATAACCACAATTGTTCAAACATCATCTCATGCAGTTAGGATCTATTTCCAATATAAATTGCCATGCCTCTTGGTGCAAGCAAGTTCCAGCATTTGTATTTTATTATTAAAATTTTAAATTTTACAAAATTTAGTTTCAAATTTAAAATTGTGTTTTTTGTAGGAAAAGTGTATACTACCGCCTACGACATATCCACTCCTCAATCTCTCAGTTTTTTTTTGTATTAATTAATTAATTTTTATATTGTATATATATTTTTTAAAATTAAAAAAAATTTCTTATATAAAATTAAATTTAAAAAAATTATGAATAAATAATATAACAAGTGTAAAGAATTTTAAAACATTTTTAAAAAAATATATGACATAAAAAATAATTAATTAATATTAAAAAAATAAAAATAAAATAAAAGAAATAAAAGATGAGAGTAATTTTTGTTGTTATATTTATTTTTCCTGTTTATGCTTCTAACACGATATTCTAGAGGGATCAAACAAGAAGTGCAATGCCTACAAAACACCCTATTAAAAAATAATATATTAATTTACACAAAAAATAATTTTTCCATTAAAATTTAGGTCTGGTTTGAATTTTAGAATAAAAAATAACTCAATGGGCCAATTTTCATCTATAATTTATAATATTTATATCACATAAACGATATAAAAAAATATCTTTTTATTTTATAGTTATTTATTTCTCCTTTTATTACCTCACTATGTCGTGTATTTTCAACATAAAATGAGTAACTTCCTTCTTCAGAACGACGATTAGCTTAACTTGGCTCCGACGTTTAAACTTTGATCATTCCTTCGACTCAACCGTGCTCGTTTCGGAGACAGAGCAAGACAGAGACATGTGGCTCGCGGTAACATCAATTGGAGCTCTGTGCCACTGGCATTCCTCGCCGGAGAAGATGAAGATCAACGTAAACTCCATTGCCCGGAGAGTTGAGGTTGACAATCGGATACCCCTCCGTTATTACTATCGGATTGCCGATAACCTCCTCAAACAGGTCTCTTTAAAAATTTCTTCTCCAGCATTTCTTTGATTCCTTCTCTCTCTCTCTCTCTCTTTTACGCTGAATTGTGTTTTCTACGGGGCTGGATTTCGATGGTTAGTGCTTCATCTACAATTGGCGGAAATATTAGGGTTTTTATTCGCTTTACTCAGTGGTATTATTTCGAATTCTCGAAGCTGGGAAGGGAAACCCGTGATTTTTTAATTTGTACATATGTAAGAGGTCTTCTGTATTTACGGATAACAAATTCATTTGTTAAAGAGCAATGTTATCCCTTTATTCTTTCACCTTGGGCAGGTGCTTTAAGTTTTCTTGGTTCTTATGCAGTAATATCCATGTTAATTTCTATTTTTGTTAGTTTACAGTCTACAATTTATTTGCCACTGGTATAGGAGAAATCGGGCTGGTTTTCTTATTCAGGCTCCAATAAGCTAAGGTTGGAGCGCTAAAACTTTGCTTCCTGCTTACTAGGATTGGACAATCAATTAACAAGTCCCAGTCTTTAGCTCAACCCCTCTTGCAAAATCAAACTATTTATATTTCTTACCTAACTAGCTTATCTATGATGATCATCCGGATAAGTTTAGGGAACCTATATGGGCTAATCAGCTTGTTTTACGTCCTTAAGTCATAGGATTTAAAACAATATGGACTTTAAAAAATAATAGAAAGATGTCGTGATATTGATATGGATTTTGAAAACTAATTGAACGATGTGAACAAATATGTAAATTAGTGAGTAACATAACCATTGGTAGCAATTATCTTCAACTAGCAAAATGAATTGCGTTCACTACTGAGGGTAGATGAAGACTGAGTTAATAACCTCTAGTTATCTGTTACTCATATACTAAATGAGATGTATGTTTCATAAACAAAAGCTTTTCATCTTCAAGCATGTCAAATTGTTCTAAATCTAAATAAAATTTGTATCAATCAATTTAAATGTGTCAAGATATGTCTAAGATGTGACCAAGGTATGTCCAAGCAGTGTCAGATACGATGCTAGTATTAAAGTTTTAACATCTTTATTTTGATATATACTGACAGATGCTCAGAACTAGATGTAAGAATATTTTATGTGTGCCTGTGCCCTGATACATGACATGGCATCTCTTTAGGAGTATCTTTGCTAAACTCATTATGCTATCATACATTATAGTTATAAGTAACATGTAGAATAATTTTAGCTTTGATCTATGCATTTGGTGGTTGCTTACTTGCTTTTGGATTTTCACTGGAGTGATTGTTTTCTATCTTGTTATTAGGCAAGTATCTACCGGGAGGAGAACAATATAATCGACTTGTATATCATACTTCTTAGATTTTCAAGGTAAAAATTGAAAATTCTATTGATTTCCTAGTGATGAACTGGTAAGATTGCTGTTAAATTGAATTTAAATTTTTTATTCCTTATTTTTTTCTAACTGTACCTTATTTTTTTAAAGTTTGGTTTCTGAAACTATACCATTTCATCAAGATCACCAAGTTTTGCTTCCTAAAGAAAGAGCAGCATATAAGAAGGTGAGAAACTGCTACATTTGCCACTTTATATGGGCAGATGTGTTATATCTAGTTTTTTTTTTTAAATAATATTTTGTAATTATTTTGTTTGCCTGTCTTTCTACCATTACAGAGATTGCTAGTTGTATTGGATGAGCTCGAATCCTTGAAGCCAGAATTTAAATGTCGGGTGAATGAATTGAATGAGTTGCATGTAACAGCTCAATTTCCTGAAGGTATTGACTCCAATAAGGCTTTGCACAGTTCAGTGGCTTCATCTCTGGAATGGCCTGCTGTCAATAATAGTTCTGACTTGAGCATGGATTTTAAACAGGTGAGGACAGTGATGCTTTATTTTTATTTTTTTTCAGTTGCCGGAATACTGCAAAAATGTCAATTTATTTGCATACCTGCCAATACCACGTTGTCTGATCAAGATAAGATACCATTTGAAGTGCGTAGGAAGATTTTATAATATTTTTTGTTTTTCTCCTTTTGGATTATCAATACATATTTATGAGAGTTTTTTAATTGAAAAAAATTTAAACTTTTCTGTTTTGATTTGCTTGCAGTGGTTTATACTTATAATTTTTATTAACTTAAATTTTTTTTTTTGACTTGTTGCAGCTGCAGCCTGCTGGATGGGGTCCACAGTCTTCATGGAAATATAATAATAATAATGCTCATAGTTTATCTTCAAATTCTATGCATATTGACAAGCAGTTTCAGAAGCTGTAAGTCTCTTATTTTAATCAGATGCTATTCTTTCGGACCATTTATATATGAGGCCTGCAAGTAAGAGCTACATCTTTGTTATATATGGAAACTTTTTGAGTTTTGGCATTCCAGAAGATTTTTGCTTTGCCTATCAAATTTGAATTGGGATAGCTTGCGTTCAATGTTGTGACTCCTGTTCTTGTCTTTAAGTAAAATTGTTTTTGCTGTTTTGCTGCCTATATGCATTTAATGTTGCATGTTGTACTATTGAGGTTCCTTCGTGTCTACCCCTCCGCATATCCCTCGAAAAGGAAAAAGTAATGAATATATAGAGGAGAACAAATAAAAGTTAGTTTATGATTTTGATAGTGTTTCCAGTTATATTCATGCAAGACATTGTTATTTACTGCTTCTATAAATATCTATATTAAATACTAATACTTTATTTGCATGTCTTGGTTGATATATACTCTTTGAACTCCTAAATTAATTTGATTCTGCATACCTTCAGTTTGTACCTTCCTGTTGTTTTTCAGCTGCATATATATTATCATTGCGATTTGATAAGGCTTTTCCCCCACACCTTCAAGATTTATTTACAACAAAAAAAACTACAGGGATTTGCTTAAGGATGGGGTATGATAATTGTTCTTGGGAATGTGCAGATCTCTTGGTCTACCACTTCCAAAGAAGGAGACTCTGTCCAGACACTCATTTTTGGGACCAAATGGTCTTCAGGGCCAGTGGCTTGGACCGAGTGCAGGAATGAAGGTAATATTACAGTGTGGCTTTCTAGTTTTGTGCAAATTAAAATAGTCTGTACCTTTTAATAAAATAGATATCATTTTGGATGTTATACAGGTTCAATATCCAAGCAGTAGTGATTTGACTTCTGCTGAGGATTCAAGGTTAGGAACATCCATTCTTTTTGGGGACTGAATTTTGTACCCTTTTTTCTGCTTTATATATTCATGTTTAGTTTATTGTTATTATTCCTAATATTTTGGTATTACCCTATGGATTCTTACATTCTTACACTCTCCATCATAAAGTGTACTTCCTTTATGGAAGTTTTTTCCCCTTATGTTTTCTCAATTGGTTTTCATTATAAAGCAATCTTATTATGACAGCATGCTGAAATCTGATGGTCAAATGTTGTTTTACAGTGTTTTGTTCAGCTTTTTAGCCCTGAAATGTGACTGATTGTAAAACTTCTTATTTTTGTTGTCCATGCTAATAGCCTGAATCAGGCTGGACGGTATCATCTTGTGGCACATAAAGATGGTGATCCAGGAACAGTCATGTCCACAATGGAGTCAGTTCTCTCCTTGGATGATGGAAGTTGGACTCGTCCTGCTGACGAGCCCTGTTCTCCTACGGTGAATGAATCTAGTGAGAGTCTCTTCCAGTCTCTCAACATCAAGCAGCCTTCTCCTCCTCCAGTTCTTGCTCAGGTACGCCAGGAATATGCTTCAATTCCTCCCTCAAAAGTTGCAGATCCAAGACCAGGACCGGCTAAATCTTCTCAGGATTCTGCACTTGGTCCTACTAAATATCAACACCTACACGTTGTAAGCCTCTTGGCTTTTGTTAGTGCACGTTACTGGTATCTCTTGGTCATTTATTATCACTTGTTCTTGTTCGTTGTCAGGTTTACTTGGTTCTTATACTGGGACAAAGTTATGGTAATTTCATGTAACTTTGTATTGCAGTCTGTTAAATTGTTGGAAGATTTTTTGAGATTGGCTCTGGAAAATACACAGAAGAACTTAGAGACATGTGGTGTTCTTGCAGGGTCCCTGGTAAGATCAGTCAAAATTAAGTGTGCTCTCAACTTCTAGGAAATGTCTTGAATGCTAATGTTCATAGTTTTTTGTGATTTCAATCTGTGGGGCTGAAGAAAAACAGGGTTTTCCATATCACTACTCTTATAATCCCAAAGCAGGAGTCAACTTCAGACTCGGTGAGAAAACAATCATATTCAAGTTCATGCCTTTCAGTTTTATAAATTAAATATCATATAAGCTATCTGTCTCTCCCTCTAGCTCATTGTGCTCTAATCCTTTATTATTCCATGATTAAAAAGGTGCCTTTTGTGTGTATATAAGTTATTCCAATTAGAACCATTCTGGTTAATAATAGAATGTTTAATACTGCATTGACTTTGTGATGCACAGATGTGGTGAGGTCTTGCATTGTTTAACAATTGACATTATTCATATCTGAGATTAATTCTCGTAACTATTTTAATAGAAGTGTTGCTTCAACCTCCATTGCTACTGTAGATCAAAAGTTCTCTTGTCAAATTTAGTGGACTTGTTATTTGGAAGTCCAATTATTACCAAACAAAAAAAAAAAAAAAACTGCAGCATGTTATAAATAGTACTATTAGATTATTCAGTAATTATTCATTAGAGCTAGGAGATTGGAAGGATTTCAATTTGATCATGGTTCATTATTTTTTTCTTCTAATCTTGTGTCTTCCACTGTTTGTTATTTTCTTTATTTTTCCATTATAAAATAATGCATCTAATTGCTTCTATTGTTCAGTGTCAAACATTGAATGAGGAAGAGATATTTGAAGTTCAAGACAGTTTATCACTTTTTCCTCTAGGCTGGATTCATGTAAGTGCTCCTTTAGCCTCAGTGGTGGAAGTTGTTACTTATTTTTTTAGTTTAATTCTATCTAAGAATATGTTCTTCTATCCTGTGAGGTGGCAACAAAAGCTTCACCATGTATATTAAGTATTGATTTCTCTGCTCTAAAGAACCCACATTTGACGTTTCCGATGAAAGTTGAGGTTTCTGATAAAAGTAGGGATTTATGAACTTGTCTGGCTTATTTTGCTGTCATGTCAGTAGTAGTGAAGATTAATCATTACTTAATTACTTTACTCGCTTTTCTTTGTAATCTTGAGGTAGACTATGAATTGAACTGGTTGAATTAAAATTTATATTAGCAAATAATTTACCTTCGACGTCAGGAATCCCAATACTGCTTTGACCTAAGGAGGAAAGTGTATTGAAGTGCACAGTATGCAGCAGATGTGAGTTCTAGTAAGAATAAAGGGAAGAGATTTAAAATGAAAGAATATATGGGGCACTAGAACAAACTAACCCTAAAAATGAAAAATATGTATTTTACTATCTAAATCCTCTCGTATGATTCCTCTACTTCTCTTTCTTTTACATGTCAGTTCCATTTTGAGTCTTAATTACTGCCTGAGATCCCTTAACATGCTAATGTGTTGATGATTGCATGTATCAGTTGTTTGTATCCCATAAATAGGTACTTTTGAGAAAAGCAAACTTTCATTGCAATTTTTCTAGTGTGCTTTATTTTAGCATCCTTCTTCTCTTCCCCTTCCCTTGGCCGCTTCCTTCATCCATTTTTTTGCTGTTAAATCCTTAAATGTCATTTGTTTTGTCTTACCTAACTTCCATTTTAATTTTCAGACACACCCATCGCAGACTTGTTTTTTGTCATCGGTAGATCTCCATACCCATTACTCATACCAGGTAACAGATGGCACTGTAACTTTGAATCTCCTGGGTTTTTCACATTGTATATTTAAATGAAGTTTTTTTTTGTTTCCCTAATATGGCATGAAGTTCCCAAGTTCTATTTTAATTTCTCATGGTTCTTAGAGCTGTGTTGATGTTGTATCTTGTTTTCTCTTTAATTCTTCCTTTTCTCTGTACCCCCTTCCTTTTCTTCTCCCTCTCACATGGTTTCTTTTATGAGTGATTTGGATTGTTGGTTTCAGAGAAGGGAACTTTCTTGGTACATTAGTCGCACTGATCCTAGCTAATAGATCCTCAGTTGTGGTTGCACTGCATGATAGTGTTGAAGATGAAAGAGAAATTGATAGTAATATCTAACATGGTTTTCAACCTGGCTTATATGAAAATTGAAAGAATGTTTGAAATGAACAATACCTAATAATTTGGAACCGTAAACAGGATGGAAAATGCTAGATATAGAAAATCACGACAACCTCAAAAAGAAAAGAAATAAACTTACTAGAGAGCTACATCTGAGTATATTATAAGCATTTATTACTCCACCTTTACTTTCAATCAGCAGCTGCAAGTAGCATTTGTATATATTATTGTGATTGTATCTTGCTGAAATGATATATTTTATTGCTTTATTTTAGATCATGTTACCAGAGGCAATTGCAATTGTCATGGCCCCTACAGATACAAAATGGTACATTTTCTACTTTGTTTTCTCTCCCTCTCAAATTAGTGTGCCAATGAATACTGAAATTAGTTGATGGCGGCCAATATTGCTACTCTAATTGACTGTTGAAATTGTTCGTGATGTTTAGCTGAAAATTGATCTGAGAAAAGAGAAATATTTTCCTCTCTTGGCTAGTACAAGCAACACTAGTACAGATCTTAAATTTACTCCTACTCTTTTCTTGTCCAATAATATATTTGGCCCCTTAACACCCAATCCCATTATTAGAAATTTGATGAGAAAATGGTCTGCTTGTAGATTTCAGGGCAGACACCACAGTGCGGGGAAGAGGTAGGAGAAGGATAAAAGAAAATGAGGACAATAAAATTTCCATTTGGTTTTTTCTAAATAAAAAGCAAATTCTGATCCACATGTTGTATTGGTGGTTGACATGGCTATTGAAGCCTCATGAATGGTGTGCATATAATATTCCATTAACGTTAATGGAAGATGATGGAAAGGGTTATTCTGAAGAACCCAAGACCAGGAGTATGATTAAAGAAATTGAAGAATGGAGGACGTGTATTTTAAATTATCCCTTTAAGGGGGTAAGCTTAAAACCCAACATCCACTGCCTCTGCCCCTCCCTTGTTTATTAGGGATCAGAAAGGAAGTATCGTGACTTAAATTTAGGATCATCTATTCAAGTTCCTCAACTGCGGCCATTGGAGCTAATCCCTTTGTCTTTAATTGGTTCTGTTGTGATTTTCTAGTAAAGAAGTTTTTTATTAGCAATTAATTGACTGAGAGGTATTTAGCGCACAAAAGATTACATGTTTAATAATATTGAAGTTTGGAATGTTTAGAAATATTTTGTGAATCCTAGCAATTGGTTTCACTAAGAATGTCTCTTCCTTAAAGAATAATGCTAATGTTACTCCATTATGTATCTAAAATTTTAAGATTGTTCATTTGGGGAAAAACCTCTATATATTTTGATTAAATTTTACTGTCACTAATTAAAACTCTTTATGCGTTTACTGTGGGACTGCAGCCCACATGGCATATTTCATCTGTCTGACCCTGGTGGTGTGTCTGTAATTCGCAACTGTCAACAACGTGGATTTCATCCCCATGAGGAGCCTTCTGATGGAAGCTCAATTTATGAGCACTGCTCTCATGTCTATATGAACCCCAGCGTGAAGTTTGAAGTTGTTGACCTTCGAGAGAGGTGATTTCTCAAAAGTGTGGGCGCAGAAGAACAGCTCGAGACAAACAAGAACATTGATGTACAGCTCATGTTCTTATCTGACCACTATCTTGAAAATTGAACTGCTTCAACCTGATTCTTTTGTATCTAGAAACTGACAGAGAATACCAATTGCTGATGTAATTATTCTGTATTATACCTGTGAAATTGTAGATTAAAGATTATTGTATAAATATTAGACTTTATTTATAGGTGAAGAAATGAGAAATGTAACCACTTTGACGTGACAAGATATTACAATCGGATGTCTTCCACTGGAAAGGGGGTTACATTAACGTGAATATCATCATTTGTATAGACATTTTCATGGTTAATAGTTTTCTTTCTGCTGGATTCATATGTCATGGAGATGAATTTTGAAGTCTTGACTAGATTCATACTGATCACAGCTGTTCATAATCTGATTTCTACTCCTATACTGGGCTTTCAGTCAAGGCTCTGGTGCAAATAGAAAGTTTGAAAGAGGGACCTATACAGCATCGAGATCTTTGCTTCACAGGTGATGTAAACTGGAGACATTACTTCTTTGATTGTTAGTGTTTGGTGGGCTCACCTGATCCTAAGGAGTAAAACTGAACAGGTAATGGCTAGGTCACCTTATATTGACTTATATTTGTGACTCTTCATTGTTGAGATTAAAATGGGATTTTCATGCAGCCCTAAATCCTGAAGCCAGCCACTTAATGATGAAGTTAAAACCAGTGGTTGCCTGCAAGACTCGTGTCTTAATTCTCAGGTTGCAATAATTGTAATCTCCCATACACTTTCATTTTTGGCTCAAAATCTACACAAACTCATCCTCCATTTTATGTTAGATTGAGTTTTCTTTTGGTCTGAATAGTAGCCTAAATGATGGAGGGCCTTCTAAGAAATTAGGGTTGAAAGCCTTTAGGGTAACAGAGGCGAATGGTCCCCTTTATTTTAACCAATCCAAAAAAGTACATATACAGACACCAAAATCTCCCATTTTCTCTTAAACCGCTGATTCTTAATGTAAAGGAGGGCAAAACGCCTATTAGAAACTATCATTCCACAACGCACAAAACTTTACCAATTTATCAATACTCGCAAAGAGCCAACAACTTCTCAAGTTTTGTTCTTGGACTGTTTCTGTTTTTATTATTTTGCTAGTGGAAATGACCAACATCCTCGGTACAACAAAAATGTTGGATCTTATTATTTATTTGTTTTACTCTCCGTTGTTGTTTGAATTGGATGTCCTCTTGTTAGCCACTAAATCAACATAGTAAACTGCCAAAATCATATCAAGGAAAATAACAACATGCTTTGTTCTTTGACAGTTCAATCCACAGAAACCCCACTGATGGGAACCCGTCAAATTAAAATGGGAGACACCCTTTTTTCTCCCATTGGCTCGCCCCTACCGGAATTGCTGGTTGTCCCCGGCTCCACATGTGCAGTTGTGGCACCAAAAATCATTCACTACACCTGGCTATAATAGCTATCCTCTTTCTTTGGACATGGGGAAAGTTTAGTTTGGCACAGCAATTACTACGACAGAGTGGTACTATGCTCCCTCAAACACTCTTCCTCTTTGCTCATTTAATTCTTTCATCCAACACTTACGCTGCATCAATATTTTTCAAATTCAATACCTATATTGTGTCACCACAGGAGATGTCTAAGATAACAAAGATTACAAGAATTTCACATTACACAATTTTTATTTTATGAATTTTTATAAAATATCAATTTTATCTTTTTTATGACAAATTTTAATTGTTTAATCTTAAATATATGGTATCTTATATTTTGATCTCCTATATTGTGGTATCCAAAATACCATGATATGCTATAAGACAAATTAGAGTTTTTTTTTTCCTTCATTCTATGCACATTGTTGACTCTATTGACTCTTAACTTGGCAGCACTATCACAGCCGATAATCTCACCTTTTGCACAGGCTTGGACTCTTCTACTATGCATGTGATCAAATTAAATATCGGCCAAGAATGAAGTGTCATTGACGTTGACATTTTCACAAGAAACTCCATCACTTACTACCTTGATCAAAATAAAATTACCATATCAATAACACGATAAACGAATTAGGATCTAGTCATGTATTATAAAAAGACATAATTGAGTTGTGGAATAGATCATGGTAATTCATCCGGATCAAATGGTTATGTTTTTTAAAATTTTTTAAAAAAAAAATTCAAAAATTATATCAAATCATGACCGTTCGTAAAAAATATAAATGGTCACGATTTGACAGTGGTCCCAAGCGAGACACTGGATACTGAGATCAACAATCAATTTTAGCCTATTTGATTGTTTTTCAAAGAAAAAAAGAAAACATAGTAAATAGTTTAAAACTGTTTTCGTTTTCTGTTTTTAAAACAAGAAAAAAAGAGAGTAAATAAACTAGTCACAATTCCAAAATTTTAAAAACATATACTGATACTTTTTAGTTTCAATTAATATTAAAATCTCCCCTAAAGTTTATAAAACTTACACTTACATCTTCAAAAGTTTTAAGGAAGATGAATGTAATTTACTAAAAAAAAAACGGTTGTAATAAACAATTTTTGTTCTGATTTTAAGAATAATTTTTTTTAAAAAACAAATACTAAACAAACACCCAAAAGTACCATTACCATATAATCCGTCAAAAAAAAAAAAAAGATGCATTCCCTTGTTGATAATCTTGGATGCAAAGGCTAATATAAATATATCAAAGTGAGTATATTAGTGAATTCTACTACCTAGTGAGATATATATTTAAATGAGGAGACCATGGTTTCAAATCTAGAATAAAAAATAATAGCCATGCAAAGTCTGGCCCTAATTAATTAATGTTTCTGATAAAAATTTTAGCCTATATTTGGAAGGTTGAGCCGTGAAGAATAGCCTATATTTGGAAAGTGAAGAATAGGACAAAAACAAAAGGGGGTTCTTTTATAATTAAAAACAAATTATTTTGATTATTCGTATTCAAATTTTAAAGTCAATATTAGAAAATTTTTCTTAAAATATGAGAGGTTTACTTTTAAAATTATACAAAAAATTTTAATTTATTTAATACTTAAATTAATTAATTGATGTTATATGAAATAAAAAATAATAATTGTTATACTACTTATAGAGTAATAATATTTCATAAGAAGTGAGAAGTGCCCCCACATAAAAATCACTTTCCCCTCTCATAGGTATTGTCACTCCATAAATAAATTAAAAATGACCATCCAAAATATATGGTGGACAGGAGTTTACAAATTTTGTTTCAAAAATTGTTTTGTTTTTGTTTTTATTTTTTATTTTTTAATAATAATAAATTAATTATAAATTTTAAAAAAAATTAAAAAAATTAAAATTGTGAAGAAAAAGTAAAAAAAATTCAAATTTTTTTTAAAATACTATAAATAAAAAATAAATAAATTATATAAATAACAATAAAAAAAATTAAAAGGAACGATAACATAGTCCCTAAAATATATACAATGGAGATTGATAACGACAAGTAAATATGGATATCCATTCCTTTCCATTTTGTGGTACCCATCAGGTATGTAGCGTCAAATCAAAAGGTCCATATTTTATGCCAATTATAGCGATTTATCAGACTAAATATTTATGATTACGAAACACCTCCACCATCTTTTTTGTTTGGTACCAACAAGAATTGCAGAATGCATTCTTAACCAATGTTAGAGGCTTTATGATTAATTAAATCCTTTCTTAAATCATTAGATAAAAGAGAAATTAATTTGAGTAATTTGCAGAAACACTTATCTCTGTTATACTCAAGAAACAAAAAATCCTTGCCTATATGCATTTGGTTGAATAATTCTTTGGTGATTTCCTAAACAACATGGCAATTATATTGTTTGAAACACTTTTATAGTATTATGAATATTAAGAAGCATTTAAGATATTTGTATCATAAGATAATATTATGTTGAATGATATGGGACATTCTTTTATTCTTTATTTTACTAAATTAAATTTTTTAAATGATTTTTAATTATTATATTAAATATGAACATTCTAGATCACATGAAATATTATATTACAATATTTAATATATAATAAAAGTATAAGATACTAAGAAGTCGGTTGATGTGAAAAAATATCTTCATTTTCATTTTTTGTTTTTAAAATTGTCTCTAAATTTTTAAATATTTAATTTATAGAAGATTCATTACTTTTTTTTTTAGGTTTTAAAATTTTAAGAAGAAAACACTAAAATTAAATTTTATTATTTTCATACTTTTACCCTTTTTTTATAAAAAAGTTCATTAAATTCGATCAAACATATTTTTCAATTATTTTATATTTTTATGAAAAAAAAAATAGAAAATGACAAACCAATCCACCTTAATCAATCAAACTTATTTTATATATTTTTTAAAAAAGAAAACATGACAACAATTGAACAGAATCAAGTCACTGGTAATGTTAAGTCAAGAGTACGAGTGTATGACAATTGTCGGCAACTTGTTCACTACTGTGTTACGATATGACAAAGTGCCGACAAGAATCTTACACTCAAAAAATGTTATGATATCACAACCTAATTCTAAAAATGATTTGCAATCACGATGCATATTAAAAAAGAAAAATTAAATTATAATTATTTAATACGATTTTATAAGATATTATATAATTACAAGATTATAGATATCACATATTTTTTTAATATTTCAAATGTTTTTTAATTATTAAGTATGGGAGGTTGAATTTTCATTTGATATACCCTAACAAAAGAATTTTAAGAAATTTTAAAAAATTTTACCCATCCATCATCGATTTAATAAATTACATAGGTGAGTTAGGTGCGAGAATTAAATCATATATATATATACTCTTGGAAAAAGAACTCCAGCAGCCTGACGTGAACTTCGATGAACATTTAAATGTGAAAAGAGACGATTTAGAAAAAAGAGAACTGTGAACTTAATTTCATCCCATCGATTGAAATGAACTGACAAAACTTCACCTTGTTTGTGGTTCCACTATGTCGACTGTGCTTCGATGGATACGATGGTGTGTCGGTGGAAAATCGGCTAGGGCAAACGTTGGGGCGTTTTGGTGGGCAAATGGTTAAGGCAAATGAGTTACCGTGGGTTATAGTGTAAGAGTTGACGTCTATGAAGCACACCTCTTTTTGATGGGAGTTGATTCCCCTATATATATATATATATACTCCCTTAGTTTTAAAACTTTTTTAAAAGTATTTTTTATAAAATTAATTAATTAAATGTTTATATGATATATTTTTATTAAATTTTTTAAAGATATTTTTATATATTTTTTAAAATTTTTTAAGTTATAAATAAATAATAAAAAAATTATAGATAAATAATAAAAAATATATAAAAAAATTTAAGAAAAAATTTAAAAAAAATACATAAGATAAAAAATAATTAATTAATTTTAAAAAATAAAAAAAATTTTAAACAAAAACATAAAAAAAAAGAGGACATGTAGATAATCCTCATATAAAAATAAATAAATATAAAAATAAATAAATAAATAAATAAATAAATATATATATATATATATATATATATATAAACATCAAATAAATAACTGGTCCTTTATCCTTTACCTTCACCTTTTGC
>JASKGM010000009.1:19781616-19796179 GCA_034509205.1 Ceratonia siliqua | reverse complement strand
TTTTTAAAAGTGGATTGGAATTCATATCTAACCGATGGCATTCAAATCAGAATCAAGCAAAATGAAATGAGAAATCTCGAATTAGCAACTCAAATTCCATTCACAGATCAATACATTAACTGAATCAGAATGGAAGCAGTGATGGGAAATAATCTTAAAGTAACCAGCCGAACTTAACCAACAAAAATATCATAACTCAGAGTTAAACCACAGACTTCATCCCGTAAATCCCTTAGAATCGATGCTCTCCCAGATTACAAGAAAAATCAACAAATGAGGGATTCCGGGTTACCTTCTCAGTCTGGGATTGCAGCAGATGATTCCTTTGGTCCCCGTATCTCCTAAGGTTGAGCTTCAATTTCAGAGTGACTTCCTAGAATAATCGTTCTTTCCTGGATATTTCCCCCTGAAATTGCTCTTGGTTCTTGACCTCGGTGACTCGCCCCCTTTTTGCACATTGGAATCCCTCGCTTTATAACACTCTCTTGTTGGCTTTGTTCTGTTGCGCGAATCCGTGGGAGAATCCGAGTGGGTCCCCTTGATTGCTTGTGGAATCTGCGGGGTATGGGTTGGATCTCCGAAAGTGGTTGTGCTTGACGGCGAAGCAGGAACGGCGATGCAGCTGGAAATGGGGGAATGGGTAAATCGCAGGGAATCAGGGCATAGAGTGAGTGGGTGTACGGGGTGATTCAGAGAAGTAGGTGAAGGTTGATGGCAGAAGGATGGGCGTTACAGCGGGGAAAGGGGAGAGAGTTTGGTGGAGCAGGAAATCTGGAACTTAGAAGGCAGAGATGGATTGCTTATGTGACCGGTTGATGGGTTCCTGGGCTGTGGGTATGGACCGGCCCGGTCCATGACGTTGGGCTGAGGCAAATGGGCTAGGAATTAGGGTTGGGGCCAAAATGGGGTGTTGACAGGACTAAAGTATAAGTTTTTAAAATTGTAAAGACTTAATTAATAAAAATTTAATTATAAGAATCAAAATAAAAGTTTGATGAAACTATAAGAATCAAAACATATATTAACCTTATGTTTTAATATTCATATTATGAGGTATGAATGTATGAGAAAATTTTGTTTGCCTAAATATTTTTCTCCTTAAAATCTAACATTAGGTAGACTGAAATCTTAATCTTAATATTTTAGATAATAAAAAATATTTAAGATGCATGTATTATCAATCGTGTTTGAATTATTTAATATGCCTAATATCTAACATTGCATCACTTCTATCTTTATTAAATTTTATAAAATATTAATTGCATTTTCTTGTTTATTGTCATATTAAATATAAAAATATTAAATATTATAGAATCATATATTTTAATGTCATATATAATATATTTTAAATGTTTTCCACTATTACATAGTCCCCACCAATATATGATTTGAATCCTCTTCATGTTTATTTTTTAAATAATTTAATTCAGTTATTTTTAGAGATTTTGTATATTAAAATGATATATTATAAAATTCATATTCTTTTATAACACTTCAAATAGTTCAAGAACATTTATGATGATGTTTGAATTTATTTATTTATTTTTATCTAATTTAAAAAGTATTTAAATCTGATATCAGAAAATTAATAGATGAAAGAGTTAGTAGGACATAAAAATAATAAAAAATTATTTATTATTTATAAAAGTAAAAATAATAATTGACATAGTCATTATTAGTAAAATCAAAATGAAAAAAAAGAAAGAAAGAAGAATTCAATATGCAGTTGAAAATGTGGAAGTCGAATTGAAGATACGCCTCAACGAAACCAAAAAGTTAAAACTCAGCGTTTGAATATAAGGCATCCGCTCCAATCCTTTGATTCCTCTTCACCAAATCCCTCAAATTTAAAAACCCACTTCGGAGCCGTCTCCCTTCAATGCCCAGATCTCATTCTCCCAGAATTCGATCATTGCATTCATTTTTCTTTGGCTTCAACTGCACTTATCTTCCATTCTTTTCATTTGCTAATTTTCCTTTTTACTGTTAAATTTGAAACTATCTCAACAATCCCATAATCTTCTGCTATTTTCACCTTAAAATTATCTGCTTTTTGCTTGTTTAAGAAACCTGTCTTATCCCATTCAAGCTTCCAGCTATTGAATCTCATCTGGGGTTGTCATTTTTTTCTTCTAGAGGAAACCCAATCATGGGGATTCAGAAGGACCGGGTGAAATTCAATGTTGGAGGCAGGGTCTTTGAAACGACAGCTACAACCCTTGCCAGTGCCGGTCGCAATTCCATGTTCGGAGCAATGTTCGATGATAACTGGAATCTAATATCAGATAATTCAACCGAGCACTTCATTGATCGCAATCCCCGTTGCTTCGCCGTTCTCCTCGAACTCTCCGAACCGGCGAACTCTACATTCTGGATAACATCCCGGAGAAGCTCTTGTACAGGGAGGCTCTGTATTACGGTCTCCTCGACCATGTTCGTTCCGCAAGATGGGGTCAATTCGACGGCAATAGGTTGAGGTTTTCTCGGTCTGTAAGGGGTCAGGCACAGGGAGACGGAACCGCAATTCGAGCGGGCCCTGGTGGTGGTTGCTGTGCTGCTCATGGAAGCATGGTTCATGTCTATGATTGGATGCTAGATGTTCCCTCCTCTTAACCTTGATTATCAAAGAGTTAACGATGTTGGTTGGGTTGACTCAGAGAACATAGTCATCGGAGTCAGCGAAAGACTAGGCCGTGGAGGCAATGGTGGGATAGGTCTTTTCAGCTCATCAACAGGGGAACTCAGGTACAAGTTCCATGTCAGCCATAAGAATCAAGTCAAGAGTTTTACAGCAGGCGCTTTGAGCTTCAGTTCAGATTACAAGATATTTTCTAGCTGTAATGGTTGGAACAATGAATATGGGGTTGGTGTTTGGGACCAGGTGACTGGGAAGCAAATTGATTTCTTCTATGACAGTGAGCCTCTGGGTTGGTCAATTGGTGATGCAGATAAGCTTCAATGGCTAGAAGGAAGCAACTAACACAGTTGCTTCTCTGTTTCCCACAAAGAAAAACTGTTACATTAGTCTTTTGGATTTCAGAGAGAAGAAAACGGTTTGGCATTGGTCGGATGGGAGATCTCCATTAACTACAGATGAGAAGCGGGTTCGTGTTCGAGATGCCATAGCAATGGAGGACAAAAACTCCATTTGCGTGGTGAATGAGTATGAAGATTTGGGTTTCATGGATTTGAGAAGCTCAGCGGCCACAAGCATAAGGTGGAGTTCAAGAAGTTGGTTGATGAAGGGGAAGATGCCAGAGGATCCATGTTACCCGAAGCTGGCATTTCATGGAGGTCAACTTTTCTCTTCAATGAACGATTCGATTTCAGTTTACTGTGGCCCTGACTGGGTTTTGACGTCCAAGCTTAGACGAAGCTATGGAGCTTCTATATGTGATTTTTCAATTGGAGGGGATAGGCTCTTTGCTCTTCACAGGGAAGAGAATGTGTTTGATATATGGGAGAGTACTCCAACGCCGCCAATTGTATGATTCAAACAACAATCTGATAATGACCGGTCGGAGTGGTTAGAGTAATTGTGTCTGCTAGTTTAACAATTGGTACAGTTTTTAAAATATTGTTTCAATATTATTTTATAGATAAAAATATGATAGAATAATTTAATAAAGTTTTTTAAATATTAAATAACAACTTGGTTAAATTGAAAATAAGGAAATTAAATTAAATGTTTATAATATTAAAGGGACAAAAATATATTTAGTCCTAACTAAAATTAGTGAAAAGTTGAAAAAAATATGTGAAGCATTTGATTAATCTTAATATTTTAGATAATAAGATATATTAAAATTCTTATATTATCTAACATATTTGTATTATGTAATATATCTAATGTCATTACCTAACATCACATCATTTTTATTTTTATAAAATTTTAATTATATTTTATAATTTTTAATTTTCATATCAAACATAAAAATATTATATATTTTAATGTCATATATATTATAAGTTTAATTATATTTTTAGTTATTTTAATTTATTAAAATTATAATTTTAGTTATTATAATTTAATCTTAAATAATATGGTTCCTTTAATTTTATTAAAATTGTAGTTTTGATAATTTATAATGAAGTTAGGAAAATCAAAATTATAACTTTACTATAATTTAAAAATTAAGAAAATTATATTGTTTATGATAAAATTAAAAATTATAATTATAACTTTAACTAAAAATATAATTAAATTTATAATATAGTGTCCAAGAAATAATATATATTATATAGGATACTAATATATCAAATGTATAATATATATATATATATATATATATATATATTATTTTAATGTACACGTATGTTATAAATAGTACAAGGGAGGTAGATAAGTATGAAATTTGAATGAAATATTTTAAAATTTGATGAAAACTATGATTTATTGAATAGTTTACAAATAAATTATCCATTAATAATTATTAAGATAGGCTTGTTATTAAGATTTCATAATGAAATTCCTTAATGAATGAATTGTAATGCTTGCAATATACATCATGAATCTGGATGATTGATTTAACAAAGATTGGATGTGAAATGTCGGATCACACCCACCAAAGATTGAGATATTATCTATATTAAAATGATGTATTATAAAATTTAGTTTCTTTTATAACATTTCAAATAATTCAAGAATATTATCTTATAATAAAATTATTATAAAATATAATAACATTAATGTCATTACAAATTTATTATTTTTAACATCACTCAAAATGAAAACGAGAGAAGCAATATCTTTTTCTCGTATCAAAAATTCTCTGGATAAGAAAATATAAATTCATTCAATGATTTATAATATTGTAAACAAGATTTTCGTATTTTATAAAAACTAGAAAATATTTAACCAATTTTACTTTTAATATGTACATATAAATATTTTCAATTGATAAATTATACTTATACAAAAGCTTCTCAATTTTTATTACTTCAATCGAGTTATAATTGGTTTAAACTTTAAACATTCCTTTAAATAAGTGTAAACATTTGGATCTAAATCAATTTTATTATATTTATTATAAAATTATTAAAAATCGAGTTAGTAGGACATAAAAATCATAAAAAATTATTTATTTATAAAAGAAAAATAATTGAATAATTGTGCAAATTAGGATTTATATATGGTATATAATCTTTAATCTTAGTTTGAAAATAAGACAACTCATGATATTTAAATTTTGTTAGTATTTTAAAATAACTTTCAAATAATGCATCAAAATAACACAAAATTATATTAAATATTTAAAATTTCATTATAAAATATAATATTTTAAATATATTTAAATAGGGATACACCGCGGTAGGGGACTTTTATAATTCTTTTTTTATTTTTAAAATTTTTAAAATTAATTAATTAATTTCTATATTACATATTTTTTAAAGATTTTTTTAAAATTTTTTTACATTTATTCATACTATTTATTCATAATTTTTTTGATACTATTCATTTAAAAAATATTAAAAAATATTTTCAAAATTTTTTTTAAAAAATGACATAAAAAATAATTAATTAATATTAAAAAATAAAAATAAGATAAAAAA
The DNA here is from genome assembly GCA_034509205.1 of Ceratonia siliqua. Lineage (NCBI taxonomy): Eukaryota > Viridiplantae > Streptophyta > Magnoliopsida > Fabales > Fabaceae > Ceratonia > Ceratonia siliqua. Next base: position 19,790,626 of record JASKGM010000009.1, on the reverse strand, counting down.
TAAAGAAAAAGCAAGAGATGGAAGATGAATAGTATTAAACTACCGCTACTATGCATTGATGATAGCTTAGCCATCATTTAAATATAAATAGTTGAAAAAAAATTCAATCTTACTTTTTTTAAAAAAGAAATTTGAACATGAATAATTTGTAATAAAAAATTAATCTAAGTTTCCCAAATTTTGTTGGTAAAATGAATTTTGAAGTTTTTTATAAAAATGTTATAAAAAATATAAATTAAAATAATCATAAATAAATATTAAATATGATAAAAATTAGACAAGTGAGACCAAATATAAATTTTTTAAATATTATATTTTATACATTCATATTTATATCTTTACTCATAATTTAATTACTTTGTATATTTAAAAAAATTATAAATTATAGTCTCATTTTGAGACGATAATTTAATTAAAATATATTTATTTTATATTTATTTTATTTTTGTCTCAATTTTTTTTATTTTTTAATATTAATTAATTATTTATTATGTTATTTATATTTTTAAAAATTTTGTAAAACGTTTTTAAAATTTTTTTTATATTTTTTATTTATACATAAATAATATAAAAAAATTATAGATAAATAATATATGTATAAGTAAAAAAAATTTAAAAGATTATATAATATAAATAATAATTAATTAATATTAAAAATTTAAAATTTAAAAAAAACATGATATTTAAATAACAAACTCAATAATGCAGCCCAAAAATAGCAAGCACCATTTTAAAATTTCGTAAATGAACTGTCCCAAACTCAAGAGCACCATTGGGAGTGAAGACGCGCTTTCTTCACGACTTGACCCAAAGACAGCAGGAAAGCGGACTTGGCGAGACCGAGAGCCTCCTTAAATATTAAGCAACGCAATTTACCGCTGGCTATTATTCCCTACTACCCATGTCTATCTTACCCTACGGCCTTACCCAATCATATATTCATCAACCCAACTAATCGGATCTTAACAACGATCCAACGGTGTGTAGCAAAGGATGAGACCGAGATTCAGTAGATCCCATCCCAGATTTTTTTTTCTAAAGGAAAGGTCAACTATGTCCCGACCAATGGAAAAAAAAAGGACATAAAACCAGAGTCATTCGAGGAGGAGGAAGACAGAGAGGGGGAGAGATCATCATAAACTCAGTCAATTACGTTTTGAAAATCATCCGCTCCAATCCTTTGATTCCTGTTCACCAAATCCCTCAAATTTAAAAACCCACCTCTGGGAGCCGTCTCCCTTCAATGCCCAGATCTCATTCTCCCAGAATTCGATCATTTCTTATTTTTGTTCCTCTCCTGCATTCATTTTTCTTTGGCTTCAGCTGCACTTATCTTCCATTCTTCTCATTTGCTGATTTTCCTTTTTACTGTTTAATTTGAAATGATCTCAACAATCCCATAATTTCCTGCTTTTTTCCGGCAATTATCACCTTAAAATTCTCTGCTTTTTGATTGTTTAAGAAGCCTGTCTTATCCCATTGAAGCTTCCAGCTATTGAACCTCATCTGGGGTTGTCAAATTTTTCCTTTTCTGGAGGAAACCCAATCATGGGGATCCAGAAGGACCGGGTGAAATTCAATGTTGGAGGCAGAGTCTTTGAAACGACAGCTACAACCCTTGCCAATGCCGGTCGCAATTCCATGTTCGGAGCAATGTTCGATGATAACTGGAATCTAATACCAGATAATTCAACCAAGCACTTCATTGATCGAAATCCCGATTGCTTCGCCGTTCTCCTCGATCTCCTCCGAGCCGGCGAACTCTACATTCCGGCTAACATCCCGGAGAAGCTCCTGTACAGGGAGGCTCTGTATTACAGTCTCCTCGACCATGTTCGTTCCGCAAGATGGGGTCAATTCGACGGCAATAGGTTGAAGCTTTCTCGGTCTGTAACGGGTCAGGCACCGGGCGACGGAACCGCCATTCGAGCAGGCCCTGATGGTGGTTGCTGCGTTGCTCATGGAAGCATGGTTCATGTATATGATTGGATGCTAGATGAACACCCTCCTCTTAACCTTGATTATCAAAGAGTTAACGATGTTGGTTGGATTGACTCAGAGAACATAGTCATCGGAGTCAGCGAAAGACTAGGCCGTGGCGATGGTGGGATGGGTCTTTTCAGCTCATCATCAGGGGAACTCAGGTATAAGTTCCAAGTCAGCCATGAGAATCAGATCAAGAGTTTTACAGCAGGATCTTTGAGCTTCAGTTCAGATCACAAGATATTTTCTAGCTGTAAAGGTAGGAGCAATGAATATGGGGTTGGTGTTTGGGACCAGGTGACTGGGAAGCAAATTGATTTCTTCTATGAGCCACTGGGTTGGTCACTTGGTGATGCAGATAAGCTTCAATGGCTAGAAGGAAGCAACTGTTTGTTAGTTGCTACTCTGTTTCCCAGAAAGGACAACTGTTACATTAGTCTTTTGGATTTCAGAGAGAAGAAGATGGTTTGGCGTTGGTCGGATAAGGGAGCTCCATTAGCTGCGGATGAGAAACGGGTTCGAGATGCCATAGCAATGGACGACAACAACTCCATTTGCGTGGTGAATGAGTTTGAAGATTTGGGTTTCATGGATTTGAGAAGCTCAGCGGCCACAAGCATAAGGTGGAGTTCAAGAAGTAGGTTGATGAAGGGGAAGATGCCAGAGGAGCCATGTTACCCGAAACTGGCTCTTCATGGAGGTCAACTTTTCTCTTCCATGAACGATTCGATTTCAGTTTTCTGTGGCCCTGACTGGGTTTTGACGTCCAGGCTTAGACGAAGCTATGGAGGTTCTATATGTGATTTTTCAATTGGAGGGGATAGGCTTTTCGCTCTTCACAGTGAAGAGAATGTGTTTGATATATGGGAGACTCCAACGCCGCCAATTATATGATTCAAACAACAGCCTGCTCGTTCTTGCGGTTGTTTTTTCCTTTTCCTTTTCGTTTGTCAGACCCAGATTTCTTCTGGCTCATGTCAGATAGTACGAAGGCTTAAACTTGTATATAGGAGAGACTGAGTGGCTAATATATGAGTTTTAGGGTTGTAATATTTGAATCACTATAGAAATGACTATACAGATTGCTTATTTCATTAACTTAGATCTCTTCCCACTTCCAGGTTCCCCGGCAGCTCCCAATTGTTCTTTGGCTTTTCCTTTTTGGATGGGCATGCTCTTATCTTCTTTCTGTATCTTCGGTTGACCTTTCCTTTTACAACTAACCTAGAGAAGTAAACGATGAGACCTCGCACCAAACGTGAAAAAGATATGCCTTTCACATGTGAGCTTTTTGGTACACAGAATTTCTCAAATTCTTAAAAAAAAAAAAAGATATTTCAGCAATAAACATATAAAAGTTCAATAAAATATTGATTTTCTATAGAAATCTCATACTCAAATTTTTAATAAAAACAATTTTAGATACTTGAAAGATTAGAATATCAAATGCTACCTTAGAGTTCGTTTGGCTAAAGGTGTCACCGGTGGATTGCGGCTCTGGCAGGTAAATTTTTTCGTTTTGTTTGAAAGCTGGTTTTAGTGAATTTTACTTTCCCAGTTTACTGTATAAATTATATATTGGACTCTTTCTGGTGCACCAAATCCATCAAATACACCCATAACGCCAAGGCCTTGTGTCAAAGCACTAAATTTTAATTTAATCAAATTAAGATTATTTAGCAGAGAATAACAAGATCTGTAGAAGGAAAGCTTGTTTAAGCGTAGAAGATCGTTCCACTTTGAAGTTTGCAAACAGGATTGGACTTGTCATTAAACCAAAGAAAATACATACTTCAAATGTTAGCAACACACAAACAGATGATGTCCTGCAATAAGTGTTGCGCAAGGGTTTAAAGAAAATATAATTTTGATGATGTTTGTCATTTTTATAATAAAAAGTAAAAAATTTATATTTTGTCATATTATATTAGTTACCTTTTTGTTTGTATAATCCGCATATAACTTTGGCCCTTGTGCTTTATTATAGAAAAATAAGATGTCAGATTATAACACTACTTACTCTGGAAAAGCTGACCTATGTATACATTAGGAAGCCATTTTCTCAAGACAAAATTTAAGTAAATCAGCTTCAAAGAGAGAAAAAGATCTTATCAACTAAACAAGGCAATATCATCTGCAAATAAAGCTTATGAGTTGAACGTTGGACACATTCTTTTTGAGAAATCCTTTGAAGTCTTCAATGGTCACTTTGCTGGTTTATATAGCATATTATCTCAGAAGAATAACAAGAAGAGAAGAAAAAAAATATACATTGATACGAAAAGAAAGTTTTCTTGCTTCTACTCCCTCCTCTAAACTTACTCTGGAATATCTACTCTATTTCAAAGAGAGTTCATTACTGTAAAAATTTCTAAGAGCATTTCACCTAGAGAAAGTTTGATTAAGTTCTTAAGAGAAAAACTTAATGTAAGAGGTTTATTTGAGATTGGTAGTAAAAGGCCTTTGTAGCTTTTACCTTGGCTTGTTGAGAGATTAACCTAGAAGGTTGTAAAAGACTCTTGTAGCTTGTAGCTTGTACACTCTTAGTGATTGCCCATTATAATAAAATACACTTATTTTGTGATTGGAGAGTGGATGTAGGATATGTTTTATAGATCCAAACCACTATATATCGTGGTGTTGATTTACGCATCCCTTAACTCTTTATTTTCTGAAGTTTCATTTTCTACTTGATTGTTTACTGCTCTGACTTATCGTTTGCAATCTGTTTAGTATAAACTCTTTATTGATACAAGTTTTTATCCACGTTTGGAAACTTATTGACTTCGGGCATTTGAAAAGGGTTTTGGTAACCTCTGTTAGTCTGTAATTTATATCATATTAAAAGCTTGAAGTCTTTGCTTGTTTATTTCAAAAATAATTTAGCCATTATTGTGATAAAAATAATTAGTTTTCAACATTCAATTCAACTCATTTCTGGAGTGTTTCATTCATATTTTTTAACAATAAGAAAATATATTGAGCATAATAAGATAATAATAACAATTCAACCACCATGCTCCACTCCACGTGTATTTTGTATATGTTAGACTATTATTATATACATTGTGATCTTTTAACGAGAATCTCACCGCTCAGTAATTGAACATATCACAGGTGCCAAGGCATAAACAAAGATAAACTTATCTTCACCCTCTTTACTTCATTTGTTCTGAACTTCTTCATATCGAAGTGCCACATTAACCTGTTAGGAAACACATTGATATCAAGATTCAGTAAGAAATTAAATTTTGAATATGAAAATAAGGCTGCTCAGGTCAATAACAGTAATACTTGAGGGACTGTTTAAAGAAATTCCAAGGCACAGTTGACCTTAAGAAACAAATTATTCTTGTATGTTCCATACCAGTGAGGTATAGACAGCCGAGGTCGAAATGAACCATATCCATATATTATTGCTTTGGGCAAAAAAGGAGATGAATCAAACTCTTTCCAAACAGGGAGCCAAGCTATAGAAAGCACATGACGAGACAGTGAAGCCACTGCTACAAGCCATGAAGGGGGGAATCAATAATAGAGTGTGAAGAGTTTCTTATGAGTGTGCAACTAAGTACATAAGATGTGGTATAGGATTTTCTTCATAACATAAATGTTATGTTAAATATATCATGCAGTGCAAAGAGCAAACTATGAACAGCCAGTATTTTCTCCTATCTATATTATTACCACCTGACTATTAGTATGTATGAGACAGAGATGGCCGCGTACACAAGAGAGAGAGAGAGCGAGATCGAATGTAACAGAATAAGACATTTTCTTACTATCAATTTTGAGTACGCATGAAATCCTTGTTTCCTTGTCTACCCTCCTCAAATTTAAAATTTATAGGGCTTGATGACAAGGAACTAACTCTTATGTGCTGCACTTTATATTGTATGGACATATTAGAGAGTCCCTCTACAGTATACATGTTGATGTTACAGATAATTCTACGATGCAGTGGGAAAAACAAATAAATAGAAAACACTACCTACATGTTTGTTTTTGCATGATGTCTATCATGCTTAAATTGCCATGGCTCATATGGGTAAATAAGTGGCAAGAAGGCCGGAGTTCCAACGATGTCTTCTACCAATTTGTTCCTAGAAAATGATTTATGAGCGCAATCATGCCGTATAACAAAGAATTGTATGGTAAAAAAGGAAAAAGGATTGAAATTTTAACACAAGACCTTGGCCGGGATCCTCAAGGGGAAATAATTGTTACCTAAGGAACTGGTGAGGAATATATCATAAGGAAATGATACATATTGAACTAACCCCTGTTACTACAGTCACTGACTCCCTGTTTATGTCCAAGCCAGATGAAGTATATACCAGGTTGCTTTTGAAATCATAAAGATACCCAGTTCATAGGAAGGGACAGAAATCGAAACCGATTTCCATGCTTTCACATCATCAATCTCAAAGACCCTAAAAATTGTAATATAATATCTTATTTAAGAAGGAAACAGATTAAAGAATGTTGAAGTGCACAAACAAATATTTCATAATAAAATATCTAAGACGTAGCTCTAGAATTTATAACAAAGGCCCTCTTCAGTGGTGATGATATAAGAAATTAAAAACATGAATTACATTCAAAGAAATTTACTTTCCTTGGAAAGGAATCAATGACATCCTTTGAAGTAACATTTTCTTGAAGTGGTTCTCCAATTTGCTTAAAGCCATAGCTTTCAGATAGTTGTTTTCTGTACTCAGCACTGTCAGATGGAGATGGTGCAACTGGAATTGCCATAGCTTGTAGACAGTAGTTTCTTCCTAGTAATTAAATATCTCTGATGACTGAATTCCTTCTGGATAAGCCATGCCACTTTCGATGAAATTTCTGTGACAGAAAGTGAATTAACTATTTGAAAGGCACCCATTTCATTCATGCCCTTTAAGAGTTGAGCATGAGCTCTATATTTACCCCACTGCACCATTGACTGAGTCAAGGCCGTGATTCATGCTGAACAAATTCGTAAGTTTTTCAAAAACACATTGCTATTTGGAACAGGAAATCCCTTTTTTGAGATTCATCAGTGATGCCATCTGAGTAATGGTGGCAAGCCTTCATTGTTATGGAAACAAAATTGGCATATAATTGTTCTCTATGCAATATTGTAATCTTTAACAAATGTAAGGTTGGACCTGAGATGTTATCTATTTGCTTAGAAGATGACGGTCCATAATTGAGAAAATTGAAACAGAAGGCGCTGTTTGCTAGTTAGAGGTATTTATCTTCTTCAACAAAATAGCATATCATCATCACATCATAAACCACATAAAGTTCTGCAGGACATATATAACTAAAGCTCTGTTACTATATCAGCTTTCTGCCTTTGTCTTTTTCTTTTTCTTTTTCCTACGGAAAACATACTGAAACCTTTGTTGCTTAAGGCGACATGTGCATAAAATAGCAAAATTCATAATCCACTTAGTTATATATTAAACCCATCATGCAAGTAATCCTTTTTCCATCTCTGGAACTCAATTGCAACACAGAACTACAGAATGCGATCGACAAGTGACATCACAAAGACCTTGAAGCAAATAAATGAATGAAACATTAAACTTAAACCACTGTGAACAGCATACCTGGTGAGAAGTGAACATCAGTTTTTCTTTCCTGGGTTGGCTTTTGATGGGTGCCCTGCAAATTCAATCATCAAGCAACAAAACAAACACCCAACAGCAATTAGAGCTTAGAAACTTCGAAGTTCAAGCCCATTAAAAAGACAGAACGGCAGAGGGATGTAAGACCATGGAGAGGACCACGGAACCCGCCAGCCTGCAAGCCATTACGAGCAGAATTTTCAGGCTCACAAGGGCTCCTCCCTCTTGGTGGACGCTTTGGACTCTCTGGGATTGAATGACCCAGAAAAATAATTCTTTTCATTTCAAGGTTGTTGAAACTCGAAAAGGCTTTTGGAATTTGGACCAAGTGCCTTCCGCTAGTGGCAACTGGCAAGGCAATCCGTCGTTGCTATAAATGGGAGGTTAGCCGTTTGCCCCACCTCTTCCCACAATATTTTGTTTCAATTCATTATAATTTAGGTTACATTTGCATGCATTAATCTCAATGGTATATATTTATATAAAAACAATAATAAATTTCATCAATCACTTTCAAAAGTACTAAAATTTAATGATATCATTGATATATAATTTAGTTGGAGTCAATTCAAGTTGTTGTCTAAGTCCGAATGAGATATAAGTTTATTCTTTGTAGGATTGGTGGCAATGATCTCAAAAGTCCACATGATACTTTTACTCTAGGTGTTGCTTCTTTTGTCCATCGCTAATACTTTTTAAGAGTAAGTTATCTTAAAAGTATTCTTATTTTATTATTATTTTCTTTTAAAAGTATAAAAAATTAATTTATTCTCAATATTAATATAATATAAAAATAAAAGATAAATTAATTTTGTTTATGTTGAGTCATTATTATTAGCAAAATCTTGATATTTTATTATTTTAAAATTATTTAAAATTAAAAAATAAATTTAATGAGATAGTATTTAAAATATCAAATTAAAAAGGGAAAAACTATTATTTAATGAAGTGGGTGAATCATCCCAGAATTTGATGTGGTGGTTCCAGATCATGAATTGTGGCACGTTGGAATTATGGGTCTAAAAAAAAAGTAAAGCAAATAAGAAAGGCAATGGGGTAAGCGAAACCGCAGCCGGTCTGCAGGTGGTGGTGTCGGTGGGAAGATCCGGTCAAGTGGACTTACCCGATGTTGCACAAATTTAGGCCGTCCGTTAAAAAAGGGACGGCCTAGATTAAAAATAAAAAATAAATAATTTTTTAAAAAATAGTTTCGAAGAACGTGATAAATTTTGACCGTCCGTTTTTTAAACGGACGGTCTGAATTTGATCGGACCGTGTCAGTGCGTATTGGACGTACATACCTTTTAATTTGTCGTCGTGGTCACGTAAGCGGTAAGCGGTAAGCGGTAAGCGGTAAGCGGTAAGCATGGATTCCTTGGTCTTATTATTTGGCCTCACATCACATCCTC
>JASKGM010000009.1:19757782-19781516 GCA_034509205.1 Ceratonia siliqua | reverse complement strand
GTAAGCGGTAAGCGGTAAGCGGTAAGCGGTAAGCATGGATTCCTTGGTCTTATTATTTGGCCTCACATCACATCCTCACACCCTATCCAAAGAGCAACATCTTTGTGGGCTCAACTGTTTTGTACTTTCATTTGGTTTAATTATTAGGCTCAATTATTTTTATATTCATTCAACTTTGAAAAAATTATTCTTGAATGTGTTCATTTGGATGCATTAATAGTTTTAAATAAAAATATTAAATTAAAAAAAATATTTAAGTATAAAAATAAAATATTTTTATATAGATAAAATTATTAAAAATAATATATAAAATCATTTTTTGTAAATTTATGAAATATTTTAAAAATATAAAAATATTTATCCAAAAAACTCAACCAAACACTTATATTACAGGCTTTTGCAACTTTTTTCCTTGAAAAATCTATCCAAACTAGTTGTAAATTCTCAAATTTATTATTTTTTTATAAAGATAAATATTATGATATAATTATAACATAAAATTTTTTTTATAATAAAATAGCCATATTTTATAAATAAATAATCATTTTTAAAATGAGTGAAAAAGAAAAAAAATGAAGAAAGTACATTACAAAAAAAAGAATTTAGTACCCCAATAAATACTAAAATATATGTTTTTTAAAATTTTCATAATACAACATTTAATATTCTTTTTATTTTATAAATAACATTATTTTATTTTATAAAGATATGAATATGCTAATTGATATACCTTCAAGTTTTAACACCAACTTGGGAAGAATTAAAAAGAATAATAAGTTAATATATTTATATATTTTTAAGAATATTCAATATCATTTTAAAAACAAGATTAGTATCAAACATATTATTAAACCTTAAGTATTATTAACGCCATTCAAGTTATTAATTACCATAGTCTGTTCAAGTGAAATCCTGTTGTCTAATTGTATATGCGTATTATGGATTTCTTCTTTACAGCAATTTTTGAATCAATTTAACACTCAAAGTCTGAAAGCCAACACAAGAGGAGATCCAATCTGAATTCACTTGAAAAAGAAAAAACTAATTATTTAAAAAATTTATATTTCAATTATTTATATATTATTTTCTCTTAAAAATAAACAAAAATTATAAAAATAAACAAAAATAATGATACCTAATTTAGTTTATTAGTCATTCTCTCAAAACTACAGATATTAGTGTAGATTAATACTATTATCTTTATCTACAACCCTAAAGCTCATACTATTCTAGCATTTACTACATTTAATATAAAAAACTATAAATAAAAGATAATAATAATAATAATAAAATATTAAATATGAAAAGAGATATAAAAATTATGTAAAAAAATGACATGAAAACATCATTAGTCAATGTTAACAACATAGGAGAAAACAAAAATCATATTTAAGAATTTCTCTGATCTAACATAAATTATAATCATACAATGTAAGTTTTTATCAATATTTTAAAAATTAGACCAATCATTGAATCAATAGAGACAGATGATCAAAGGTCAGTGGTCGAACTGGGGTCGAACCATATTTTAATTAAATAATATTTTTTTAATTTTTTAATTTATATATTGTAGATATTGTATAATATATCATAATAAATAATAAATATTTTAAATATATTTGATAAATTAATCTTTTTTTGTCATTTTTGTATCAATTTTAAGTTATATAAATATTACATTACATAAATAAGTTAACAAATACAATCTACATTGTTGGTGAGGAAGAATTATATTTTAGAGGAATGATATGTGTACACCACATATTTATATACTTTTATACATCACATAAAAAAGGAGAGGAAAGAGAAAAAGTAAAAAAAAAATATTTTTTTAATAAAAAGTGACATGTGTTATAAGCTAAATGGTGATGTATGGAGGTGTATTTCTTGAATGGTGTATATCTATTATTTCTCTATATTTTATCAAGATGTACTGAGTTCGATTCCTAATATATGTATTTTTAGTAAAAAAATTAATAAAAACCGATTTAAAGGTGAACCGATTGATTTTGACCGGTTTTTTCTCCCACCGATTTTCTCCCCAAACTGGATCGATTTTCAAGCCAGTTCATCGGTTTTTCATTGAACCGACCAATCCAGTCCGATTTTCTTAACCATGATATTTACTTCAATTAATTAAATGTTTTATAATATATCTAATTATAAAAAAGTTGAGCAAATTATTTTAGTATTTTTAAAATATTATATTTTATAAAATTATATTTTCTTTCTTATTATAAAATAATTCAAAATATTAAAACAATAAATTTCATCAAACAAATAAAGCACTTCTGCAAAATGTGATATGAATTTTTTAATAATTATAGTTTCTTTATCCCCACTGTCATGTAGCTCTGAATAGCAACAAGAAGCCTCTGATACCAGCAAAGAGGGCAGCATGACCCTCTCTCACCCTTCCCAGCGTCTTCATTTTCGTGTGAGACTAATGACTTTTGGATGCCTCGGTGAGGTTGATGCATGAGTTGGGGAATCAAATATCGAATGCTCAAAAAGGGTTCTTCATCCTCAACACCGTAATCATTCAACCCCACCAAAATTTATCTTCGCTTTCCTCTTCATATTATTATCATTGAATACTGATCATCAAGAAAGTAAAAAAAGAGAAAGAAAAGAGAACAACTACTGTCTCTTACTGCACAATCTTTTCTTTTTTTCTGTAAATTTGCTTTACAAAGGGGTCGCAATGGTGCACCCCACAAAACCCCATTTCTTCATCTGAAACCTTCTTATCCATTGACCACCTATGCCCCATTTCAGTACTGATAACTACAGGGGAGAGAGAAAGAAAAGGGTATATTAGAGATGGATGTGAGTAGGAGAGCTGGGGCTAGAAGTAGTGTGGTTGCAGGGTCTGTGTGGGAGAGCAGGATGAAGAGTGATGAAGTGAGAGGTGGGATTAAGGTCTTCAACGGAGAGGAAAATTCTGAAGGAGGAGGGAATGGTGGGACGAGATTGAAAAGAAGCCCAATTGGGGGTGTGGTTGCGAGTGGGAAGAGAAAGACTTGGAAATCGGAAAGCTCTGAGGGGTTCGATAGGAACCAAATTCAGATAGCCCGAGGAAAATCAGAGCCACAAACGAATTGTGATGAACAGTGTGAGGAGCTTAGTATTTCTTCGGATGGAATCAAGAAGAGCCCAATTTATCCGAGAAGCCCAATTTATCCGAGGAAGCTAAAGATTGAGGGAAACAGGGAGGTCGGTGCTTCTGCAGATAAATTTAAGAGAAGCCCGATTCTCACAAGAAACCTGAGATCTGAGACACTAAGGGGGACTGCAGAACTCGGCAAAGAGGCGAGCGAGTCCGGTGAGGGAGCTGAAAGGACCTCAGGGCAGTTGATTAAGTCCAAATTAGATTCAATTAAGACTGCAGATCAAAATGTTAAGATTGTGGCTGGGTCTGCTAATGGAAATGGGGAGAATTCAATCCAACTGTGGAAGACGAAATCAGAGTCGGATCAAGTTTTGGATGAATCAAAGAATAGGATTGATGGCGGAAACGAAAACATTCCATTTGAGAGTGGGAAGAACGATCCTGATGAAAATTGCAAGGATTTCGGTGTGTGCCAAGATAAGGTCATTTCAAGCAGTTCAGAAACAATGGGCGTGGTCCAATGTTCTCCAGAACTATCTGTGCGCGTTAATGGCGATTCAGTTATTGATGATGAAGCAGATGAAGGAGATGAAGAGGATGAGGTGGTGGATGAGGAATTTGAGATTGCGAAGGAGAAGGCGAGCTTCGATGTAAAGGAAATCAGTATTCCAGAATCCAAGGCTGTGATGGAACCGGAAAATAAGAAGGTTGTGAAGGAACCAGAAAATAAGAAGGTTCAGAAAGAAATCGAAAATAAGAAGGCTGGGAATGAACCACGACCCAAGAACTTTCTGAGTATCCAAAGGCGATTTCAACAAAATGAAAGACCAGTGTCTATCCCTCTTACTGTGAAACAATCTTCTCCAATTAAAAGGCATTCTACAATTTACCAGAATTTCACAAAAGCCAATTCAAGTATGTTCTTTCAAGTTTTCTTACATTTTGTTCTTTCAATCAGTTTCGTGGCTCTGTGCTTATTTTTATCAAGGCTGACTAATCTTTACCGTTTAGTTCCAAAGGCAGAAGAATACCATAGCTTTCCACAAACCCAGAACAAATTGCAGAGTCTAGGTGACTTAGCTACATTTCACAATCATGCAGGAGCGAATTCTGTTGTCAAAGTATTCAATTTCTAACATTTATTCTGTATATATGTCACTCCTCAGTGGATTTAATCATGTGGAGAGATGTCTCAAGATCAGCATTTGCCTTCGGGATTGGAACATTCGTTATAGCTTCATCTTCTTATGCCAAGGATATCAACGTGAGGTTAGAAACTCACAGTGAACAGAATTTATTTTATAAGTGCTATAGTTATGTATATACTTCTGTTATCTCAGAACAGAGCCCAGAACTGACACTTCTTTAATTGTTGATTCTACAGCTCTATTTCTGTGATGTCCTATCTGGGCCTTGTCTATCTTGCTGTAGTCTTCCTCTATAGATCTCTAATTTGCAGGTAATCACTCAAGCACTGGGGAGAAAAATAATGACAGAGAAATTTATGACCAAAATACTATCTGATTCTCTTTGTTTGGAATTAACTTAATCAGGGGAGTAATAGATGTAGAGGGAACAAATTATGTAGTGGGAGAAGAAGAAGCAATTTGGGTACTAAAACTGATCCTCCCTTACTTGAACGAGTTCCTATTAAAACTCAGAGCCCTCTTTTCTGGAGATCCTGGTACCACAATGAAGGTAAATTTATTTTATCACTGATTATATGAGCTCGTTTTTTTGCCATTGACCTTCTGAACAGTTAGAACTTAAGTAGTCAAAAGAACCCAAAATTTTGACAATAATGTATGAATTGCAGTTGGCAGTTTTGCTCTTTGTTTTAGCCAGATGTGGCAGCTCCATAACCATTTGGAAGATGGCCAAATTCGGTAAGTTTCTATTAATTTAGAAATTTATCTGAAGGGGACTCATAGTTTCATACAGTTTGTTAATAATTGTGTGGAGGGCTAAGCCTAATCCTAAATAGTACTCTGCCATACGGCCACTCGTGGTAGCCTTATATGGCTTTTCAGTTCTTTAGAAGCAAAAAAAGAGGATTTCACAGGCAATTTACATGTCAATGCAAAGTTTTCTACTTTTTGCATCACTTGCTTGGCGAGTGCAAACTTCATCTTTTTCCCACTCTTGTCATCTTTTTTCTTTCGCTTTTCATCTACCCATCAGCTAAAGAGAGCATGACTACTGAATTGTTTTTTCACTTTATCACTGACATATGCTAATGCTTATGCCTCACTTCTTCAGGCTTCTTCGGAGTTTTCACCCTACCAAAGATATACTCTTTGTATTCTGCACAGTTAACTTCATACGGTAATTCCCTGAATTTAATGTAGGCTTTGATCTGAAATTATTTAATGCATGATTTATGACACTATAACGTTAAGATGTGAAAAAACACAGTACATTTGCAGTGAGTAGTGACTGCTAATTGAGTAATGTTTGACTCTTTAGTGTAGATGGGACATTGCTTGCTTAGGCCCACAGCATCTGATCTTGCATAACGGCTCTTTTCTGCATTTGATGGTGTCTTTTTGATGTAGATTTGGTGGGTCCAGTAAAAAAAATTAATACACATACAGGATTTTAATAGACCTCCATCAAAGATCTGATTTACTCTAAGCCTGCTATAAGATTTTGGCTCTATGCACATTTGATTATTGATAATGGTAAATGAAAAGATTATTTAATGCTTCACATGGATGAGTACTGTTTAATTATTCATCAAAGTTTTGGAACCATTAATATTAGATATGGAACACAATTATGAGGATCATAAAGGTCCTCCACTTCCCTGAGATCCCCACTCCAAAGTAAAATATTTTTTTTTTGGTCAAGTAAAATAGTAAATGTTATGGGGATTGGATATAGTAGGAGAGAGAACGAAAGATATGAGTGAGGCCCATTTTAATGGATATCATTTCGGTCCGCCTATTCTACCTATCTCTTTCTAACTGCAGACGGTGCAGTACCAAAGAATATCCATTTCTGTGTTATGAATGTGCTTACTGTGTTCAGATGGACCTCACTAGGTATAGAAAGCTTTGAACTACTGAGGGCAAAAGTTAATCTTGCATTAAAATAATAAATGATAGTAGAATGATGAAGGTTTGTTTGATGATGACTGATAAACCCTTTTTGATGAAGCAAATTTTTGGGTACGGCGATTCCGGGATGCTTGGGAATCATGCTCTCACAAGAAAGCCGTGGCTCTAGGCATCTTTGGCCTTGTATGGAATCTGGCATCAGTTGTTGCTCGCATTTGGGCAGGTAAGAGTACACTCTGCACCATGATGTTACATTCATTGGCTAAATCTAAAGTTTAACTGATCAGGAAAGGATCCCAAATATCAAATGCTAATGGGTCCTATTATTTTGCAGTGTTTCTGCTATTCGTGGCCTTAAAATATTATCAACAACATTATTTGGTGAGAGATGAATGCGTGGAAGAAGAAGCAGAATTAGACTGTGAAGAAACATGGCAAGGACCAGTTGGAGTTGGAGGGCAGAGACAAGGGCGTGGACCCACTTTAGTCGAAAGAAATAAAGTAAAGAAAGAGTTTTAGGAGTGGTGAATGATGGTGGCAGTGGTACCACATTTAGTAGGCTTGGCCATCGTGGGTGTGCCCATTTTCAGTTTAGATTTCCCCTTCTTTTGATAGCTTCTTCTCATAGTATTTTCTTTTTTCTATCCGTAATCATATTTCTCCACTGTAAATTTTTTTGCAGTTCTAGAGGTTATTTAGGTAACTAATCCATCAGATTCAGGGTTCTACAGAAAAGGAAGGAAATAACCCCATGGACGTTTATGTCTTGTAATTAGCATTCAGTTATAATAATTTATTCTCCTTATGCCGCTGAGTTACTTTCATATTTGGATTATGGACAAACAAACGAAATGACAAATAATAAATAAATAATCATAAACAATAAATAATTTTAATTTTTAATAATAATTTATTCTCCTTATGCCGCTGAGTTACTTTCATATTTGGATTATGGACAAACAAACGAAATGGCAAATAATAAATAAATAATCATAAATAATAAATAATTTTAATTTTTAAAAAATAAAAAATTTAAATTTATTTCAGTAATTTAAAATTAAAATTAAAATACAAAACTGGATTTGATACTGTTTAAATATAAATAAATTCTTCTTAATCTAATAAATTATAATATATTACATATTTAACTATTATAATTTAATTAAAATTTATTTCGTCATTTAATTAAATATTAATATTAATTTTTAATTAATATATATTAGTCACGTAACAAAAAAATAAAAAAAACATATTCTATAAATAAATCAAGATAACATCTTTTTTGTCTCTTTAACCGTTTATATTTCATATACAAAAGTTTTTATATTTACTTATATTTACTGTCATTTTAGCTCCCAAACTTACAACCAAAAATGACAAATAGTATAAAGAAAAAAATCCCTCTCTTTTGATTTTGTTGATTCCTTACATACAAAATTATTTCACCCATTTGGACTTGTAATTTGTACATTTTTCATTGAATTAGATAATGTAGTTAAACTTTTATACATACAATTTTTTCGAACATATTATGTTTTGCATTGTTTGTTAATTTTTTTTATTATATAACTATTACATATTAATTAAAATATTTAAGTTTAATACTTATAAATGGTATAATATAATTTAATATAGTTAAGTGATTATCAATAAATTAAAAAAATATTATAATAATAAATAAAGATATAAATGGAGAGGTACAAATTTTTCATTTTTTTTATTCATTTCATTTCATCATTTGCTAATCAGAATGGATTCGTTTTAAAACATGACCGACATATTTTGAAATCTAAGTTGTTCATTTTGATACAACAACTCAGATTAAAAAAAATTTTTAAAAAAATATAATAAATTTTTGTTAATATTACAGAATCAAACTCTTTGCTAATAGCCTAATCCATCTCAATTTCCCCCGTTTTCTCAATCATGTTCCTCGTCTTTTTGAATTAATCTAGGCAGTTTATTTTTTATTGGACAATCAAAATTAAAAAAAATTTATATAAAATAATCTCAAAATCGTGGCGGGACTCTCACTTGACATAATCTCCATCCCCGCCGTTCACTTTGGTACTCTCTCTCTCTCTCTCTCTCTCTCTCTCTTGTGAAAAATTATTGTTCTCCAGAGTCTACATGCAGGTTAGTCTAATTTTCTGAAACTTTCTCCGCTATGAACTCTGCATGTCTCTCAAATCTCATTTCTTAGCAAATTAGGGGTGGGTTTCAAATATTAGGTCGAACTTGAGTTTGTTTTTATTTGAATATCAGGGTTCACCTTGAAAATCTTCTGTTTCTTTGGCCGGCATCGAATCACATTGTATTTGAGCAATCTTTCTATAAACCTGTATATATCAGCCAATATCTTCGTTTTCGAGTAATGCCCACTGGGTTTCAGTTTCCCTCTTCCTCTGGAGAATGAGAATATATTGCTGAATTTTGAAACTTTGTAGGAGCTGAATCTTTTCCGCCGGGGCCTGTAAATATATATAGCGTTAGTTATTTTAGTCCAGAGACAGTTTAATTAGCGTTGATTTTTACATTTTTGGGGCTTAGAAACGGCGTCGTTTGTTAAGGGAAATTTCCCCCTCCACTCAACCCTCGTCCCCCGCCATCTCCATGTATATTTCTCCTTTTCCCCCTTCACCATCCACCGAAAGCTCCTTCTTTCCGATTTTCTCTCTACCCATTCTCTTGGCTCTCGACTTCTCGTTTAACCGAGCTCCTTCTCCCCATATTTCTCTCTTTTTGCCTTCTTCACCCAAGTCAATTGAACCCAGTCTCGACAAAGATTATGAGAGTCAACAATAACCCACACTCTTCCTGCTCTGCACTCTTCCTTTGATTTTTTCTGGACTCTGATTCTTCCTCCTCACCTGATCTACTCGAAATTCTCGTTTCAGTCACTAAGAAGAAAAGACTACAATGTAAGTTTCAATCACTTGTTTCGTTTTTGAATTCTTACTACTATTTTCCAGTTTGATAATTTTATTTCCGTATTAGGTGTTAGTTCTTGGAATTGGTTGTTCATGCTCTCTATTGGGATTTTCAACAATTTTTTTTTTTGCAGTAGACAGGCTCAGAAATGTTACATTTTGAATCTCTGTTTGTGTACTCCACCTCCACCCAATAAATTTCCTTATTCTTCGTTCATAATAATGGAGGAAAAAAAGAAAAGAAAAGAAAGAATAATCTACCTGGTTGAATGTTCTCTGGAAATTGAATGTGTTTGTTGTATATTGCTCAAGTTTATTTATTTTTTCCATTTCTATGTTTAATTGTTATATTATCGTTATTGTGTTGTGTTGGGTTGCACCTGAAGTTTGGGTTTTAGATTTCCTTTAACTTACTCCCGGTCTAATTTTCTGTGAACGCTGCCTGTTCAAGCCTGTCCATGAGTTGTGTTGCTTTTGCTAGGGTTATGGGATCTTTAGCCTCAGTAGCAGTTTGGAGAATTGACCAATCTGCAGATGTGACCCAAGAATTCTTAATTAGCTTTAGATTTGTCATTGTGTAAATTTTTTCCAGACAACCTCCTGAAAAATCAACTACAAGGGAACTCTATAAAATAAAACTAGAGGTGGTGTTTTGTAGGTTTCATAAATTTTAGGGGAGGTAATTGTAATTTACTCTTTATGTTATTATGCTGGCCTAGAGTTATATAAATTGTTGGACTGGAGTTCCTTGCAAAGCATGGCATTGTATAATTTTAGAAAGGTGGTGACTTGATGGCAGTGGCGGAGCTTCATGGAGACATAGGGGGGTGAACCCGCCTCCCCCAAATTTTTTTTATGTAAATAATATATATTTTTAAAATTATTTGCCCTCCAAAAAAGAAATTATTTGTCCCCAAAATTTTTTTTAAATAATTATTTGCCCCTTCTATTTTACAAATGCATTACTCAATTTTATAAATGCATCACTCATATGTAGGTGCATACTATTTTATCCCCTTATTATTTTTTGGTTCCTGTCAACTTGTGTAGTGCCAATTTCTATTACGTTACGTCACTAACTTTCGTTTTGCTTCTTTGGTACTCTACAGTCTGCAACACGAGTAAAAACTATTTCCTTTCATAGTTTCACATTTTTACTTAACATATCACTCCCAAATATTAGAGTCGTAGTCCCCTCCCTCTCCCCTTTGGCCAGAACCTATTGTAGCATTGCTCGTGACGATGCTTACACCGACTGGCGAATCTAGCGACTGCTTTGTTCCTCACTTCCACACTTTATCTCAATGAATCTTGCAAAAACTCTCATTTTCTGTTTGGTTTTAAGAATCAAATTTCTTATCTTCCACACTTTATCGTCTACCTTTCTTGCGATATCTCCTTCACTCAAAAATTTCACTTTCAATTTCATTATTGAGATTGGATATGGGATTTGGAATTTTTTAATTCACTATTATGGGCAACTTTTTGTTGGATTAATTATTCTCCTTTTATGTTTTGATATATTATTATTGCTGTTTGCCCATGAAGTTCAATACCTACCTTCTCACTTTATCATGATTCATAAACCAAATTTTCGCCCCCCCTAACTGATTTTGTTCTAGATACGCCATTGCTTGATGGGTTAGTTTCTATGTGGGTGTTTGTTGAAGGGAAAGAGAAATAATGGAAAACCTTGTCTTATTGGACAAGTGATTATGTATATATAATAGAAAAAGGAAATATAGTCTAATAGAAATACTGAGACTAAAAGATTATAGAATAAAATACCCTTACGAATATAGTTTAAATACTCTTAGCACTCCCCCTCAAGCTGGAACATATATATCAATGACGCTCAGCTTGTTAAATATGTATTTGACCCGATTCCCATTAAGAGCCTTCTCGAAGACGTCAGCTAATCATTCACTACTCCTGACATCTTGCTGAATCTTCTCTTGAATAAATTGGTAGTTGGCTTCAATATGCTTCGTTCTCTCATGAAAAACAGGGTTGGACGCGATATGAAGCGTTGCCTAATTGTCACACCAGAGCTTCATAGGTGTAGAAGTGAGGAAACTAACCTCACCTAACAATTGAGATACCCACATGAGTTCGTAGATTACTTTACCCATGGCTCGATACTCAGACTTTGCACTCGACTTTGTTATCACATTCTGCTCCTTGCTCTTCCAAGACGCAAGATTTCCTCCAACAAAAACACATTACCCAAATGTGAACCGTCTATCTATAGGGGAACCTACCCAATCAGCATCTGAAAAGCTTTCAACCTGACAATGTCCATGATTACCATAAAGAATTCCACGACTTGGCGTACCTTTTAAGTACTAGAGTACATTTTGAATTGCATCCCAGTGATCAGTACGAGAGGAAGATATCAACTGGCTCACTATACTTATTGCAAATGAGACATCTGGACGAGTCATCGTAAGGTAATTAAGTTTTCCCACCATTCTTCTATACCTCTCAGGGTCAGGCAGTAACTCTCCACCATTAATTGTAAGTTTCAAGTTGGGAATCATGGGGGTTTCACATGGTTTGGCTCCAAGTAGACTTATCTCACACAGAAAATCTAGGACATATTTGCATTGACATAGAAAGATACACTTTCTACTCCCAGTTATCTCAATTCCCAAGAAAAATTTTAAGTGCCCCAAGTCTTTGGTTTGAAATTGGGACTAAAGAAAGTTTTTTAGGACAGAGATGCCACTATTGTCACTTCCTGTTATCACAATATCATCAACATACAACCATTAGGATGCAACCACCACTAGATTGCCAATAGAAAACAGAATGATCATAACTACTCCGTCGCAAACCGAATTCAAGGACCACGTCACTTAACCTCCCAAATCATGCCCGAGGAGATTGCTTTAGTTCGTACAATGACTTCCGAAGTTGGCATACTTTCCCACTCTCCCTCTGAGCAACAAACACAGGTGTTTGCTCCATATAGACTTCTTTTTGTAAATCACCATGTAGGAAAGCATTCTTAACATCTAACTGATAAAGAGGCCAATGAGAGGAAGCTGCCAGAGAGATAAAGAGACGAATAGATGCCAACTTCACAACAGGAGAGAATGTCTCCAAATAATCAATCCCATATTTCTGGGCATATCCTTTAGCTACCAACCGAGCTTTAAGACGAGCAATGGAACCATTGGGATTAATTTTGACCGTGTAAATCCACTTACACCCAACTACCTGTTTCATAGGAGGGAGAGAAACAAGTTGCCATGTATTATTCTGATCAAGAGCCAGCATTTCCTCCTTCATTGTAGAACTCCAACCGTCATGAGAAAGTTCCTCCCTCACGGTTTTAGGAACAAACATAGAGTCTAGGGAGGCCACAAAAGTCCGAGAGATAGGAAAAAGGTGGTCATAGTAAACAAAAGACGTGATATGATAAGTACAAGAATGTTTATCTTTCCGCAGGGCAATGGAAAGATCAAGAGATGGATCCGGAGACGAGGAAAGTGATAGTGCTTGCGAGTCAGGAGTCTCTAAAGTAACGACCGGTACCTGGAGTGGCGGAGCTGAGGGTGACTCTGGGACACGAGGTTTGCGGGAATAAACGTGTAATAGGAATAAACATGTGTAATAGGAGGGCAGAGGAATGTAGGTGGAGCATCGTTTGGTGATTGAACACGATAGATCAAGAAATCATTTTTAGAGGCATATGGCACAGGAGTCTCCGACTGGAAAGGGGTAGTATCAAAAAAAGTGACATCAGCAGACATAACATACTTTCCCAACTCAAGAGAAAAATACCAATACCCCTTTTGAGATCGAGGGTATTCAAGGAAAAGATATTTCAAAGATCGAGGATCAAGTTTCGAAATATAAGGACGCACATCATGGACAAAACAAGTGCAACCAAAAATACGAGGAGACAAGGGAAACAGGGGCTGAGAGGGATACAAAATAGAGTAAGGGATTTGACCATCCAATACAGAGGAAGGCATACAATTAATAAGGAAACATGTAGTAGAGACTGTATTAGCCCAAAACGATTTAGGGACTTTCATGTGAAATAAAAGGGCATGAGCAACTTTCATCAAATGTCTTTCAGTAATCCTATTCTGTTGGAGGGTGTACACACATAAAGATTGGTGTATAATACCACGTTGTGTTATAAAAGAAGTAAAAGAAGAGGAGAAAAACTCAGTGATATTATCACTGAGTAAAATTTTGATAGTAGTATTAAACTGATTTTGAACCTCAAAACAAAAATTAGAGAAAACAGAGAACACGTCTGAACGATTTTTTATTAAATATAACCAAGCTGCACTAGAATAATCATCAACAAAAGTAACGAAATATCGAAATTCAGTTTTAGACAAGACTGGCCAAGAACCCCAAACATCAGATTAAACATCAAAAAGGGACTTAGCCCATTTATTGACTCTTAAGGGATAAGATAGTCGACAATGTTTAGCAAAATGACAGGACTCACTCTAACCTAGACACAGAATTGACACTGGGACATAACTGCTTCAAACTTTGTAGAGAGGACGACCTAAACGACAATGGAGATCCAAAGGGGACAAGGTGCTGGGATAGGTAACTGAGCTTGGAACTGAAGTAGGAGTGCACTCCAAGACATACAAACCATTTGACTCGCGGCTTCAACCAAAAATCCGCCACGTCCCAAGATTCTGAAAAACACAATGGTAAGGAAAAAATACAATACTGCAGTATAAGGCTTTGGTGATTTTGCTAATAGACATTAAATTGAATGAAAATTTGGATAAGTATAATACAGTGGATAAAGGTATGGAAGGTGTGGGGTGAACAATGCCACTACCAACAATAGGTGTGGTGGAGCCATCGGCTAAGATGACACGTGGTAGATGAGATGTTGGGGGAAAAGAAAGAAATAATACCTGTGTTTCCTGTCATATGATATGTGGCAGCTGCTCGGTGTAGAAGAAAGGCAAGCAGTGGAAATACCTGTCTGGGCAATATGGGCTGTATGAGGTGGAGCAGACTGAGTGGCTTGAAATTCTGTATAGCGGGCAAATTCATTCGCCGTCATAGGGACCATCTTAATGTCACTCTTAGGGACACTATCTTGAGCAACAATGTTGGCAAATTGTTGCTACTTGGCAAGAAGCTTTGGGCAGTTACGCTTAAAATACCCATATTCCTTACAGTAGTGATACACTATCTTGGTATCACCGGTATCACGTCCACCATTTCGTCCACCTCTAGAATCACCATGACCACCTCTCCCACTAGTACCCACAAAAGCAGAGGAATCACTGGGTCTAGCCTGACTTTTAGAAGATTCCTTAGAAGTCCTAAGAAGGCAAAAATACACATCCTGTAATTTTAACTTATCAAACCTAGTCAGAATTTGTGAGCGGGCAGCACTGTAATCATCTCGAAGACTAATAAGAAAGCACATGACAGCCAACTACTCTCTTTGTTCCCTCATTGCCCCCACATCACTAGTAATGGGCATCGAGGTATTAAGCTCTTCATACACTTTCTTGAATTGAGCAAAATAATCAATCAAAGAGACCTCCTTTTGTTCTGCCCGATGGAACTCCTGAATCACATAATAGAGATAAGACATATCCTCTTTCTTTTGTCCTCTCGGATCCACTTTTTCTTTGCTAACTCACTTGTTGGAGCATTACTAGTCAAACGATCCTCCATCTCAACACCGTACTTGAACATCTCCCCTGTCTTTCTCCATTGAAGGTAATTACGGGGACCCTCCAACTTCCGATCAGTAATTTTGGTGGGTGCAGGAATTACTTTAGACACCAATTTTCAGGTTTAAACCTCTCTTGGAGGAGGTTGGGTAACATTAGTGTTCTTCAGCCATTGAAAACTAACTTCACACAAAGTAGCACCCAAAGATATCAAAAATACTAAAAAAAAACGTACCAATCACGCCAAATTGTTCTAAAATTAGACTACCCAAGTGAGATAATGCCCAAATCGGATTACCCAAGGTCAAATCACTCAAAAATTGGCCAAATCACTAAAACATGGGCCACCCACAGTGAAATACCGGTTGTTCATTGCCGAAAACTACTATTTGCCGTCATTCGTTCACCAGAAACATGGTTCAACCGCCTGAAAACCACCAAGCAGCCACCACAACGCAAGATCCAGGCAGATAACGTCCAAAAATGTAACTTACTGTGCGCTGTTCACTTAGTTTGCACACATCAGCTTCTTTGGCGCGTGGCTGGCGCTAGCAAGGGTAGAGGTGACCGGCAACGAGGGTTATAGTAGCCAGTCAAGGGGGAGGCCGGCAGTGAAGGGAGGTGAGTTGATTAGGAGGGAAAATTAAGGATTTAAGAAGTTAGGGATTTTTTGAAATTGGGGATTTTTGAAATTAGGGTTTCTAAATTTGGGAATTTTATGATTTCAGAAATTAGGCTCTAATACCATGTTGAAGGGAAAGAGAAATAATGGAAAACATTGTCTTATTAGACAGGTGATCATGTATATATAATAGAAAAAGGAAATACAATCTAATAGAAATATTGAGATTAAATGACTTGAGACTAAAATACCCTTACTAATATAGCTTAAATACTCTTAACAGTGTTAAATGGAGTGTTCAATTTATGACCTATGAGTCATAGGTTATTAGGCAGGTGAGTATAGTGATCTCTGAGATTGTGCATTAGGTGTCTTTTTCCATTCTCCTTTTGCAGGTGAGTATAGTGATCTCTAAGATTGTGCGTTAGATGTCTTTTTCCATTCTCCTTTTGTTTGTTTGTGTCTTTATTTTCTTAAGTACCCTTTTGTTTGAGATTCTGCTATGGCTGGTCACTGGCTCACATAAGTGTATTATCAGCATTCAGCAATAGACCTTTGTTTTGTTCGGAGATGATACATGTTCTGCTGTCACTTGGCATTTTAACTGTTTATCTCGTGTTATTTTCCAATTTAGTTCTAGTTTTTGTAATCTCTTACCTTCTGAATTTCACTTGCTAATTTGGTTTGTTGGATGGAAATAATACAGATGAGTCTTGTGACGGATTCTCCAGTACATTCATCCAGCAGTGATGACTTGATTGCATATCTTGATGATGCGCTAGATGCAAGTTCACCAGATGCTTCTTTATCAAATGAAGAAGTTGAGAATCAAGATGAGTCTGAGAGTGTCAGGTGCTGTTTACAGATATTCACCTTCTTTCTGGTGCTTGTGACTGATTTAGTTTGAGAAATATTAATCTATATATTTAGTTGTGCTACTATTAAATTATTAATCATCTGTGTTCATGGTGATGATACTTTCTTTATACTTGACTTTGTTTAGGTAGATAGTTATATCTTTTTGTGAATTTTTATTGCTTTATTTTTTTGGTTCATATTTCATCGATTTCCATTTTAATTTATAAATTAATGCAGAATTAAAAGACGTAAATTTGAAAGCATAGAGGAAACGCTGGGGTCCGCTTCACAAGGAGTTGTGGAACAAAGTTTAGGTTAGTTTGATTGTTTTAGTTTATTGTTCATCGGCTTTGCTGGGACCCAAGAATCCTTCGCACAATATGCCCGTTTTAGTGTAACTTCCAAGAATTCTTGAATGCACTACCTCTCTTTTGACAGGAAGAAAATTAACTTTTAAGAAAGGATGGTAGTAACTTTTTTAGTTTTATCTTCTTCTGAAGCTCCCTCAAACTATTTCACTAGTTTAGCCTTGGGGCATTTTCTTGCACCGTGGTCTGTCTGCAACTTTCATCTTCTCACAGTCGAATCATTGTTTTTTATGCTTCGTTTGAGAAACTCAAATGATATGCCAAAGATAAGGTGTAAATTCATGTGTTTTATTGAAAAAAAAAGTGCATATTCTTGTGTATTAACCAACACTCATTTTTTCTTATAAAACTCTGCCACTTTGGCTTGAAAATGTTATAACTCGCATTCTTTTCTTTCTTCCTCTGTTTTGGTTGCTGTTGCAGAGGCAACCATGAAGACAGATGTATGTACACATCCTGGCTCATTTGGAGATATGTGTATACGTTGTGGGCAAAAGTTGGATGGGGAATCTGGTGTGACATTTGGGTACATACATAAGGTATACATTGTTTCAGTTGAGTAGCCTGTGGAACTACAAATTTAGGTTGGGTGGTGTTTGCTTTTATTGCTGCATGTCTCAGTTTCCCCAACGCTGTTATATCAACTTAAAATAAGTGGTAACTTGTATAAAAGTTATTTTCTGGGTAAATGGTTGTTATCAATCATGACCAAATTGTGATGTGAAGAGAAAAGTGGTGAGCCTATAGCACCACTCACGGAT
The DNA here is from genome assembly GCA_034509205.1 of Ceratonia siliqua. Classification (NCBI taxonomy): domain Eukaryota; kingdom Viridiplantae; phylum Streptophyta; class Magnoliopsida; order Fabales; family Fabaceae; genus Ceratonia; species Ceratonia siliqua. The sequence continues at coordinate 19,764,125 of JASKGM010000009.1, read as the reverse complement.
TATTTACATTGGTAGAGGGAGTCAGTGAAGTAAACATGTTGTGCTGGGGCATTCATTTATAAGTATACAAGCAATGAACCTGGTTCAGGCCAGATTGTCTAAGGTCCAAGGTGGTTTGTTGATTCATTCTCATTTTTTACCAGGCATAGGTAAGAAACTGAAAATAAACTGTGTTGACCTGATTGTTGGATTGTTAAGCTGTACGAACTGGCCTCAGTCTGAGTCCTAGCTAGCAGCTGAATGATTTAGATGCTCTATGGTAGTTTGAAGATGTGCAGATTCTCTCTTTTTTGTATACATAATACTATTATGTCTTTAATCTTCAATATAGAAATCCTTTATTCAATTTCTTGGTTTAATTAGCATGATGGTTGTGACTACTTACTAGTACCCATGAGCTAGTCAATCTAACTGGTTTGGCCAAATTATAGTTCATTAAATATGATGGAAAACCTTTGTATTTGCAGGGATTGAGACTTCATAATGAGGAAATATCTAGATTGCGCAATACAGACATGAAGAATTTATTACGCCATAAAAAGCTTTACTTGGTTCTTGACCTAGATCACACACTACTGAATTCTACTCAGCTTGTTGATTTGAACTCAGAAGAGGTGTATTTAATTACCCAGACAGATTCTCTGGAAGGTATATTATGTTAAACTGTGTGCTTTTGCTTTGGTAATTATTCTCGGTAATATAAATTAGTGGTTTACTCCATCATCAATTAATCTATTTTGTTGGCTGTAGTTTTTGTCATAGTATAGAAGAAGAGACCTTGGTATTTAGTATGAAGGTCAGATGTGTTACTTTTATCATTGTTGGTGACCTTCATATTGCAGAAAAAATTGGAAGAGGAACAAACAAGTCTTTGTTGAGTGCTTTTTGAAAATTTTTAACAGAGTAGAGATGCTTATGTAGTCTTCGTACAATTTTGGTCTTTGATACTGTTTTGAAAAATTTTGTTGAATAAGGCTTGATGAGTTGGTAAGTTTGGCGGGCTGCTAGAAGACAAAGACATCATTGTTTTATTTTGCAAGGACCTCAGGGAAGTTGTGCCATGCATGTAGCAATTAGCATCCATCATATAGCAAAGCATAAGTCATTTATAAAATAGAGTGATGCTACAATGAAAATGGCACCAGTCTTGGTGAGGATTTTTTGAATATATTACATGCTAAATTTATATTTTGCTAATTTAAGGTGTGTCAAACTTGTGTTTCATCTTAATTGTTGTGTGTAGGTATTTTCTGATAACTTTTGCGTGATTTCATTTCACCTTTGATGTTCTGGGTTTTTCATGGCTTTTTATACCTGTTGCCTTTTTGAACCTATGCATGATGAAATGAATAGATGTCTCGAAAGGCAACCTCTTCAAATTGGAGTATATGCATATGATGACCAAGTTGAGGCCCTTTGTACGCACATTTCTAAAAGAAGCAAATGAAATGTTTGAAATGTACATATACACCATGGGTGATCGGGCCTACGCATTAGAGATGGCTAAGCTGCTTGATCCTCGAGGAGAATACTTCAATTCCAAAGTGATTTCTCGAGATGATGGCACCCAAAGGCATCAGAAGGGTCTTGATATTGTCCTGGGGCAAGAAAGTGCTGTTCTGATTCTTGACGATACAGAAAATGTAAGCGCGTTGCAATTTATGGACTTGTAATGCTGAATTCTTAATTGGCATATTTGTATGAATTGATAGTTGTCCTATGTGGAAGTAGTTCCAGATATTTTTTTTTAATATTTCTTACATAAGCATGAAAGAATCAAATGTTTGGCAGGTATGCCATCAAGTCTATTTCCTTTTGTTTATAAGTAATTTAGTTATTGGCAGAAGAAAAAGTTTTCCCTTCTGTTGCTAAGTGGCATGGAAAGCCACTTGGCCTTGCAATAATCTATTCAAAGCGTTCTGATGGGAGTCACAACTTTTATGTGTTCTACTTCTAAGTGACAATGCTTTAATTTGGGTAAAATTGTTGTAAGAATATAATGGCATTATATGAATAGTAAAGCTATACAACTATAATGTAAGGCATGTAGCATAGCAAGTAAGGAATTAGATGTCCATGGTTAGCAGTTACATTTGCATTTGTTGTCTACAGGAACACGAAGTGCAAAGAATAAATAAGTCGAGTTTTTTATAAAAAAGGGCCAACTATTAGAAACCACGTTAAAAAGTGGCCTACATCAAATTGTCATAGCATCATAGGTCATTTGAACTCTCTTGTATTTTTTATTAAAGAGAAAATGTTTAGTTTCTCTGAAGTCCCCAATTGTGTTAGTTATTTTTGCCTTTGATTTGTCATGTTATCTGTAAAAGTTACTAGAGGTTAGGAAATATGGCCCTAGACTCATCTGAAATTACTGATACTTTTCTCATTAATTGTTAAGTTTATGTTAGGAAATAATATTATCTTGGTTTTTATTTAGACATGGATGCATACTTATTCACAAGGTACAGATTAGATTATGTTATCAGAATTTCTTTTTTACACTGCTTGGACTTCTTATTCCAACTATCTTGGTATGAGTACAAGTTTGATGTGTCTGAAGCTGTTGTAGCATGGCTCCTCTCTATTGGCTTTTAAGGCAGCTTATATGACTATTTTGATTTATCTGATTAATCCACCGATAATGCCTAAATTACTGCTCTGTCATGTCGTATTTATCTTTCTCTTGTGAGGGTGTTAGAAGTTTGACTGATTATTGGTTTAACATATTGGCCATTTTATTTTATTTTTGTACTTGAAAATGAATTTAATTATTCCGGTAATTTTCATCTTCGTATAGCGAGTACCAAAATTGAAGTATGCTAAGGTCTGACCATTTAATGCTTCAGCGCCTGTTATTTGTCATTTTGGTATTTATCAATTGAAATCATATTTCTTTTTAATTAACTGTATGAAAATTTTGCTACCAATTGTTGTAGGCATGGATGAAGCATAAAGATAATCTGATACTGATGGAAAGATATCATTTTTTCGCTTCAAGTTGTCGGCAATTTGGTTTTAATTGCAAATCTCTTGCTGAGTCTAAGAGTGATGAGTGTGAACCTGATGGAGCCCTTGCAAGAATTCTTGAAGTTCTCAAGCGAGTCCATCATACATTCTTTGATGTATGTCACTTTCATTATGTCAATCTTTGGTAATTTATGATCTATGCTGAAATTGTGTGGCCGGGAACCTTTTGTAGGAACTTCAAGAAGATCTTGTTGACCGAGATGTGAGGAAGGTAGTTATATTGTTAATATTTGGCTGTGTTCTGGCTTTAAGCTTTTCTTATTGGAAACTTTTATTTAATTTTGGAATTCTAAAGTGAAATTTGGCTTTTACATTCAACTCATTTTTTTTGCAGGTGTTGCAAACTCATAGAAGTGAAGTCCTAAACGGATGTGTGCTTGTATTCAGCCGTATTGTTCATACTGCACTACCGGCTCTCCGGAAGATGGCAGAGCAGATGGGAGCCACTTGTTTGACAGAACTTGACCCCTCAGTGACACATGTAGTTGCAACTGATATGGGAACAGAGAAGGCCCGTTGGGCAGTGAAAGAGAAAAAGTTTTTGGTTCATCCGAAATGGATAGAGACTGCAAATTATTTTTGGCAGAAGCAGCCTGAGGAGAACTTCTCTCTCAAGAAAAAGCAGTAGTGACTATTGACTTCTTATCTTGTATTAAATGGTCTGCTTCGTTTATTGTTTGATTAGATATTATAGTGGCCCAAGGTTATGATCCCATATTTCAGGGCTTACAACTTATGATTGTGAACATTCATCTACTGACCATTTGAATAGATAATAGGTAATGTTTAACACGTGAGTGATTGCATTGTTTTCTTCTGATGAGGATCTCCCTCCATGGGAAAAGAAGGATTCTTTTCTTTTGATCTGAGCCATCTAAATTTTTGGACGGCTCAAATCATGCCATGTCATTTAATGAAAATTAAATTATTTTTTAAGAAAAAAAATTTCCCTGATCCCATTTCTATTCCTTCCCTGTTGTGTTCATCATGTTCCAGCCATTCTCTAGTTTGAAGCCTCCTCTTGTCGTCGTTTGCCCCTTGCCCGTCGTCGCTGGTAACCTGTCATCCCCATTGAATCATTTGCGACGTCCCATCATTCATCTGAGTATGATTTTTGCTTACTTATTATCTTCTTGCCATTAAAGCTCTATTATAGTTGACAGAGGGGTGTGTTGAAGAGTTATCACAGTTTTTGAATGCATCAGTTATATCTCTGGGTTATCCACTTTTTGTTTCTTTACCAAATCTCTCTTCATTATTTTCCTTTTTGATTACCGTTGTTTTAACGTAGATTACCTGTTTGAACATTGTAAGATTTTTTTTACTTGTAATGCATTCTCTAATTCTCTTCCTCTCTTTGTTTTCACTCACCAGCATTTATTATATTCTATTTAAGAGTAGCATTAGCATTAGAAAACAAAGGAATATGTTGCGGACAAAGCCATTCTCTGTAACATATTTTTTTTGCTTTGTGACAACTACCATGTTAGAGCAGTTTTGATGTAATGAATTATGGAAGATTTCTCATTACTCATTAGTGCCTGCGTTTGTGATAATTGCCTTTAAGGCTCCTAAGGGGACTATAAAATTAAACAGTGAGAAAGATAAACTTTTGATGAAATCATTTTGATTTATGAATCAATACTGAATCCATTCATTCCCAGAGAATGTTACTTTGCTTGTTTTGCTTTTGACAATGAATGTTGATTTCAATAGCAATATATATTTTGACAGCATATTGTTGTTTTTCCATTTATTATATTCTATTTAACTCATTTATTATATTATTTTTCTGAAAATATTTTTATCTGTAGTGGTTTCTCTATTTTGACATTTTATTTTAGTCCCTCTTTTATTACCCACCCTTCTCTGTAAGACTGAACCCCAAAGCCCATTAATGGAAGCTTATATTCTTTGCTTTTTATGAAGGTTGGCTGTGAAAATGAAATTCAGCTTATAATAGTTCTTATTTCTTTCTCTTCAGGACAAAAAATTTATCTTGTTTGTTATCATTTATTTTGTTACAGTTTTTTTGGGTGAGCATTTGGAAGTAAATTGTTCTGCCTGATGATTAAAATTATAATAATGAAAGTGAATCTCGGATATACCTGTTTAGACTTAAAGAATTATCTGTGTACTAAAAGACTAAAAAACATGGCATACGAGGAAGCAGGCAGTTTATTACAACACTTCCAACAGGAATCAGGAGCGAATTCGTCATTTTATTATGCAGTCCAATTAGATTTGGAAGAGCAAATAACCAATATATTTTGGGCTGATGCAAAAATAATCATCGATTATGCCTGATGCGGTTACACTTGATACCACATATAGCACTAACAGGGCATATAGACCTTTGACTTTATTTGTCGGTTTTAATCATCATAGAGGGGTGGTAATTTTTGGAACTACACTTCTTTGTGATGAGACAGCAGAATCCTTTCAATTGTTATTTGAAACCTTCTTCGAGGCACACAAGAGAAAGAAACCTCAGACTATTTTTACTGATCAAAACCAAACAATGGCTAAAGCTTTATTTGAGGAGATGCCTGAAACATATCATGGATTGTGTACTTGGCACTTGATGCAAAATGGCATTAAACATTTGGGGAATTTGATGAAAAATGGTTATAACTTTCTTAGAGACTTGAAGGCATGTATGTATTAGTATGAAGAGGAAAATGATTTCTAAACAACATAGGAAAAAAAATTAAGTGATTATAATCTTGAAGACAACAATTGGCTGAGTAGTCTTTATAAAATAAAAGGCAAATGGGCAAAATGCTTCATGAAAATGCGTTCTTACTAGGTATACAGAGTACACAACTTAGTGAAAGCTTAAACTTTGACATGAAAAGTTGCATGACACGAGATTTGGATATAATTCAATTTTTCAAGCACTTTAAAAGGGTGGTTAGTGATAAAAAACATAATGAGTTGCAGTCTGAATTTGAAGTTAGGCAAAAATTTCCAAGATTGAAGATGCAAAATTCACCTGTGTTGAAGCAAGCTGCTAAAATCTATACTCCTACGATTTTTAATATTTTTCAAGAAGAATATGATTTATACTCTGCAGCCTCTATAAGATATAATAATGAAAGTGAATCAATTCATGAGTATGTTATTATGATGATTGATGCATATTTGGAGTTTAAAGTATTATTCAATGCGACTGATAACACAATTTCTTGTAACTGTAGAAAGTTTGAGAGTTTTGGCATTCTATGTTGCCATGCATTAAAAGTCTATGATATAAAAGATATCAAATCAATTCCTGCTCAATATTATTTAAAAAGATGGACAAAAGATGCAA
>JASKGM010000009.1:19719554-19757682 GCA_034509205.1 Ceratonia siliqua | reverse complement strand
TAATGCATGATTTTTTCTTATTTTTTAAAATATTTTTGGTTATATTTATTTTTTAAATACAAATAATGTTTTATTATTAAAAAAAAGGAACTATAATGGAGTAAGGCTCATATTTAAGGCCAACGCAAAATAAGAGCAAGGGCCTACCCTAACACATGCTACAACCCCACCCAACAACCGACTTTTGATTGGCATAATTGTTGGTTTTGGCATGCCTCAATTATTGGCTCCAAACATTTCATCTTCAACCTCAATTCGCCATCATAATCAAAACCCATTTAGCCAAAATCATGATAATGCAAAATCAGTAAAGCAATTTATTTTTCACATTTGATTGTGAGATTAATGAAATCATAAAACTACGTACAAATTGTCAACAAATCGCAGATCATTGTTCCTACATTTCCATATATAGAAATTCAGAGAGACAATAGAGAAAGAGAGGGAGGGGAGGGAGTAAGAGTAACCGTAATACTTCAATTTCAAACTTCCCATTTCTACATTTGCTGCGGATGCAGTGTCCTTTGTCTGAGAGAAGGGCGGATTGGAAAATCTCAGGAGCCTTTCCAACTTCCAACACTTTCCCTTCCACTCAACCTCATTTCTCTTCGAATTCCTAGATCTGCCAATCTGGGCATTATTCTCACCATTCCTTTTCCCTTCATTTTCTTTTGCTTTCTATCAGAGCAACAAAAACAAAAACGAAAACAAGGCAATTGTGAAAACGGATGAACCCATCAAAGGCGAAGGAGCAGCCCCGGATGGAGGCGGAGGGCTGTAGTAGTAGAAAGGAAAATAAGGTACAATTGGATTCGGCGGCGGCGGAGTTGGGTAGTTTCTGTTATTGGGGGGAGGGTAGTAATACGTACCACCGCTGCCTCCGGTGGATGCTGGTGGAGGTGGGGATGAGTAAGTGTACTGAGAGGAGGGTGGGGGTGGAGAGTAATAGTATGTATTACCGCCACCGGAGCTCGGGGGAGAAGGAGGGGGAGGGCAATATTTGGTGGAAGGAGTAGGAGACGGCGGCGGAGGAGAGGGTGGCGGCGGAGATGCAACTGGATTGCAGGGGTTTTCACAAGAAGAGCACATTGTGCACTGGATCTGCTCGTTGGAGGTGGACTTGAGAGGATCCGCCATGGCTAGAGTGAGAAACAGAGCCATGAAACAGAGTGGGATTCTGAGATGAGTTCCCATTTGAGGTAAGGAAGAAAACGAGACAGAATGAGAGATCCAAGAAGTGGGGTTAATGGGAATTGAGAAGATAAGAGAAAGAGAGGAGAGAAAGTGAGTGGGGGTCTGGGGAGTGTTGTTAATGAGGGTGTAGCAGTGAGTCTTATCTTTGAAGCTAAGAGTCTACCTTTTTATGGATGCATTTTAAATGGAATTAAAAAAATAGAGAAAGAAGAAAGAAGAAGAATAAGTTAGTGTAAACAGATGAGAACGAGGGTGACACCGACACGTTTTACTTTGACAAGAGCAGCCACATTTGAACAGAGTTTTTAGTTTTAGTTATGACGAAAAGAACTAGGTTGCCAAACACAGTAAAAGAAGGTTGTCATTTACCATTTAACCACTTGTCTGTGTTGTGCTGGATTGAGTGGAGTGATGCAAAGGTGGAGAGGAGAGGAGAAGACTCGTAAAGAAGACGCAAGCTGCACGTGGTTGTTTTGGCGTTAAGAGGAGCGTGTTCATTTGGATGATTCTGAGGCTGAAGATGTTGGTTTTCTTTCTTTTATTGGCTTTAGGCTATCAAAATGCATTGTATCTGTGTTGGCTGTTGCTCTGCAACTACAATTGCTTCTTCTCTATTTCATTTTGGGTCCATTGTGTTTCTTTCTTTATCCTTATTTACTTACCAATAACCCTACTCCATAAATCAGTGGTCACGAAAGTCAGAGCCATGAGAACTGGGAAAGCTAACTAACACAAGGCCAAGTTCATTAATCCCGATGATGGTTAGTGGTGAACAATTGTGTTACTATTTGTCAACGGCAAGGGAGAAATGAAAGTATAAAAGGCGATTTTCCAGCGCTTTCCAGGCTGGTTGAGGTGTTATTAAGTCCACCACTCACCAATGGGCCTCCGCCGTAGGCTCCACTACCAAAGAAGCAATAAAATTTTTATTTCTTTTATGCTTAACAGTTAACATTGCACTGTTTAGGCAATCAAAGCCTCTTGAGAGATCATATAAAGATGTTCCTCCCTTGTCTTCCATTCTTTTTCTCACTTTTATTATTACCTTTTTGTGACATTACAATAAGTTACATGATGTATAGACACCATTGCTCTGTCTTCAATCAAACTCTTCCAAAAAATTCATTTTTATTTTAATACTCACAGTTTTTATGATTAACTTTTAAAAATTCATCTACATATATAATTTGTATAAATTAATAGAGTAAAATAAATGGTCTGGTTCTGGGTATAAACTAAAAACTTATTATATTTATATATTATTGTATTTATATTATTTTTATATAACTTCTTATATATATTATTTTATATTAAATAAATAATGTATGATAATATAAGTTTATTAGTATACAGTCATTAATTTTTAAACTAGAAAGTGGTGCGTGATTATGGGATGTTGCTTTTGCCCTTTCTTGGCTGGTTCACTTGCTTTTTCCCTCCTTTCTTTTCAACCATGATTGCTTCTGGGAAAATGCTGACCCTAATTCCTAAGACCGTGCAGTGCGTGATCAGAATATTTGCCACTTTTCGTTAACCCTAATATTCACCTAATCCTTATATAAGAATCAACGTAACTTTTTTCACTTCTCATATGTTATTTAATGTCTAATATTATTTTTTATTTCTCAATACTTATTATCTTATAGTAGTTCAAACTAAATTAATTTAATTATCAAAATTTAAATATTAGTAACTTATTTTTTAACTCATGTACATTATTTAATAGAATTCGTTAAGATTGATTCAATTTTCACTTATTCATAGAATTGATCTACCACAATTCTAACATAAACATTGATATAATCCTAAGTGCTTAACAGGCACCGTCTCAACCTATTTGATATTATTGATACTTAATAGACATTATAAAATAAGGTGCTTGTTATTTTATAATTATTCATAATCTAAGTAAAATATGCATACACAATATATATGATTCACTATTATTTATACAAAATTTACGTACATTATAAATAACGGAATAACTATCACTTCGAACAACGAGGTTTAAGCATACCAAAAGTTCACAAAATAATTAATCCATAATTTGTTAATTAGACTGCACGAATATACATTATGAGTGAGGATGAGTCACATGCATCGGTTGTGTAGCCGGCAACATTGGGTAAAATCAAATTATATAATAATTGGTCGGTTGGTCCTCCACGCAATCACCTTGACTCTCACTTCTAATGATAAATGTGACCACATTAGATAATCAGCATTAAACTTATACAACTCACTGGTGCTTCACCAACTTAACCACCTCAGCTCAGCTCAGCTCAGCTCAAGAGTTGTTCTTCTCACAAAGCCATTTTAATAAATACAGTGATAATTTTATTTAGATGTAACAAAAAATATTATATTTTAAAATAATATTTGTTTCTTCAAATGGAGTGGCCAGTGGGCAACGCCAGTGGATGTTCATGTCCCTGTTGACCTCTAATGTCTATTTCACTTACTTTTTCGTTGAGCCCACGGTTTGGACCATGACTAAGACATTGCTTTAAGGCCTAAATGAATGTTGAGCCCTTTATTCTTATCATCTCATACCACCAGACATGAATAGGAGTCGAAGAGTCAGAATTTTTTTTTTTTTATAAATTTAGTTTATATATTTTGAATAAAATACTTTTTATTTTTTTAAAAATATTTTAATTACACAGCTCTTTTTTTAATTTTAATTACACGATTTTTTATAAAAATTTTTAACTTATAAATAAATAATATAAAAAAATTTGATACATCACATATTATGTTTTCATAGGTTACAGCCAGCCATTAATCGACATGGTGTGAACACAGAAACTCATAAGTCATGAGCCATGCATGAGGTTTAAATATAAATATAGCAACAGCACACACGTTTTTCACATTTCTCTTTCGCTTCAGTTTCTATTTTCAGTATCAACTGCCTTCAATCGTTTGACGACTTTCCAGTAAAAAAGTATAATACTTATTTCGTTTTAATTTATTTAATATTTAAGATAATAATATAAGAATTATAAAAATTAATTATAGTTAGAAAATATTAAATTAAATTATTTTTTAAAGTTAATTTAAACTTATTATTTTATTAAATATAATAATAAATAAAAATAAAGTTAAAAAATAATAATTAATATTCATTAATGAAGAAAAAAAATAGATAATTTAAAATAAACTAAAATTTTTAAAATAATTATTATTTATAAATAAATGAAATATTATGATAATATCATATAATTGTCATTTAGATCGTGTCACTTGATAACTTTTATCAAATAAAAATAACAACGTTTGATGTGCCTACTATCATAATACTAGAGTTATTTCCTTACCTTTTTACAATTTTAATATTTCTTTTTCTTCTTTATTTTTAGGTCATAAAACTCTCCTGTTTCTTTGCAAACTACAATTAACACCTATAAAAAAATTACTTTAATCTCTATTAAAATTTTATCAATAAAATATTTAGTACTTTTTTTATTTTTAGGTGTTTGTTAATGGGTTGAATCATACATTCCGACATTCAAATGTCATATTTTTTTAATTTTTTATCTCAATTTTTTTATTTTTTAACATTAATTAATTATTATCTATGTTATATAATTTTTTAAAAATCTTTAAAAATATTTTTGAATATTTTTTTAATTTTTTTATACAATTCATTCATAATTTTTTTGATACTATTCATTCATAAATAAATAAATTTTAAAAATTTTTTAAAAAAATATATGAAATACAATAATATATTAATATTAAAAAATAAAAATCATATGCTACCGTCACAATTAAAATTTACCTTATTTTTAATATGATATTTGATTATCTTAATATTAATATAGCAAATGAATAAAAAATAAAATAAAATAAATTAATTTTGGATTAATATAAGTTTTAATTTTTAAAATTTCACGTAACTTTTACTTTAATTTCTGTAATTTAATTTTTATAAATTAAAACTTAAATTCTTATAATTTTAATATCTTTTAATTTGATCTTTGTTAAAAATTCACTTTTAACACTGTTAAATTTGTTACTTACATGCATCATTTGATCTATTTAGCATCCCATGTGTAATGATTTTCATGTCCCAAGTCATCTTTGCACTAATAAAAAAACGACATCGTTGTGTTAGGTTGCCAGGCCCTTCCTCTTGCCAAGAAGCTTGCCCTTTTCTCAGCCATCGCTGGTCTCGTCCAGAAGTTCAACACAGAGGGCACACCCAAGACCTTGTTCCCATTCCCCCTTGACTTCGAGCAATCTTTTACAGAAGGATAAATAGCCTGGTACAAAATTTTCTCATCAAAAGCATAACAAAATAGATATCTTTTAGGCCTTCCATCGTTTTAATACCACCTTTGCAAATGCAGTTCTTTGTCAGTATATCTCTATGAAGAAGATTCAAAAACAGAAAATAAAATCCCACGGGAAGAATATTCAGTTTCAGTGTTGATTGTTGGAGACAAGACAAAAGAAATAAATGTCTAAAAGAAAAATAAAACTAAAAGAAATAACTTAGATTGAGTGAAAATGGAGTATCATACAAGCCAACTAAGTTAGGACTAAACTATTTTCCTTGGAAACAAACACAAATAACAGAGAAAAAGAATATGGCCCTTCCGCTCTCTCTTGTCATTTCTCTAAATTTCAAAGCCAGTTAGAGAAGAGAGCTTACCATATCTCTGTGAAAACCTCAACAATAATCTTATGATGATTATACAAATTAAGTGACAGAAAACACTGCAAGAGATTCTCCAAATCCCTAGGCGCAAACATCCGTTTCTCAACTATTATTTCCACCATTGACGTCCTGAAATCATTGTAAGGATCACTGGAGCTAGCGCTTCACTACAGCGAAGGTATCCTTCACTTTCCCCTGTAACGGCAAAACACCCATTTCAGAACTCCGATTCCCAGAAGCCGCCCAGCTATTGTCGTGCTTTTTTCCGATGAGAACAATGCCGGCGGCGAGACTTGGAGGAATCGGAAGAGAGACTTTTAGAAGGGAAAAAGGTGACTGTTTCATCCTCCCCGTCGTCATCTTCGCTCCTATACCGTCATGAGCCCATGTGCTAAATGGGAACTTCATACAACGGCACCGTTTTTTTATTAGTGCAATGATGCTGTGGTTAGACATTAATACAAGTAGGCATTTAAATAATATTTAACGTTAAGTGGATATTTAATAATAAGACGAAAAGTTATTAAAATTATAAAAAATTAATTAATTGATTAAAGGATTAAAATAAAATTAAATAAAATTATAAGGACTAAAATTTATATTAATTTATTAATTTTTTATACAATAAAATGTTATTTTAAAATTAAAAAAATATTAATTATTATATTATTAAATTTAAAAAAAATTAAGGTAATTTATTTTAAGAAAAATTTAATTATTATGAAGAGCTTTATTGGGCATAAAATGATCTGAGCCTGTTCTGCGGTATCCAAGCCCAGCATTGGCTCATAGTCCGTTTCATTTGCCATGTGTTAATAACACTTACAATGGGCTGGGCTTGTTCTACCTATCCTCGTTTAACTCGTACTTCGCATTACAATCTTCTTGGGCTTGAGCCTGGTCGGTCAGGGCTACGTCCAAGTTTCAGAATTCAAAATAATAGTCTTAATGTAAATTATTTAAAAATTTTTTATAACAAAATCTGTATATATGTCTCGATAAATATAATTAATATGATATTTTCTAAACTAAATTTAGATATATCAATATATTTGAGTATATTTTTTATTTTTTATTTTTTTCTTTCTCTAATTATTTTTTTTGATATTTTTGAATTATTTAAATTTTTTATTATTATTTTTTTAATTTTTTGTAAGCATTGTGTTTTAATTTTTTTTTCAATTTTTGTTAACTTTTGGTTGAATCTTTTTTAATTCTTTTCTTAAAATAAATTATAAAAAATAAATATTTAAATGTATCGATATATTCGAATATAAATTAATAAACATTCATTAATATATATATATATATATATATATATATATATATGAGTAAAATACTTTTTCTTACACAATTTTTTTTTATTTTAAAAACCTACACAACTCTATGTTCAAGTTAAAAATAAATTACAAATAAACTTGATTTTTTAACTGACATTAAAGTTGATCGTTATCTTTTAATCAATAAATTTTTTTTGTATAATTCAACTAAAATATAATTAATTTTATATAATATGATTAAAATATTTTTTAATTATTTTAATTTAATTATTTTTTTAAAATTATAGTTACTTATAAATTTGTTTTAAAAATATCATGACTTGAAATTTTTTTTTTGTTTTAAACATAATTATTTGAAAAAGATTTTTTTTGTATTTTAAAAATATCATGATTTGAAAAAAAATTATTTAAAAAAAATTATTAGTTAAATTTTTTTTGTCTTTAAAATATAATTACTTAAAAAAATTACTTTTTTTTTCTGTTTTAAAAATAACGTTACTTGAAAAATTATTTTTTTAAGAATATTATGATTCAATTTTTTTTGTTTTGAAAATATCATTAGTTAAAATTTTTTTATTTTAAAAATATAATTACTTGAAAATTTGTTTTTCTATTTTTAAAAAATTAAAATTTAAAAAATATATATTTACCTAAAAAAATTCTTTTTTCTAATTACTTAAGAAAATTTCTTTTTATTTTGATTTAAAAGTATCATTACTTAAAAAAACAAAATATTTAAGGATAAGTTTGTCATTTTACTTTATAATTTTAATGTTTTAATTTATTTTTAAAAAAAGAATCTTAATAAAATATTTTTAACAATATTAAATTAAATAGAACAAAATATATATTTTTAAAATAGAAAAAAATTTGTATAATTAAGATATTTTTTAAGAAAAAAATTATATTTTACTATATATATATATATATTCACGGTTGACCTGATTTATCATATTTTTTAGGTGGAGTCTTTATAAGAAATTTTGGTTTCTTGGGTTGCCTTGTATGGTCGGCAGTTGGCAGCAATGAGAAAGGATCAATGAGTACCTCCTTTTTCTTTCTATGCCAACTCAGTCATCCTCAAGAAAACGTCAACAAATAATATCACACCCACTTCCAAATACCATTTCAAATTAGACGAAATCAAACCTAACTTCCTCTTCAAATGTGATATTTTAAACAAATTAAAAATGTTGACTTCTTCAAAATATTAAAACTACTATCTTTATTTTAAAATTTAATTTTTTGCACATGAAAAATTAATTTATAAAAAGAAAACTGTGTATATGAAAAATAGTTTTAAAGGAGACAAAGTATATGATGGAAAGAAGAGAAAGAAAGGCCAGAAGAAGAGACAAAGCACCATTGAGCAATTCAAATTAAAGCAGGTAGAGTTGTTAGGTATTTGTATCTGTTTATGTAGATATGTAGTATTGTACATATAAATTATTATGAAATAAAAATAATTAAGTTCAAATTAAAAATAAATAGACATGATATATTATATTACTACATTAACATGAGTTACGTCCTCGTTTGGGTATGAAAAGTTGCAAACTTTTTTTTATTTTCATTTATAATGAAAATCATTTTACCCAATCAAATTCGCAACTCAGCGTACTCTGTCTTCTGAATAACTCAAGAACGGCACAAAAGAAAAAGTCTACAAACGAAAAAGGCTGCTTATGTCTTCCTTCTCTCTTTTCTTCAAATTTCGAATTTCAGACCACTGAGTAATACACCCGAGAAACATGGCTTCGCATTTTCGTGTTTGCTACTTCTTCAACGTCGCCGTCTTACTCATCTTCGTCGCAATAACGCCGTCAATTTCTCAGGCTCAATCCGCCGATTCCTGCAATGGGATATTCTTGTCGTACGCCTACACTGGCGGAACACGGCTGCCTCCCAATGTCTCCGACCCGGCGAAGCAACCATACCGGTTCGAGTCCACGCTTACTGTGCTCAACAACGGGCTGGACGAGCTCAAGTCCTGGAAGGTTTTTGTGGGGTTTCAGCACGACGAGTGGTTGGTCTCTGCATCGAATGCAGTGCTGGCCGATGGCACTAGCCTCCCTGGCGGTGTCGGGAATGGGACCGTTTTCGCAGGCTACCCCATGACTGATCTCAAGACGGCGGTGGAGACTGCAGGGGACTTGACGCAGATGCAGGTTCAGGTCAATTTGCTGGGGACACTATACGGCGTGGCGCCACCCGATGTGCCGTTGCCGTCCAACATCACCCTGGCTAATGATGGGTTTGTCTGTCGTAAGCCCACTGGTCAAGGTACTTTTTTTTTCTTCTTTCATTTGATTTATTTACATATATGGTTTTAATATGTTTGGATTTGTTGTTGACACCGCTTTACGCTTTAGCCTGTCTTAATGCTTTTATTTGAGATTCTGTAGACAAGGATTTATTCCCTTTTGAGGATCCTTTTATAGCTCTCTGTTGTGTTTTAGTTCCTTTCATTCTTGTCAGAATAGTAATATGATCATTGATCAGTTTTTGCAAAATTGAATGGTAACACACCCATACCCAGGGATTATAGTACCCAAAAGGCCAATTAGATTTATACTTGTGAAAATCATTTTACAAGTGACGTTTCAGCTTACTCTAGGAGAAGAAGTAATCAGTAGCAAGTGTCGATTCTTTTTTAAAGCTGAATTTTATCGTTCTGATTTCTGAAACTTAGGACGTCAACTTTAACGTCCATTAGATGTCGGGCTACATAGTTGGATGTTCAGTGACTCTAGAGGATATTCATTGCAGATATATATATATATTTTAAATGTATTTATTTCTGTTGAAAAAAGTATGCTTTGTGCTTTACACTAAGTGTTGAACATATCTTCGGTCTTCAGGGAAGAATGAGACTCATATCTGTTGCACGAAAGATCCCGAGTTCAAAACAAACATCACAACAGACGAAGAATTTTTACCCCGCCAGAATGGTGATCTTACGATTATGTATGATGTAATCAAAGTTTATGATACCAGTTACTGGGCAGAGGTTACAATCGCGAATCATAACCCCCTTGGTCGTCTTGACAACTGGAAATTAAGCTGGGATTGGATGAGGCAAGAGTTTATTTTTGCAATGAAGGGGGCTTATCCTTCTGTTGTCGATTCTTCTGACTGTGTCTTTGGCTCACAAGGTAAATATTACAAGGATCTTGACTTTGCGAATGTATTGAATTGTGAAAGAAAGCCAACAATAATTGATCTCCCTCCCACAAAGTTCAATGATTCAGACCTTGGAAAAATTCCTTTTTGCTGCCGGAATGGTACTATCTTGCCATCATCAATGGACCCAAGTATGTCAGCTTCAAGATTCCAAATGCAGGTCTACAAAATGGAACCAGACCTTAATCGTTCCCAGCTTTCACCACCACAGAACTGGAAGATAAGTGGTACACTCAACCCTGACTACGAATGTGGTCCTCCAGTTCGGGTGAGTCCTAGTGAATCCCCAGATACAACAGGCTTACCGTCAAACAAATCTGCAATGGCGAGCTGGCAGGTTGTGTGCAATATAACAAAGGCCAAGGGGACAACACGTAAATGCTGCGTTTCATTTTCTGCATATTACAACGATTCTGTAATTCCTTGCAAAACTTGTGCATGTGGATGCCCCAGCAACACAGGCAGAACTTGCAGTACAACTACACCAGCTATGTTGCTTCCAGCAGAGGCACTGCTTGTTCCTTTTGAGAATCGGAGTGCCATGGCTGTTGCTTGGGCTGAAATGGAACACTTAACAGTGCCAAATCCGATGCCCTGTGGTGATAACTGTGGTGTGTCCATCAACTGGCATGTGTTTACAGACTACAGCCGAGGATGGAGTGCAAGAGTTACACTTTTCAATTGGGATGAGGTTAATTTTGCAGACTGGTTTGCTGCAGTAGAAATGGACAAAGCCGCTGCTGGTTTTGAGAAAGTGTATTCATTCAATGCAAGCACCTTGGATGGTGTAAATAACACAATATTTATGCAAGGTGCTTCAGGATTGAGCTTCCTTGTTGCAGAAACAGATGGAGCTGATCCTCAGAAAGATCCAAGGGTGCCTGGTAAACAACAATCAGTAATCTCATTTACAAAGAAAACTACTCCTGGAATCAATGTGGCTGGCGGAGACGGGTTTCCCACTAAAGTCTTCTTCAATGGGGAGGAATGCTCTCTTCCTTCTGTATATCCAATCAGTGGTGGTTTCAGGAAGGGATTTTCCTTAGCCACTTCAATGTTCTTAATACTGTTGCTGTTCATCTTGATGCGGCAATAGTGGCCATGTTCGACAATTTATAAAGTGATATCGTCAAAGACCTCAGTGACAAAAACATCAGTGGACCAATCGTGCGGTTGTAACATTCATGTTGTATGTCTACTTTGGATTCAATTGATATGATTCTTTCCTGAGTGATTAATGTACAGAAGAATGTAGATTTCTGTTGGACGATAGAAATATTTTCTTTTCTTCATGTATTCTATTGTTAATTTCTTTTTTTTTTTTCTGCATTCTTTGTTGTCTTGATAGAGGAGGAATCAAAGATGATATGTTTCTATCATAAGCTTACTGTTAGAAGATTGGAATCATTCGTGGTCATCTTATTGTCTAAAAAACTCTAACATGAATATAGAGTATGACAATATATATTGTATTTATGTAAAATGTCGTGTAATATCTTTTGTACTGGATGCGTATTAGACATGATACGATTCTTTTAAAATCAGTGCTTCAAAGCTTATTATTGTTGTCTCAATGTAGTAGGACGCGGAGGAATGAAGAAACTGAATTGAAGATTTTTATTTTAAAACTTTCTGGAGAAAACCAGTGCAACCTTATGGTCAATCCTTGTTTTCATAATGCATGTTTTCATAATGCATCAGACGTTCCATCTAACAACCTATCTTTTCTATTTTACGAAGATGCTTATTTTATGAAAAGATTTTTCTTTTTGTGTAAAAAACGAAGGTTAAAACATTTTTGGTCCATAGAAAAGATGTATCAAACAAAATTAGAAATTGGGCAAAGAATCTTGACTCTTGGACAAAGACGGAATTTAGAAATTATTGGAATTTCTATCCTTGTTAATTATGCGAACTATGAGAAAGTAAGTCCAAGTGATTGCCTGTCCAGAATTAAGTTCTCCATAAGAGTTTCTTCCACCACAACCTCGACTAGCAAATCAGCAATGTAATCCCTCTTTTTGGCCATGTGCCTCGTGACGTGAGCACCACTAAAGTGTAAACGCCGTTGACAAAATCTCTATCCCATTATCTAGATTCTTACATTGAAGGTAACCACGAATATTCGGACCCTAAAAAGATAAAATATATATATATATATTCCTCAACCATCCTTATAACCAATGTATTAATACAAGGGGAGCCCCAAGGTTGAGGCTCCAGAGAAAGACAAACTTGGGTAAAAAAAAACAAAGCATTTGCCATAATTTTCTTCAATCAATAGTTTATGTGATAAAAGAATGACACATCAAAATGTTTCACTCATCCAACCTAACCAACTTTTATTAATATCTATTAATGCATGTGTTATTCATCGATTGGAGCACTAAGTTTTTTCTAGGAGAAAATTCACCACATAGACAATTCCATAATCACTATCTTTTATGGTGGTGACAGCAAATCTTCCACCTGAGTACTTAATCAAGTTCAAGTACATGCAGTGCATGACATAATAATGAAAAGAGAAGATCAGCAAAAGCTGAATCATAAAAGCAATATTTAAGTACAGAAACAACCTAAAAAGAATAGCCAGACCGAATGTCTTGAGCAACCAAATAGAATATTTACATGCCTACAGCAGTCATTTGCTTAAATTGAAGAAAATAAAGGAACAAAGGAAAAGATTAACATAATTTGTTATTAAAGTTATAAATGCTCCTACGAGTCTGCATATGTTTCAAAACCTTGTGCTTCTGCGATTCTGCCCTAAGCCAACATACTTAATGAACACCCTAAAATTAGAATCTTGCTAGGAATTTTTTGCTATCACAACCAGTCAAAAATTGCATATATGCCTTTTGCATACATGCGGATGCAGCCCATAGTTGATACATCTCAACCAGTAACTTGAATGATCTTGAGCATCCAGACTAGACCATCATAGTATGCTACTCCCAGAAGTTTGATTTTGTGACATCAACCAAATTCTGTTCCTTGGACAATTTAAACTCAGACGATCCAAACTAGCTAGCTGCAGAATGATAAAATCCATGTATAACAGAAACTACTTACACTGGCAACTGTAATCAGAGAGAGAACAGGCAGCGTCTGTTCTAGACAGGAATATTGTCCATGGAATATCCATCAAAGTCAAACTCATTCTCAGCTGGTCCAATGCCTTCTTGCTGCCAAAAATACAGATGAAATTTGATAAGCGTATAACAGAAAACTGTAAGCAAGCTTGGTAATATTTAGGGGAAGGGGGAAGGTAGGAAGAACCAACCTGTTTAAGAAGTGCACTCATAAGATCCTCCTGCCCATAATGCTCAGGGAAGAGGTTAGTCTGAGAGCTTGCATCAGGAACTCTTTCGGCCTTAACCCTTACAGAATTATCAACAAGAAGCGTATTGAGGTGTTGACCGATATTTTGAAAATTACCTGGCTCCATGCTTTCCCCTAAGGAAAACATGGCTTTTCCAATAGAAGTAGCATCTCTATTCTGTCCAGTCTGTTGGGGAGAAGAGAAACCCTGATGGACTAAAACTGATGGTGAGACATCAATGTTACCTTGTAAAGGATTTGCATGCTGAGAGGCATCATATGTCAGGCCCACGTTTTGTACCCAATCATGGGACTTCTGCTGGTGCAGTTCATTAAAGATATCATAACTTGGAGCAAATCCACAAGGTCCTTTAATTCCTGAAGCAACTCCATCTTGATATGTGCCTTTCGATGTGATACTGGACATACCTGGAGTAGTTCCAAGAGGAAAACTATTGCCAGACATTTCTGTGGTTTGGTTGATGGGAAAACTCAACATTGAAGAGGTTTGTGGAACTGGATTATATGCAGCTCCTCTGTTACTATCAGCAATCCCATTTCTGCCCAGAACACCAGTAGCTGTTCCATTTGGTACAGTGGACTGCCCCATAGATGATGGTAGTCTGGGAACATGAGAAACGGTATTTTCATTTAGCATCTGACCTCTTGGTTGGGATTGAGACATCTGCATCAATAAGGGGCCACTCTGTGCAGTAGAAGCATTGACTCGCATGTTCAAGCTGCTAAGGGATTGAGTAGATTGATGCAAATTAGCAAGTTGCTTTGGCTCCATGTTGGTAGGGATTCCATGAAGTAAGTTCATTGGTTTACTACTGCTCACATGTTGCTGTTGCCCTTCTCCAAATCTTAATCTTGGGTTTTCAAAACTGAAAAGGTTCCTTTGATCAACAAGGGGCATGGGTATGCCAGCTTTTGCTGTTGATCTACCAAGTCCAGCTGCTTGAAGTGTTGCTAGACTTTGAGCTGGGAGCTGGCCCGCAGCGGCAAAAGTTTGAAGATCAATTCCATTAAGTGAAGAAATTGTCCCAAACGCTGCCTCTTGTGAGCTGATGAAAGAGTTGTTCAAGTTACTCTGGTGCTGAGAAACTCCATTCAGCCTTCGCAGATACAAACGGTATTTCTGTACCAAAACAAGGCAAGTAAAAAGCGTTAGCTCCTTCAAGTAATCATTTAATAGCATAGCTTATCACAACAGAGGGAAGTACGAATAACTTTAATTCTTGACTCCTTCACATATGCCATAATAGTAACTTACCTGCAGGTGGCTAGCAACATTTTCTCTAGTGAGCCCGGGAACGTTCATCAATTCCAGAATTTTTTTAGGAACAGCCTCTGTATATAAATATCAAATGTGAAGAAGTAAGAAGAGATATATACATGTTGAATAAATCTACAGATTTAAGCAATGAGAGAATACCACAAATCTTCACAGCTGAGCTATTCAAGTAAATATTTTGAGGAAGAAAACTAACTTGGAGATCAAAAAAATTTGTAATGCTAAACCCAAATTGGAATCACTGACTAACATAGTTTGAACACTGAATACCCAAGACTCAAGTAGTAAAGGTATTGTTGTAAGGATTTCACGACTCTTGTCTGACAATTCAACAATAGTAATGTAGAATCCCAAGGATTATGCATCAGAAATACTGTGAGGCATTGCTTTGCAATGTCAGATGGGTCTGCAAGGAAAAAGCAGCAAAGATGGAAGAGCAAATTGATTCAAGGATGTAGGTGAAGAGTACATACTGTCAATTCCCAGCTGATTCACAGCTCCCACAAACTGTTGATGGAGCTCAACTGACCAAACAACTCGCGGCTTCTTTAACGTGGATGTGTCATCCCTCTCCTCTACTTCATCTTCCTCATCCCTCCTCTTCTTTGGGTTTCTGCAACTGCCTTCATTTGCTGAGGATGAGTAATCTGCATCATCAGTTGGCTTTTGTTGGCGATCTCCTTCTTCTGCGCTACCTGATTGCTCCAAATCCTTCCACTCGTTCTTTCTTTTCCGAATCACATGCTGCCATATAGTCTTCAAAGCCTCAATGCGGACAGGTTTTATAAGGTAATCACAAGCACCATGTGTCACACCTTTCATAACAACACTTTTTCCATCATCTGCAGACATCACTGTAAATATCATACACAATATGTCAGTGTCTATATCAATGTAGTCTATTAATGGATCTAATCTGATCCAACCAGGTACTTACTAATAACTGGAAGGTCCATCTCCAACCCAATGTGCTCTAAGAGTTTAAAGCCATCCATGTCTGGCATATGTACATCGCTTATAACAATGTCGAACCCATTTTTGTTCTCTCTCAGATGTGTCAATGCAATCTCTGCTCGATTGCATTTCGTAACTGAAATGGACTCAACAAGCAAACATAATTACTCCTCAAAATACAGAACCAATTCAAAATTTCCATAAAGAAAACAAATAAACAAATCTGGAATCTATTTGTCCTTCCAAAACTGAGAACCAACAGCAAAGGTCCTCCAGAACTAGACATATACAAATCTGACATATGAAAGGTGAAGTTCAACAGCACTCAAAACGAAAGAAATTGAAGAACTTCACAGTGTGTGAAACGAAGTCAAAAGCATCAAAAAGTAAACTATTGAAGGATGGGTACTAGAATCTGAAATTACGGCAGCCATAGATAAACGGGTTTGTTGTAATACTCTTTCAAAGAAAGGATTTAAAGTCAAAAACCAAAAACAAAACGCGATAAGTGATCCCCAGCTATCATCTTTTCGCGCATAAACGTTGAGTAAAAGTTAAGGTCGTGGTTTTTCCCTACTGAAATCGAAAAAATAAAATTGAAGAGGAGAAAGAAAGTAAATCTCAGCTGAAGAAAAACTAATGAAGAACCTTCGTAGAGGCAAGTGCGAAGCATCTTCTCAAGGATCATGAGGCATGTGGGATCATCATCCACTACCAGTACCCGTAGACCGGCCGGAAACTGCTCGGGGACGATGTCACCGGATTTCAAAGCCGCAGTGGGACTCGCCGTTGACGTGGATCCCTTAACGTTGTTCAGATTCATCCTTCAAAGATCCAAATAGCAGTAGAACAACAAACAGAGACAAAACATGAAACAGATCAAGAAGACTGATTTCACATGGTTGAATTGGGCGAAAGTGGGAAACCGTGAAGCTTATGCAACTCAGTTCCAAGTTCAACGAAACCAACTGAAACACGACGCAGGAATCGGAGAAGACGAAAGAGAAAAGGGAATTCGATTTTTCTGGGAAGAAAATTTATAAATAAAAAATTTTGTTCTGAGTCTCAAGCTTAAGCCTTGCCTGCCTCGTCCCTGTCATCCGCTGAATTTCTCAAGTATTTTATCTTTTTTTTTCAATTAATTATAAGCAAATTGGTTTCCACTTTTTAATTATTTTGCTGTTTTGAATATTATATATTCAAAGTTGGGTCACTCCTCAAAGTGGGGATCCAGCTCATCTGTGGATTAACAGACCCTCGGATATCATATACTTTACCATAAAATTAGTGACATTTAATTATTTATGCAAATAATTCAGCACAGATTTTTATTAATTATTATCTGATTATATTATAATTGTATCTAATCAAATAATGGTAATGGAAATATTTTATTTTAAAAATATGAGCATTTATTATTATTATTATTATTATTCAAATCTAATTCTACTAACAGTAATCCAAAGTTGAATCTGTTTAAGATATTGGTCACTGTGTCAACTCTCGTTTACCGCAATAGAAACGGACATGATATTCTATTGCAAGTCATTCCTCGGTCAATTTTTTTATTTAATTTCAAATATTACAAAAATATGTAACAACAACAGTTTATTTTATTTATTTGTATTTAAAATTTGTTCACATTTTTCCAATTTTGTTGCAAGGATTGAGAAATGAAATTTAGCTTTGTAGAGCAATGTTTTTTTATTAATTAGCTTTAATTACAGACTAAAAGGGCTCATTTTTTTCATTAATAGCGTGCAGGCATGTTGGCAATTTTTATATCAAAGTTAATGGTACATTAATCTTGGCAATGATTGGTGGTTTTTAATTAATGTGTGAGGAGTAGGTATGTAAATATGAATTATTACATGTTTTCATGGACATTTATTGCACCTTAAAATGGTTCTTCATAATTAGGTAAAATAATTAATTTAAATCATTAAAAAAAGAAAAATTATCATTTATAAATACAATAATTGTAAACTTATTTACCAGGTGAATTTATATGTAACCATTTTGATGCAATATTGGTGACACAAATTAAATTCTTTTATGTGGTATTTTATATTTATTCCTATTAATGACAAAGCTCATAAATTTGAAATGAACACATCTTATTCTTTGAATCAGAATTCGACCATGTTAGAATCATTTGTATCGTTTATTCATTTTAGACGAACAAGATGATTTATTTATTTGTTTCATTTATTACCATACTTGTTCGAATAGATAACTCAAGTGGTTATAAAAGAATCGATTATATTGATATTAACATATCGGAGGGATGGAATGAAAGATAGAATGATGAAGCAAGCATTATCCATGGTGGGTCTCTTTAGGGTATTTATTTTAATGAAACTTAATTAAATGCCCAAATAGGTAGAGTTTGTTGGTTTGGGTCAATGTCCTCATAGATGTAAACCAATACGAAATGCTCCAATCCACTTCATCGATTTGACATGGTAATGACCTTTAAGTGATGCACTATGCCAAATATTCCCATTTTTCCCTTTTAAATATTATTCATATTAATAAACTTTTTTTGTCTCACTCAAATTAACTCATTTATACTAAATTATTACACTAAAAAACCATACATTCTTAATCATTAATATAATTTGATTTGTAAGCAAAGGTTGGTATTGGTAAATGGCAAGAAGCAGTTGAATTGTGGGGGTGGTTCTGTTTTCCACTTTGATGTACAAAGAGAGGTCATCCCTAATTGTCCTTAGTATACTATTTTCTGCCCTTTTTAAGCCTTCCTTTTAAAAAGCTTTCCATTCATTCTCCTACTTCCCATCTTATCTTGCTTCCAAAAAGGTAAAACAAAGTAAGAAGGAAAAAAAAAAAATAATAATAATAATAACGTTACGGATTCCAAGTGGTTAAGGAACGGAGTTTAAAAGGCCACATGGCGTATGTGCTAATCCCTTCACCCCTTTTTAACTCCGTCTCTGCATTCTGACTCACTCTTTTATTAGTTTCCGTAATTTTTTCATTGGCTATTTTATCTACCCATTACCCCCAGTTGCCACGTGTCACATGGTGCCACTTCCATCGGATAAGGTCTCCTTGGCTTATACCGTTCCATCGTTTTCCACTCGTGCCTCCTCCCCCTCCCTCCCCAATATTATTTTTTTAAACAAAAAAATATGCTTCCCAAAATATTTTAATTATATGATTGTTTATTATAAAAAGATATAAATTTTATTTAAAAATTAAAAATATATTATAACTTCATTTAATTTTAAAATTAACTTTTATTTTATTAAATTATTTATATGTTTAAAATAATATTTATAAAAAATTAATAAAATTCAAATTATTTATTTATTTATTTTTAATAATATTAACATAAAAAAATAAAAATATATTGAATACTTTTTTAAAAATTTTATATAATCCATAATAGATAAATTTAAAAGTTAAAACACATTAAATAATTTTTAAATTTTTTTATAATCAATAAAATATATATTTAAAAAATTTTAATGAGTATTTTAAATATAAAAAAATTTAAATTTAAATTTAAATTTAAATTTAAAATTATTTTTTAACTTTTAAATAAAGGTCCTGTAATTAAGATTTTTTTAGAAGGAGGAGAATAATTTATTAAAAAACATAAAACAAATTTTATTTTAAAATGTGTCTTATCATATTAGATAATGTTATGATATTAACAATTTTTAAATTTTGTAAATTATATAAATATTAAAGCCCAACACTCGATTTAATATCACGTGTTTTTTTTTTTGAACAAATCCAAATCCAAATCCAAATCCAAAGATGGTGAGTGTTCCTTAGATAAGCAAAAGCAGGGAAATGAATAGTTTAATAAAACTAGTTGAATTTAGAGAGAGAAAAAAGGGGGTTACTTTTAGTGTGCAAGAAAAGGAGTGAAGGGGCGGAGGGCACAGCGAAAAGCACAGCATTCTGGGAACGCATATTCGGTTGGGTTGGCGGAACCTTTTCTGTGTCACGATGAATAAGAATAGGAATAGGAAGAGAGAGAGAGAGAGAGAGAGCACATTAACAAAGGTGCCAAAAAAGAATGAATAAAGTGGGGAGTGCTTGCGTTAGGACTTGGAACAAACAGCACAAACCTCAAATACACCAATTAATTCATCAAACTAATCAAACACATGAACACAGAGAGTGAGTGGCCTCTACCAGTCTTAAGTCTTAGGTTGAAGCTTTGGGTTTTCCCAACAGATTTCAATCTTTAAAGTTCGTCCTTTTATATTAATATCTCTGTTTCTTCTTCTGCCTTATACTTTGCTTTTTCACGATAATTGTGAACCTGATCATCTATGCTTTTAAGGCTAATCGAATATTTGTGTGTGACTCCGAGCTAGCCTATATTCACGCGCGCACCTATTTTCTTATAATAATAATCAATTCTACCCTTTAACTCTAAAGCTCAACATTTTTTATTACTAATACTACGTCTTTCAAAATAATATTCTAAATATATATTCATTAAATAATAAAGATTTTATACGACGTCGTAGAAGTGAATATGTGTGTATGAGATGGGGGGTGGTGGGATCCAGGTGTTTTGAGTTGTGGCACGTGGCGAGTCATGGAAGTTGGAGAAAAGTCCAACCAACTTTTGCTGTTAATAATAATAATAATAATAATAATAATAATAATGCATTCTCCTGCTTGTGCCACTTACAATCATGAGTCCCATCCTCATCATCACCATTGGTAAGTCTCATCCCTTTACCTTTTGTTATATCATGGTTGGCTGCTATCCTATGGGTCCCCCTTTACACTTATTGATAGATTAAAAATATATATATACGACTAATAAGTGAGGAGTATATTATTATCCTTTAAAATAATAAATAATTACGTAACGTAATTTAAATCTATGCTCATTTGAGATGGTACATCTAATGTATATTTTAATTAAAATTATATATATATATATTAAAACTTGTAGCACAATATACAAAAGCATAACATAATTCAACCAAATTTAACATGTATTATTCAAAAATATATCATATTTAAACTAATATGTCTAAATTATATATTTATTGTCAATAATGGTTATTTTTAATATAATTTTAATTATTTTTTATCTTAATTTATTAATTATAGTAAATTATTTTAAATTATCACAATTTAATTAAATTACTCATTATTATTTAATTAAGTATTAAAATTAAACTAGTTATATAATTAAAAAAATTAAAAAAATAAAAAAATCATAAATTTATTATATAAAATAATATAAATATTTTAAAAATAAATGAGATAAAAAAATTAATTAAATATTTTATCTTGATTTATTTTTAAAATATTTATGTTATTTTATATAATAAAATTATTATTTGTTATTTTTATTAATTTATTAATTATATAATTAGCTTATATTAATTAAAATTATTAACTTTAATATTCAAAAAATAATTTAACTAAATTATAATATTTAAAATATAATTTACTATAATTAATAAATCAAAAAATTATAATAACAACTAAAAATTAAAATACAAAATACAAAATCCCCCTTTTTTTTTTCTTTCTATACTTATTATTATTCATGCAATAATAAGAATTGGGGCACTGAACCAATCCATTAAAAGGTAAATGGGGAAGTTATCGGGAGCAAAGATTCATTTGACGATACAAAGTAAATGCATCATTAGCAACGGCCCTGAAATCTCATGCGCCATAATTAATATTGCATGTACCCCTCCCTTGCATGCACTAATAATTATCACATAATTAAAGGTTCTTTTATACTATAGTCTCATTTTAAAAATAGAGCATAATTTTCTTGTTTACATCTTTTATTTTTTATTGTATTAATTAATTTATATATATATATATATATTTTTAGAATTTTTTAAAATATTTTTGAATATTTCTAGAATTTCTTACTTATGAAAAAATAAATATAAAAAAAATATTGAATGAATAGTATAAAACTCTTAAATAAATTTCAAAAAATACATAAAATAACAAATAATTAATTAATATTAAAAAATAAAAAATAAAAGAAAAAAACAATTATGTCACCATCTCATTATTTTCTTTTGTCTTTTCAAGTCGAAATTCTCAATTCTGTATTTTTCTACATCTATTTTTTTAAAATAAAAAAAATTTTCATTGGCTCAAAAATATATATAAAAAAAAAAAGAATTTGTCAATTTTGTCCAAAAAAAGAAGACGATAACATAGTTATTCTCCATAATTAAACACAATTGTTTGTTTTACCAAATGATTCATTTTAAGGAATGAAGTTTAAAAATGCTGTATTTTACAATAATAGATTATGAAAGTTTATTTTAAAAATTTAAAAATTTACTTTATTAAAAATTGAGCTTACAATTCCCAAACCCGTCTCAAACATAACCTTGTAATTGTAGCTTTTTTACCTCACAGTTAATTATAATTGTGTAAAATCACATACTAGTTAGTTAAATATAAAAATAATCAATTATTTAAATTTTGTTACACTAACTGCTTGTGTGCAAGGATTAAATGAAAGCAAACATAATAACTAAAAATTAATATATAAGAAATAATTTATATAAGATATTCCTTATATAAACCTTTTTTTTTCATTGTGTTATTTTAAAAGTATTAATTATATAGTAATTAATCTTCTTTTATTTTTGTTGTTTCATTTAACCAAATGAATGGTAAAAGGTAAGTATAAAAAATAAATCAGTTTTCGACGCAACAAATTATCTTATAAAATTTATTTTTTATTTTTAATAATTTAAAAATGATTAAAAATGACATTAGAAAACATTCAATCTCCTACAATATCAATTTAAATTATCACTGAAAAAAAATCTCTCCATGGCCTTAATCCCCGGTGGCCCAATTACTATGGGAATTCCTATACTACTGGGTAAAAGGTGGTGGGCTCATCGGGGAAAAAGGATCAATTCCATCATTTACTAAAATAAGTATTTATAATCATAATTTGACACCAGGATCCAGCTATCTTGAACCTTGGAGACCCCACGCTTAATTTATTAATTGGGAAAATATAGTTACATATTATAATTTTTTTAACATATCTAAAGAAATTTAAATAAATATATTTATTTAATATATGATAGTACTGAAGTAATGTAGATTAATATTTAAATTAGAAGGAATTACTTTAAACTTTTTGAGATTGCTATAAATAACATTTATATTTAATTTACGGTTATAATATAAACTGGCTACTTGGGCGAGACTAGTGGAGTTTGAAAGATGAATGATAAATCCACTGTGAAGCGGTCCACATCAGCAGCGGACGTGACGTGTTCAACGACATCGGGCCAGGAATCCGATGTGACACGTGGTGGTTTCCTGGATGCGCGTGTTGGTCCATCCAAGCTACAGCCTGTAGTAGTAACAGGGGAAGAAGTGGGGCAACGCGGGTTCTGGAGCTGGGCCCACCGGACCTTATCTGTCATCGCTGGAAATTGGAAAAGCCATTGGGCCCCACTCCGAACGTACGTGCCAACTGCCAAGCAAATCTGATAAAGCGGAGGAAATTAAAAAAATATAAAATAAAAACGCAAAGGCAC
This sequence comes from Ceratonia siliqua, assembly GCA_034509205.1. NCBI lineage: Eukaryota > Viridiplantae > Streptophyta > Magnoliopsida > Fabales > Fabaceae > Ceratonia > Ceratonia siliqua. The sequence continues at coordinate 19,734,237 of JASKGM010000009.1, read as the reverse complement.
TTGGATTTTTTTTTGTAGAATTAAGAGAATTAAAATTTAGCCAATAATAATAAAAATAATTTAATAAGAATATGTTCAGCTTGCTACATATGCACGTTATTAGTACAACTTTGGTTACTGGGTTTAGATGGAAAGGCAGCCTTTAGGCAGCAACTAGCAAGGACACGGCTTTGTCGTTTATGTGTGTGACACACTGTGGATATATACATCGTACGATACGTATCCCATACAAATATATTTAAATAAATTTTATTTTTTGATAAATGACTGACCCAATTCAAATACACAATTAACACAATTTAAAATTAATTATAATTTTTTTAAGACAATTATATTTTATGTTTCAACTCCTCCCTCTTTTTTTTTCTTTTTAAATCCTCTTGTCAGACCTAATCTTTCACGTTGAAAAATTATTTGGCATGTCTTATTTTTCTTATTATACAAATTGCACTCTTTTTTGTCATTTTTGTTATTTTTTATTATAAAGAAATAAATTATTATGACTTAATAATATTTTTAATTATTTTTTATTATGAAGTGATATATTGAATGATTTAATAATATTTTTATAATTTTATTTATATTTGAAACGATATTTATTTTTTTACAAGTAAAGTTCATATTTTTTTAATGAAAAAATAAAATATGAAGTGATTTAAAATTACTTATATATCGTAACTTATATTATATTATATTTTATATTTTATATTTTCCGTACTTTCTAGTCCCGTTGGCAACAGGAGTAGAAGTGGGTCCCTTACTTCTCGCCACTAAAAAATGATCAAAGAGCTTGTCAAATTTTCTTTATCAAAAGGATGCTAACATATTTTTAATTTCAGAAAATTTATTATCTTACCTTATTAAAAGTTGCAGGAGGAAAGAAATTAACATTCTGTCTTCTCATAAAATTTGTCTTAATATTTTTATAATAAAATGTAACTATTTTTCTCGAGCGTTGAAGTTGGCACCTTGGGAGGCGCCTGGCCCATTGCATATGGATTCAATTTATGTGTCTGAATCCGTGTGCCTTGCTTTCATCTTAGCGAGCGTCTAACAACATGGTAACTAAAAGTTGAAAGCCGTCGAGAAGGTGAGAGAAGAAAGCCCAAATAATAGGATGGTGTCCTTTAATAACTGTGTGATGTACCCATTTCTGTTTTCAGCAGAACCACAGTGAAGGGGAAGTACAGTACTATACGATCTGACAGATTCTAATGAGCATTTGGGCAACCCCCCCAAATAAGCCCCAGTGATCCTACTCAATCCCTACTTCTATCTAATTATGAGGCCTACTGGATTCCAATAGATGCCCACTTCTGCAAAATTGCCGCTCCTCCTTTCATTTTTGTTTGCTTCCCACTCTGTAGTCTGTACCCTTCCATCGTAGATCTCATTAAGCTGTTTCCGAAAGTTTCAAAAAGTAGAAGACAACAACTGCTCTCGTTGAGAGTCGAACTCAAGACCTCCCGCTTACTAAACGGGTGCTCTCGTGGGCATTTTACAGGGAGTGGGCGTTCATAGAAAAGGGGATTCCCCCCCGTAACCTGAAGGTCGGTAGGGAGTGTGTTACTCTCTCTCCCCTCATGTGTTCGTAATTTCCTGTTGGTTTCTTTCGCTTTCTCTCTCTCTCTGCTCTCTACTTTATCTTTTATGTACTTTCTCTTCTCTTCCATCTTCCTTCGGGTTCTATCCTTCACCAACTCTTCCCCTTCACGCCTCAGCTCCGGATAAAATTCACGAAACTGCCTCACTTCTGTTCCTATAATATCATTCCAAGCTTCTTGGTCCTTTGGTTCGAGTTCTTCTAAAATGGATTCCGATTCCTGGATTTCTGCTCGTCTCTCAAGTTCTTCACGCCGCTATCAATCTCGATCTGGTTTGTCTTAACTTTCGATGTTTTCTGCGAAACTTTTTTATTTCCAATTTTGTCTGTTACCAACCTGTTTGTTTCCCGAAAGTTGCGGGAAAGTTGATGGGAACTTTGGTCACGTTCATTATCGAATGATAGGAGTGGAATTCCTGTTGATGCAGATCATCTGTACCTTGGTGGGCATGAAGATACGGATGGGGACGATGATTTCAGGGCGGAGTTTCTCTGTCCTTTCTGTGCTGAGGATTACGACGTCGTTGGGCTTTGTTGTCACATTGATGAGGAGCATCCTGTGGAAGCCAAGAATGGGGTATCAATTTGGTTTCATTTCATTTCAATTTCTTTTTTTGGTGATAATTATGAAGATATTAGTTTCTCTTATTATGATGTTACCTTTTTTCCCCGTCCTTGAAGCTTGCCATTTAGTTATTACCTGTGTTTTGGTTATGCTTTAATAAAGGCATGTGTTTCTTTACGTATGTTCTCCTGAGCTAAATTTTAAATGCTTCCATCGAAGAATTTTTTTTTTTAAATGCTGGTCTTGTATTGTATGAGTAGGAAAAGGAGGTCAATCGTCAAACAAGTGGCTGTATCTTATCATTTATATAATTTTTTTCCTCTCCATTCTAGAAACAGAAAGGCATTAATTTTGTTGCTTTGGTGTTGATAAAAAATGCAACTGTACTAAGGGAAAGAAAAATAAGTATGCTTATGAGATACTAATGCTCTGTCACAATCACTTGATTATCTTCCACAAACTGTTTTTTTTTGGTTTAAGCCTGCCTAGTGACAAGTAGAATTTCTAATCAAGATAGGTTTTGGAGTTTAGAGGTGCTCCATGTTGAATTAGTAAGGATGACTAATTGACTGCTCTAGGAGAACTTGGAAGAGAAATGGGAACTTGTCCTAGTTGTGGTGTTGTTTTGGAACTACTTTTAATTTTCTCCCTCAATGCCAGTTTGATGCACAAACCGACATGACTACGTAAGTGGTGCTTGTCAATACGTATTTAAGTTGGACAAAGATTTTTTCATCATTTAATTTTTTATTCTTGGGAGTATATGTAAAATGAAAAATATAATCTTGAGGGTTGTTGCCTTTGACTTTGTAGTTTGTCTGTTAACAATGATTATTGTTTGCATTATTTGTATTTTCAGGTTTGTCCAGTTTGTGGTAAAAAGGTGGGAATGGATCTTGTTGGCCATATTACAACGCAACATGGGAATTTTTTGAAGATATCCTTTCCTTATTGCAAGTTGGCTTTGTTTAATGTTGACTCTTGTTTCCAAATTTGTCTAAATTAGCTCTATGCTCTTCATGCATGCAGTAGTTTGCTTTACATATATATAGGTTTGACACTTGTTCTGTTTGAAAAATAAAATGTTTGATTGTGATAAAGGTTTCATGCTACTTCAGTTGTTGGGTAACTTTAAATAGGCATTTGAAACTTTTAACACTCACGGAGTTTAAAAATTATATGCATATATAATGGAGATACACTATGAAAGTTTAATGTATTTTGCTGAGAAATGGAATATTCAATATACACATTATCTCCTCCTTCCAAAGAGGTGAAAAGACTCGGATGTTATGATATAAATTTGTTTGTCCATCCCCCATTACAATTGGTTAGCTTCTTAAAGAGTATGATCTACTTCATTGTTACAGATAGAATACTTCAAATATAGTTTTATCAATAAGCCTGTGGTCAATGTGTTTGAGTCAGGTCGATTGCTTTATTTTCCTAGTAAATCTGGTTTTTATGATGAATCAGTCTAATGTGTCTTATCATTGTCTCTGACCTGCTATCCTGGTGATTGTAACATTTTTACTATCTTGCATTAGTTCCCTCGACCTGTATGTCCTGTTATATGATTTTATATTTGTTGTCTCTTGTTCTCTATTTGTGTTGCATCATAGAACTACTTCACTTTGTATGTCCTGTTATATGATTTTATATTTGTTGTCTCTTGTTCTATATGTGTTGCATCATAGAACTACTTCACTTCAATCTCTATACCCATAACCAAATTCTTTGGATTACTTAGTTTAGTTTCTATAACTGTGCCGGACTGGAGACTTCACGTTTTTTTCCTTTACCAGAACTTACGTTCAGCGCAAGAGGAGGTTCAGGAAAGGAGGCTCTAATTCTACATTTTCTATACTGCGAAAAGGAGCCTTGCAGTCTCTTTTTGGAGGTTCTTCATATATAGCTTCCTCCAATTCTATGCCTGATCCTCTGCTGTCATTGTTTATTCGTAACTCAGCAGTTGCTGATGAATCTTCGAGTTTACAACCTTGTCCTTCAGTTGAAGCTGCCCTAGTAAAGGAAAGCTCGAAAAATGATTTCTTGGAAAGGTAGGAATGTTGATATTGTTGTTCTGAGTAAGCTTTGCTTGGTTTGAGAAATGAATGGAAACATCGTAGGTTTATTTGCAGAAGCATTTGATATGAAAGTCTTAGTATTGGGTGCATGTGCGGGTGTTATAGGTGTTATATTCTGTATGTGGCAAAATTCGTGGCAAATTTGTTTTGCATAAGTAAATGATGAAACCTAATGAGTGTCAAGAGGAGTGACGCCTGGGTTTCATGTTTAGAAATTTGGGCTGTATTTAGCTTTCTTATAACGGTTTGGAGTAGTTGTTTATTTCTGTTCTGTCTTTAAGAACTTATCCATAACTTCTTGTCTGACGGTAGCGTATGGTTACAGAAAACCCCAACAGTTGCAGCTGTCGGAGAAGGATAAGATTGAGAAGACCCGGAGGTTTGAGTTCGTCCAAGGGTTGTTGATGTCCACTATTCTTGATGATAACTTATGACTGAAATTGTAGCTAGTATGCCATTAGGAGCAGGAGCTGTAAGCATGGGGAAGGAGTTTATTCAGATTGTTATAACGTGGCAGTAACTAGACCGGAGGGATATGTATCCGTAATGTATCTAGAGTTACGAGCATAATGCAAAGATGGAAGAATCCTTATTTTTCAGCTTACGTTCTCCGCTATTTCCTCAAACCGAATGGGAATGACGAGCATGGGACCATTGGTGACGAGAATCGAGATCCTTTCCGTATTTCATGTTGCCGCAGAGCTTTTATGTGACACAGCTATGTTCATGCTTGATCCTTTTAGGAGCATGGGACTTTATTATAATATATTTGAATACCAAGGTACTTACCTAAGCAATGTTTTGGGAGGTGGATATTTTAATTTTTAAACATTTAGAAATTTATTATAATATATATTTAAATATAAGATATATGAAAAACTTTTCTTGTTTTAACGAATTTTGTTTATGGCTTAGGCTACTTCTCAGCGATTAATACTGCGTACATAAATTGTTCTCTCAATTTGGCCACAAAACTTCGAATTCTTAATCGTTTCCTATATTTACTAACAAACAAGGAGGGAGCCACCTTATGAGAAGGGTAAATGAGAAATTAAGTTTATTAAATGGACATGTAATTTAAATTTTACTTGATATCCAATAGAAAAGTTTTTGGGTTAATGTTTTCGCAGCTGGATAACACGTTCTAAATAATATTCTTCGTATGTACGATATAAAATAAAGAAAAGAAAATTATAATTTTGACCATTTTAAGTATTCGATAATTTATATAACCATTCAACCGTCTTAATATCTTAAACTTGTGCATGAAATTTAAACTTCATGAACCACTCAACTTTTGGTCATTTGCGTTACAATATTGATTTAGCTGTCTTTTTGGGTTTCAGATTTTAATTTCTTGTTACTTTACTCATTTAAGAATATAATTGAGAAAGATGAGAACTGAGTCCAGGGATATGAAACGAAAAGGAATATGAATATTACGGTTTGGATTCTTTGGAACAATAAACTAGTAAGAAATCAAATCAGTACGATAATCACATCTCATCACATGGATGCCCATACGGAGGATCAAAAAACAATCGTCTGTACAAATATAGACAAGTGGCTTAAAAGAAGCAGAAACAGAGGTAGACCCCTCAACGAAACACCGCCCCTGAAGCCCTCACTAAAGTAGCAACCCTTCTATAGTTTTTGAGAAAATAAGTGATTCTGGCGTCTTTATATGAGAACATAGAAAAGCAATTTTTCATTTAGTCACAACATATAAATAGAGATGGGACTCCATAAGCTGAGAATTGGCTGCCTCGGTCTAGAGAAAATTACCATCTCCAATATGGATAGTGGGACATAAAGTAATTGTAATCAGGATGGTAAACTCGCAATGACCTAAGCCAGTTGTCAGCAGCTCGCAACAGAGAATTGGCTTTCTGACATTCATAAACACTATCAGGATCCCAGACAGAAACTTTAAACTTGTGAAAGGCAAGCCCAAATATTGGTAATGATATCTTGGATGACATGCCACTACCTCTTGAATAATGAAAATGAAGCCCATCAATATTTGGACCTGATTCAAACAACATATAAGTGCTATAATTGATGCTCGTTTAAATTGCTCATATATAAACTGAACAGAGACAGATAGACATACAAACTGAACAGAGACAGATAGACATACTTTGAAAGGCAGTTGACAGGGAATGGAAGGTCAGGAAGCAGGCATTTAGGCTTTCTAGTGTTGGTCCAGTAGGTATTCGATATATTGGATACCTTCATAATATATGCAAGGGTAAACAATTTCGAATTAGCAACTGTCGTATGCATTATCCAACCCTAATAATCAAGTAACCAATAGGATGAACAAAACATACCATGCCACTGAAACCCAACTTGAAGGTGAAAGATCACAGCTCCTGTATGTCTTCAGCTCTGGAAATTGACGTGCAAGATCAGAAATCTGAGGCAGGCAATACGGACATTTGTTAGAAATAGAAAGCAATGTAACCTCCAAATGGTGGTCAACCAAAAGAAAAAGGGCTTGCCTTATCTGCTAATGGTTCACGATTATAAGGTATCTCATGCTCAAAGTATTCATATATAAGCTGATCAGGTGGGTGGCAGCTCTCAGTCTCATCACTTGATTTTGATGAGCCCATGAAAGGTTTACTTCTTAGTGAGACTCTTTCTAGGCCATGATTGCTTGCATATGTAATGTTAGGCTGGTTCCAACAGCTATGAACTACACTGTTTGCTCCTCTTTCATGACCATAGCCATTGATGCTATCACTGCTTGCCTCTCTAGTTGATTCAGAGTCACTCTCCTCACTGGGTCTCCTGTAAATATGATGGAAATCAGAACGACGCAAATTTAACAGATGCATTTGGTAAGTGATCTGATGAAATTTGTAATTCAACTGAAGTGGCAAAATTGGTGCAAGGAAAGAGGTAAGCCATAAAATAAGATAACAATAAGAATAGGAAAAGGATCAGGTAGTGTCTTCTATCAGAATTCCTAGAATCTAAAATGGTCTCGTGATTGTCATCATAAAATTATAGGAGAAACATATAACCTATATCATATTGGATGCCATTTTTAACTTATAGGTAACAAATTTCAAGTTCTCACAATTTGATTCATTCAAGTACTCTCCTAGTCCACACCCAAGCTACAGGCAACAGGACAAAATAGTTTTAGAGTGACACCAATTGACAATATAAACGACAGATCATTTTAAAGAAGGTTCGGTGATTGACAGCATTAGAAGCAATGGTCACCCTCTAATTAAGACGACTTAAGAGTGCTATGATCTATCATATTCAAGTATAGTAAGTTCAAATTAGAGGAGGCTCTGTTTCAAGCTATTAATAGCATTGGCTAGATATAATTTTTCAAGTTAAACTTGAGATTCTTTTTTTTTTTTTTAATTTTTTCCCTGGTGTCAAAGGATCACTAACCCCCAGTTCTCAGCTGTTAGATTTGAATCACATGCATATGCACAGAACAAGCAGCACAAGTATAAGTATAAATTTGACTCCACTAAAAGTAAAACGAAAATAAAATGCTTGATCAAATTTTATTGTGAAAAATCCAATATAGTTATAGTCATGTTATGATACGAAAATGCAATAACTTTGTAGAAACTAGAAAGAGAGGAAAACACAACCAAAATTACATTAGTGTGTTAAAATGGAAGGACATTGGTCCAGTGGTAAATTTAAGATAAAATATGTCAGTGGCTTAGTTACCTTAACTGTGGGGAAGGTGTTGATGGGTCAATATATAGCTGAATGGCAGACAAGGAGGCATTGTAATACTGTGTGACAGAGTCACTCCCATTCAACACCAAAGGAACACCTGCACCATATGCACTCCATTCTTTAAAAGATTCCCACAGGTCCCCAAGCACAAAGTATGGACGTAACTCTGCCTCCCTCGTTTTCCATCTCCTCATGCTTGTCTGTTGATTCCAGACAACATTTTCCAACCAATAAGTCTAGTCTAATGTTCTTTGAAAGATACCACCTTAATAAGTAAGAACAATGTACTAGTTTTGTTTGCATTAGCTCAATTTACAGATATCAAGTCAGCCTGATCCTGTTTCATTCTATTAACTACAAATGCTAATTCTAATTTGCCAGTAGTTAGTGAGTAAAGAATCATCTCCCCAATCCTATAAGTATAAATATCAAATCAAAAAAAAGAAAAAAAAATTAGAGAAAATATTCATTGAGAATAGAGTACCTTGGGAAAATACTGGGATGAAACTACTGGCGTAATATACTGCAAGAATCTATCCAAATTGGAGACGTTACTCGTATTGTGAGAAGAAATGGAAGCATCGGAAGAAAAACCAGGCATGTTTTCCGACGGAACTGAGGAAGAAATTATGGAGGAGCTATGCTTGTGGTGCTGCTCTTGCTCCTGCTTTTGTCTGTGTTTCCGCAACGCCGGTGGATTGCAGAATCGGTCCTGGCCGAGATACCCATTCCGGCTGCGGTTGACGGCAACGGAAACCCCACCGAAGGCGGACATTGGTAGTGAAGTTGTGACGTTGATAATGAGGGGAACGAAACGACGACGTTAAGAGGGTGATAATGGCGAGTGAGGGGTTTATTATTTGGTGTGAGAATGATAGTTGAGATATAATGATATTATTTGGTAAAACAGATGTCTGAAAAGTAATACTAAGGCTGCTTCCTCCTCAGTCCTCAGTCCTCACCTAAAAAATGGCAATGGAAAAGGATTGTGAAAGGGACCAGAAGGCTCTAGAAGTCTTGTTTTCTCTCCTACCTCGGCTTCACACCTCTAGATAATTCCAATTTCATCTTAATTTCCACTTTTATATAAATAGCATTGTTCTTATTAAGACTGAAGTTGGTATAAATTAAATACGTCCTGGAGTTTATATTTATATTTCTCATTTTCTCACTTTTATTTCAAAAATTTATTATAAAATCTCTATTGGTGGGTGCATGATATTCCACTGCACACTTCAGGAATGCTTTTAAGTGACAATTACTTATAATATGATACCTCATAGGCCCATATACCAAAGAACCCTTTTATAATATGAAGTTAGTTCGTGTTGGATTTTGGGCTAAGACCCAAATACTTTGGGCTTTAATCTAAACCCAACCAGCATTTATGGCTTCAATCTAAAGGACTTCAAAAGAGATATTTGTCTAGTCAAGTTCTTTTTAGGTTATTCTTCCAAAACTGAAATAGGTTATGGTCGGTGTAGCTGTAGCGTCGGAAATTTAGGGTTTGAAACATTTAATACTAAGTCGGTTCACTGGCCATTGCTTGTGCCCTAACATCCAACAATGCCTCAGCAAAATTAACCACAATGTCTCCCTCGCCATTTCGGTTAAAATCTCTTTAGAATAACGATATAATATAACACAACTGATGTAGGAGCATCTTCGCCCCGTAAGGTTTCCCTAGGAAAGGCCATTGGGAAGAAAAGTTTTACTTCAACTAGGATGTTTTTTAAAATTTTTTTTATAAAATAAAAGGTTGATTATAAAAATATAAGATATTTTTTTTAAAATGAGATGTTATTTTATGTTTAAATACAGCTATAGAACAAATTTTTATTTCTTTCTACTAATCTCCTTAATTAAAAAAGTCAAAAAATTTATCTTCTTCATCAAGTTTAAAAATTTATTTATTTTAACTTTTTTTTATTAAAAAAATAAACAGTTAAAATTTTATCAAAAAATATTTTTTTTTAAAAAATGCCAAGAGATGCAAAGGGGCCTTAAAAGAGTCTAATAACATCACCATATAAAATAGTGTACAAACCTTATACTCATTAATATTTTTTTTAAAGTAAGTTAGACCTTTGTATGATTAAGGATCTGTTTGTTTAAACATAGTAAAAGAGAGATTTGTTAAAAATTTTAATTTTTTTAAAATGAGAAAAATACTTTATTTTTATTATTTTTTTAAAAAATTAAAATAAATAATTTAATTTTTTTAAGAATGACTTTATTTTTGTTCGTAGGAGAGTGTTGTATTCTTTGGTAAAAAAAAAAAAAAAAGTCAATCCAAAAAGTCTTTTATGATGAACCTAAAAATAATACAATTAACAAAAAAATAATAAGTTTGAACATGAATTATACTCTATCATTGGTGCTTAAAACTCAGCACTTCTAATAAATTGAGCTCTAATAGCTGTTTGTGAGAGCTATAATAGCTATTTATTGGAGATAACACATAATATATATAGTGACAACATTTTTAATTTATTATATAAATATGGAGACAAGAAATGGAAAATCAAACAAATCGAAACAAAAATTCTCACATATATCAAGTTTATAGAAGATAGGTGGATATCAATTATTAGCAAACATGTAAATAGTGAATGTAGAAATTTTAACTAATATAAGTAAGAAATAGATTATAAATATTTTTATAAAAAAATATTATAAATTTGCATAAATAATAAATTATGTGAATGTAATTTTTAAATTTTGATGGAGACAATTTTTTGTACATATATTCATTAATACATATATATATATATATATATATATATGTGATATATAGGGGTAATTTATTATGAGATGTGAGAGGAGCAATTAATGACCGTTGGATCAGAAATCAATGTCATGTACTTCGCATATGACCACTCATTATTAATACATGTGCTACTCAGGTGATTTTTAATGAGCAATCTGATTCATTGATTTTTGATCTAACGGTCATTAATTACTCTTCTCACCTCTCATAATAAATTACCTCTCTCATAAGATACATCCCCTATATATATATATATATATATATATATATATATATTGAGATGCCCTTCACGGTGTCAAAGTCTACCAGAATTTCAGGAACAAGGGAAGCTTCTAAGTAGTGCTTTCTTTATTCTTCAAGGGAAAGAGAGGCATAGTGGAACGTGTGTGGATGAAAACGAAGAAAACAAAAAGGGAAATTACGATTTTTTATTTTAGAAATTTGTATTTTTTAAATACTTTAACTTTTGAATTTAGTAATTTCTTATTTCTCTTCATAACTAATTAATAAAATTAAAAATAATAAGTTTAATGAAGGCAGATGATAAAAGCAAGAGGTAAAAAGTCCGGTCTATCCAAAATAGTTGTAGCCATGAGATCAAACCGTAATGTTTGGTAGTAAGATTTACTTATTCAGTTTTCTTAATATTGATTACTTTAATAGAATTTAAATAAAGCTAGAGAACATGATAATTCTTATGTAATAAACCAAACAGATGTTATTACGTAGTTCATGTAATAATTATGATCATTCACTGATATATATACAGAGAGAGAGTTCAAGCCAATTAATCCATCTCTAAGAACATGTTCTTCCTAGTTCCTACCATTACCGTTAAATATTTATATATGAAACTAAAATGGTATATATTTTTTTCAAATTTATATATAAATTCTTCGCTATTATAAGTTTGGACCATATTCAAATCTCAAAATATATTTGTAGTTTAAGAAACATACTTATAAATTATATAAGTATAGAATATATTCTGCGCCCTATCATGTTGGAAAATATAATTAAGTTTATACATGATTTGATGGCATTGACATTATATTATATATTAATATTATAGTAGTTGCACACACGCAGAACCTAATAAAATATAAAAGGTGTGACAAATGCATCTCTTAAATAAATCAGAATTGTTATGATTAATTGATCTTCAATTTAATTAGAACTTAGTAGTATATATATACCACTTCCAAGTTCCAACCTTTGCCATCAACACAACTCAAAAGCTTCATTTGGCTTCTTCATATTATTCCTTCTTTAATCAAATCATGGGTGTTTATAGTTTCGATCACGAGACCACCTCTGGCATTCCCCCAGCAAAGCTATTCAAGGCCCTTGTCCTTGATGCCGATAATCTTATCCCCAAGGTTGTCCCACACGCCATTGAGAGTTCCCAAATCCTCGAAGGAGATGGTGGCGTTGGAACCATCAAAAAAATCACCTTTGGCCAAGGTCAGTCAGTCTATCATTTCAATCTCCAATATAACTACGCCACTCTAACAAAATATTCTTTGCTTTTTAGCACTTCAAAGCCTGATAAATTTTTATTTACACTGAAACCTGCCTCACACTCTTAGTGATATTTATTGGTATGTTTGAAAATTGAAGGGAGCGTATACAAGAAGGTGACGCACAAGGTGGAGGCAGTAGACAAGGAAGAGTTGACATACAGCTACAGCGTGATTGAGGGCGATGCATTATCGGAAGAGCTTGAGAAAATCACACATGAGACTAAGGTGATGGAATCTGGAGATGGAGGAAGTGTGATTAAGAGCGTAAGCAAGTACTTCACCAAAGGTGAGTTTGAGATGAAGGAAGAGGATGCCAAGGTTGCCAAACAACAGGCTTTGGGTCTGCTCAAGGCTGTTGAAGCTTACCTCTTGGCAAATCCTCATGCCTACAACTAAACCAAATTAACCTCATCATCTTCCTCTTTTTCCTGCTTCTCTTTCTTGTGTTTTTGTGCCATCATCTTCCTCTTTTCTCTTTCTTTTGCTTCACAGTTTCTTGTATTGCCTCTCTTTCGGGTGTGCCTCGTTAATAATATTATAACAAAGTTCTCTTGTCTCAAATGAATTAAAATTCAAGTTCAATCATTGGGCTTATTTAATTTAAACTCAAATTGAACTTAGTTCAAGCCTTATTCGATCTACGAATAAGTATAATCAACCAATATGTATTGATTAAACTAGTACTAATATAATGTTATTGAGCAAAAATAATATAACATTAACTTTTCACAAATTTTCGTAAGCATCTCCAGAAACTTACGAAAATTTCTCTCAATTTTAGAAGTCAAAGGAAGACCACGTTTTAGATGCAGTGGAATGGTTGGTATCATGGTATGTAAAAATTAATTCTATGCAACTTGTGTTTATGTTAAGGGCCTTATATTTTTAAGTTTAAATTTAAATAAAAATTATAAAATAAATTTAAATTTGAGTTTAAGTTTAAGTATTTAAGTTAAGTTCAAGTTTTATAAAAAAAAATTATTTAGTAAAATTTAAATTAGATCTGCATCCTTCGTACAATTGTATTTCTAATGAAACAAATAAAAATAATTAGTGCGGTGAACGTGGATCGAACACGTGACCTTCAGATCTTCAGTCTGACGCTCTCCCAACTGAGCTATCCCCGCAAGCTGTTAAGCGATTTTAAATACTATTTACTAGCAATATGTCACAGGTATTATAGAATTTCCATTCATTTGTTAGTTATGCTAAACTACGAAAATTTGATACGTCAAATATCATGATGACACTCTAAGTTGTATTTAATTATTATATATTTTTGGAAAAATTATTCTTTGCATTTATTGGAACAACAAATTTCAAAATGATGTCATGTACTATTTAGTCTTTTGTTTTTTTACTTTTCATAAAAATTATTATGATACAATAATTATTTTTTATATATAAAATAAACAATATATTCTAATAAACAGCAAACAATAATTTTTCTAATATTTTATGGCATATATCATATCCTTTATTGTCCTCGTTTATCCAATTAAATAATAGAACACTTTGTCCATAGCAATAATATAATAGGGTGACACTCTCCTACAGTCACAAAAATGTAGTTGTAAAGAAATTTAAGAATTTTTTTAAAGTTTTGTTTAATATATTTTTTAATAATTTTTATTTTATAAAATTAATTAATTATATATTTATATGATGTATTTTTATTAAAATTTTTTAAGATATTTTAATATTTTTTTAAAATCTTTTAAGTTTAAAAAAATTATAAATGAATAGTAAAAAAATATTAAAAAATTTAAGAAAAAATTTAAAAACATTTTAAAAAATTTTAAAAAAAATACATAAAATAAAAAATAATTAATTAATTTTAAAAAATAAAAAAATATAAAAAAAATGGAGTGTAAGATAGTAGTTTTTTAATATAATAATTGAAAAAGTCACATCCTATAGAATGTTATTCCGTGACATTGGACAGCGCGCTACATGGTCAACAAACCCGACCATGTGATGTAAGACTAAGAATAATATTACGGCATCTAGAACTCACAAACACCAAGCCCGTCTTCTCTGACCAGTTTTCTTCAAATTGTTTGTATCCTGAACAACAAGTCAGAAAAACCAAATGACAACCTACGCAGAATTCCACAACCTCAACTATTCAACTTGCATCACCTAACAACCCAAGGTAACCTCAGCGCTAGCTACTGCCTATAAATATGAACCCTTTCGTCTTTCAAAAATCATATCACAAGCAAATATATATACCATCTCCTCCAGTTTCTTCTCTTACCCTCCTCTTTCCTCTAAATCATCATCATCAACATCAGTCATCATGGGTGTTTTCACTTTCGAAAACGAGAACATCTCAGCTGTTGCCCCTGCTAGGCTTTACAAAGCTCTGGTATTTGATGGTGACAACCTCATCCCAAAGGTTATTGAGGCTAT
>JASKGM010000009.1:19704502-19719454 GCA_034509205.1 Ceratonia siliqua | reverse complement strand
CGATCATTAGCAATGAAGACACTGCGGGCAGGATACTACTGGCCGACCTTAAAAAGTGAGGCAAATGAGCTAGTAAAGAAATGCGACAAATGCCAGAAGTTCTCCCATTGACACCTAGCACCCGCAACGGACCTGCACACAGCGGTCGAACCTTGGCCGTTCAGCAGATGGGGCCTCGACCTGTTGGGACCCCTCCTAGTGGGAACGGGACAAAGAAAGTTCCTAATTGTAACAATATATTACTTTTCCAAATGGATAGAGGCAAAACCTTTAGCCTCCATAACTGTCAGGCAAGCTAAAAAGTTTGTTCAAACTTTCATTGTGTGTAGGTTCGGCATCCCGCACACTATAACAACCGACAATGGAACCCAATTCGTAAGCGAAGGGTTCAAGAAATTTTGTACCGACCTCAATATCTGGCTGAACTTCACATCAGTGGAGCATCCCCAGGCCAACGGACAGGTTGAGGCGGCAAACCGCATAATCTTAGAAGGAATAAAAAAGAGATTGCAGCAAACCAAGGGCGGTTGGACAGAAGAGCTCCCTTGGGTACTCTGGTCGTATAGGACAACTCCCCAAACCTCGACAAGAGAGTCACCCTACAAATTAACCTACGGAGCTGAGGCAATGATTCCCATAGAAGTCGAAGAACCAACCATCAGGGCAGAATACCACGAGCCCGATAACAACAAACAGTAAATGCAGGTAAACTTGGATCTCCTTGAAGAGGTCAGGGAAAAAGCACGCCTGAATATGATCACCTACAAACAGAGAATTGCCATCTACTATAACAGTAAGGTCCAACAGAGGAATCTCAACCAAGGAGATCTCATTCTCATAAGAGCTGACGTCTCCAGGAAACACCTATCAGAAGGAAAGCTAGCACCAAACTAGGAAGGACCTTACAGGGTAAGAGAAGTCTTGGGCAAAGAGGCATATAGGTTAAGAACCATCGATGGAAGCTTAATTCCCCGCACATGGAATGTAACAAACCTCAAATATTATGAAATAGATTAGATTCGAGACCAATGTCTCCAAACACGGCCAATGCCGATCTCAAGACCAATGTCTCCAAAACGGTCAATGCCGACCTCGAGACTAATGTCTCCAAACACGGCCAATGTTGATCTCAAGACCAATGTCTCAAAAAATGGCCAATACCGACCTCGAGACCAATGTCTCCTAAAACGGTCAATCCCGACCTCGAGACCAATGTCTCCAAACACGGCCAATGCCGATCTCAAGACCAATGTCTCCAAAACGGCCAATGCCGACCACGAGACCAATGTCTCCAAAACGGCCAATGCCGACCTTGAGATCAATGTCTCCTAAAACGGCCAATGCTGACCTCAAGACCAATGCCTCCTAAAACAGCCAATCCCGACCTCGAGACCAATGTCTCTAAAAACGGCCAATACCGATCTCAAGACCAATGTCTCAAAAAAGGCCTACCTCATCCAAACGCAAAAAAGGCCCTTTGAAAGTCTTCGGATACCGACGAACCAGAACCACAAAGTGGCCCCTTGAAAGCCAAAAACAAAAAAACAAAACAAAAAACAAAAAAAAAATAAATACACGCATAATTTTAAGCAACAACGTACTAGACGCCAACTTCCAATAAATGTCAAGAGTTACATTGCCCTAATTTAAAAGCACACTACTCCGAGGACGAGTTTTGGTCGTCCCCCGACTCCGACACCATGAAGGCCGGGTCGTCCTGCCCATCATCCACCAGCTCAACCAGCTCGCCGTCCCGTACCATCTTCGAAGGATCCAAGTCCTCCAGAGGAAAGTCCGGACGAAAGAACTTGACCTGATCACGGCATAAATCAAATCCCTCTGTAAAGGCCATCAAATTATTTGAGCCAATTTTCTTCTCCGCCATTTCCTTCATCCTTCCTCTTGAAGCCCGGGCGCGTCTCACAGGACGATCGGCCTTAGATAACCCCGACGATAGAATCTCAACTTTCCTCTCGGCCACCTCTAAACACTTCCGTGCCTGCTGCAGCTCCTCTTCAAGCTCAACGGCCCGAACTCGTGCCACAGCCGCATCCCCGAGCTCCTTATCAACCTCCACAAGCCGCTCCTTCATATCAGCACCTCGTTCCTCATACGGATGCTCTCCTCGGTAAAGTTAGCAACACATTTCTCCAGCTCCTGGGCAGCCACCAAACCACGAGCATGATTGGCAATAGCAAACCGGGAAAGGCCCACAGTTGAGGCTGAACTTAACTTCTGAGCATCAGAAGAAAAGAGAAACTCAGTATCCACTGATGAACCCACATCCAACCTACTGTTCCAGAATGATACAGTAGGATGCCCGGCCTGATGAACCACGTCCGCATCAAAACAAGTAAAAAACCTCGCGGACCGGCCACTAAACTCGTCCGGAGAAATGGCTCTGACTTCAGGGCTTGAGGACCGACCTCTGTCCTCCGTACTATTAACCTCTCGACGATGTTTGGATGAGGCCGGTTGTTTCCCTTTAGCAGAACCGCCCGTCACTGCAGCCTCCTCCTTACGAGCAACCCCCACATCACCGACAAAGAACGGTCCTGATCGGTGTGGCCGAGGTTACTTTGGAAAACTCGGCCTTGGCCTTCCGCATCCGAGCAAGCTTCGCCAACCAATTCATATCCTCAACCGACAGAAGACCGTCTGCAATAAACAACTGAATAAGTTAAACGCTCAACACCAAGCACAACATGAGATAAGACAAACACCTACGTATAAAATCTCGGGCCTTAAGGGTAACATCCCGAGCACGCTTGCTCACAAAAAGCCTGAGGGTCTTTATTATTCCTTGACCTTGGGTGTCAAAATCACCAAAATCCTTGGCACAGAATTTGCGATAGTGTGACTTCCACCTCAGGGGAAAGCGGGGATAACCGGCCTCATCAAGAAAAAAAGCTAGTTGAGCACCAGTCCTCGGGGCGGTGACCCGAAAAAATTGGTCCTTTCATTCCTTAGCCGATTCCTCAAGAGGTCTCATCAAGGACAAATGCGACCGAGCAGATAAATATAAGTACCCTGCTCCCTTGTAGGGATCCTTCAACAGGAAAAAGTAAAAAAATATATCAACCTGAGGACGAACCCCGAGCAGGTCACAGAGGCGCTGGAATCCTTGTAAGAACCCCCACCCGTTGGAATACAGCTGGGTAGGGGCAATATTTACAGTTCAGAAAAAATCCATTTCAAAGGTCGACAGGGGCAAAGTTGCACCAACCTTCTCGACAAAATAGAAGTTAAAAACAAAAAATTCATTCTCACGACTGAAGTGGCATACGGACGCCCCATCCGGACAGGCCTCGACATCGAAAGAACTACTCCCCTAATCCTTCACTGACAGGTGTTATTTCAAGGACGGCATCAAATCTGCTTCGAAGCATGAATCCAGGAGCGGATATCTTCGCTCAGCCAGAAACCCCAACTTCCCTTTCGGGGGAATCTTTCGAAGGACCCGACCTCATCACAACCTAAACTGACCAAAAATAAGAAGTTTAGCCGAGTCGTTGGTCCGTAACTCACCTGAGTTTGGCCAGCGGCCATTCGAGTAGAAAACCGACCAAACCTGGGGAGCGACCGGTGGAACGTTTGAGGGATGACCGACCTATAACCATACGACCCAGGAAAATAATGAAACTAAAGTAAAATACCAACCTTGCAAAGCGGCAACAACACGAGCACAAGCACCCGAAAGCAAAGACCAAATCAACAAGATGCGAGAAGTCTTCAACAGTAGAGCAACGAAGATCCTCCCCCCGCTCCTATATTTATAGCAAAGGGAAGACTGATCCAACGGCCTGAAATAACAACATCCAACGGCAGTAAGCAAATGGTCAGAGGCTAGGGAAGTGTAAAGGTCATTTCGAAAGAAATCCGACGACTCACAGACCTTGCGAATGAAATCCTGGCCGCAGTCAACCACTTCCCAACCAGGCCGTAAATCCACCGACCACTACCGACCATCTCCCGGCGTCACAGACACCGACTGCAGATTTTTGGGGGCAAGTGTAGTGAACCTTGCCAAAGCCCAACAGCCAAGGCCCAACGACCAGGCCCACTAAGGACCAATCAACACCAGCCTATAAATATACTCCTCAGGTATGACTAGAGGATGGATTCTAAGCTCGGACAAAACTAACTTTGGCATCAGAGTGTAATAATCGCACCCGAGCCCCTTGTTTACTTGTCTACAGGACCGACCTCATTCTACTGACCCGACCTCAGTACCTCAGGACCGAGACGTTCATAACCCGCACACAGGCATCAACAGATAGTATTATAGATTGTAAAAAAGAAATGTTAAATATTTGGGTCTACAGCACATTGACATGCATCTCTCATATAGTAATTTTCTATTTTTACCTTTCACTATACCTTTTTTGTTTTTTCTTTATTTTTTTTATTTATTATTTGGCTATTTCTTATATATAGTGATTTTTTGAATTTTTTTACATTTCTTTTTAACAGAAAAAATTTCAATATTACTGTTATAAATGTATTATTCAAGATTACTATTTAAAGGAGCTGTAAAAAAATTTAAAAAAATTACTGGACATAAAAAATTACTCAAATAATACAAAAATAAAAAATAAAAAAAGTTGATAAGAGGTAAAAATAAAAAAATGTTGTATAAGAACTGTGTGAGAAAGGTGTCGTAGCATAGCAACCCTCTAAATATTTTAGGGATAGTCTTAATAAAAAATCTTCAACATTAAAATTTGTACTTCAAAGATTTATTATGAGTTTTCTTAAAGATTAAGGGTTTAATATTTAGTTTTTAAAGTTTGCAGTGAGTTATAAAATGATCTAAGTTCAAGATTTTTTTAGAATTTTTTTTCTTAATTATAAGAAAAAATAGATAGCACCAACCTGATGTAAAAAATAGGTTCTTAAAATCATTCAAAAAAATTAATTTCAGTTGATGCATAAATTAACTTTAAAATACTTTTATTTATGAAAAACACAAAAAGGAGAAAATGAATCCGATCATGTTAACAAATAGCATGATCAATCATGTTCTTTAAATCTTAACCGTTCAAAATAAATGAACGACTGAAATAAAACATAACTAATCATGTACCTGACCAGATTTGGATCTAGATCCAGATCCGGATCCAAAAATAGTTTAGTTAGTTTTAAAAAAGATATTATATTAAATTAAAAAGATGAAATTAGACATGATATCTATTTAAATATTGAAAAGTGTGTGGTATATTCTGTGATGAGACGCAAGAGTTTTGATACACAAAGCCAAGCCGTGAGTAGACAGTGGAGAAGAGAAAAAGAGCATAAAGACATCCCACCAATAATGCGTATAGGCATGCACGGTTGGCGCAGCAAACAGCCTGAAATTGGAGAGTTTTTATTGCACAAATTAGAAAGTGTTGTGTTGGACAAGGATTCATGAAAGGTTTGATTAGTTTCATCATTTTCACATTATTACATGGTATCAAAATTTGTATGACTAATTGGTTAAAGATTGGATACTTACCACTCATATTCATTGTAGTTAATGTAAATTATAATATTAATTTAAGTAATAATTTTTTTAATATTAAGTGTTAGTTAATTTTAATTTTAAAATTTTAATATTAAATTATTATTTATCGATAAAAAAAATAACATTAAATATAGTGAAGTTGTGATATAGAAATGTGAATCTGTTGGTGTATTTTTTGGGAAGTTCGCAGGATGTAAAATCAAATGGAACGTTGAGGTATGCATGATTAATTATTTGATGAGTTGAAAACTTGAACATTCCCATTCATAAGACGCTCCCATATTAATTTTGTGGTCAACATGGCCAACGGATCCATCAACATTCAACAACGACGTCTTGCTATTCAATTATTGAATTTATTACTGAATAGTTGCCATGGATTCAATGACGCCGCTGAATGAATAAATTAACCCTAAATAATTGAAACGCTCCCTTTCTCATTATCATCTTCATCCACTCCTATCAGACTACTTTATGTGCTTTTGGCCCCTCATTTGTTCATTTCAGTTGCCCAAATCTTTATTATTTTTTCCAAAATTCTTAATAAAAAATTACTCATTAATCATTCCTCATATAACTCATATGATACTATTTAAAATTAATTAAGGAGAAAATTATATAAATAAACTTAATCATTATTTTTGCCCTTTTTATTCTTTCTACTCTTAAAGCCACTCTCTTTCAAAAGTGTAAATATTTAATATAAGAAGAACGATAAATATTATATTAGAAACCTAAAGGAAGGTAAATTACCCTGAAATTGTAGAAAGAACAATGAGGAAATAATTAATTTTCACAATTTGATTATAATATGAAGGAAATGATAAAGTTACATTGACCTTAGAAATTCAGAGAGAAATATAGAGAAATAAAGAAACCTTTGCTCATATTCCTCGTTGAGTCCAAGACTGAAACCTTTGCCCTGAAAGATCCTTACCTCTCATTTGCCTTCGAATTTCCAGATCTGCCAAGCTGTGCAGTTATTCCCACCATTGTCGCTTTTCTTTTCTTCCGCTTTCTACCAAAGCAAATCCACCAAAAAGGAGAACAAACCAAATGCGTAGGCCCATGAACTCGTCCACGGCGAAGGAGCCGCCGTTGATGGTGGTGGGGGGCTATGGAAGTAGAAAGGAAAATAAGGGACAATTGGGTTTGGTGGCGGCGGCGTGGGATAGTTGCTGTAAGTGGGCGGAGGGTAATACGAACCGCCAATCCCTCGTCCGCCACCTCCTGTGGATGCTGGCGGAGGCGGCGATGAGTAGGTATAGGTAGAGCTGGGGGGAGGTGGAGGGTAATAGTAACTACCACTACCGCCGGAGCTAGGTGGAGAAGGCGGGGGAGGACAAGTATTGGTGGAAGCAGGGGGAGAAGGCGGCGGAGGAGACGGTGGTGGTGGTGAATGGACTTGATTGCAGGGGTTTTCACAAGCAGAACACATTGTGCACTCGATCTGGTCCTTGGAGGTGGCTTTTAGGTGATCCGCCATTGTTATAGAAGTGAGAAACAGAGGCATCAAACAGAGCGTGAGTGTGAGAAGTGTTTGCATTTCTGGTAATTATGAAGAAGCCAGAAAGGAAAGAATAATGGGGTGGTAGAGGTAGAATGAGAAAGATGAAGAAAAAGGAGAATGATTAGAAGGAGTGAGGAGAGGGGAAAGAAGAAAGGGAGTGTGTGGTGAGAAGGGAGTGTTGTTAGTCGTTCATTGAGGCGGGGGAGCAGTGTCTCTTATCTATGAAGTTACAGTGCGTATGGGTTTTAATGGATGAATTATTAAAAAATAAAGAGAGGTGAAAACTGAAAAGAGAAAAGAGAAAAGAGAAAAGAGAAGGAAGATGAAAGAAAGACACCGACACGTTTTACTTTCACAGAAAGTGGGCATAGGTATTGGCTAAGGCTAAGCTACCAACGCGGAATTGAAGGGGAGCTTCGTTACTTCAACTGTCTAATTAAGTTGACTGGCACAATGCACAGTGAAGGATCTTTATTTTAAATATAGTTTTACTCTCTTGTTATTATAAAAATTTTAATTTTATTTTTTAAATTTAAATTTAAGTAATATTATTTTTTTAAAAAAATTAATAATTATATTTTTATTAATAAAATAATGATATTATGATTAATTAAATACCCAATTCTTCAAGAATAAATTGAAGCCACCTCAATTCACACATTGCATTGGCTGTACCACGATACTCTATCTCAATACTAAACCTAACCATAGTATGCTGCTTCTTGGTAGACCAAGAAATTGGATTTGTACCAAAAAAAGAAACAAAATCCAAATGTAGATATTTGATCATCGGGATAAAAACCCTAATTTGCATATGAAAAATCAGAAAAAAAACAACAGAATTTGACTTGAATTCTTGGTAAACACCATCCCAAAATCCAAAGTACCCTTGAGATACCTCAATATCCTCTTTAGTGCCCTCCAATGTGTATCAAGAGGCTTCTGCATATATTGACTGACCTTATTGACACTATAAGCTATTTCAGGTCTGGTTAATGTTACATTCTGCAAAGCTCCTACAATACTTCTATATTATTGAGCACCCACTAGAGGAATTCCTTCACTAGCAGACAATTTAGTTACAACAACCATAGGAGTTGATAAAGGCTTTGCATTCATCATTTGTGCTCTATTCAGAAGATCCAAAACATATTTAGTTTGACACAAATCAATCCCATTTTTGATTGATTTAATCTTCACTCCTAAGAAATAATTCAGTTGCCCTAGGTCTTTTAAACATAAACTAGCATCTAACTGTTGAATAACTTCCTGAACTTTGTTGGAATCATTACTAGTGATAATGATGTCATCGGCATAAACTAATAGGAACATTGTAATACTCTTATGTCTTGTAAAAATGCATTATTTACATGAATTTGTCTTAATTCCCATCCCTTTGACACATCAATAGACAAAATCACTCTCACAGTTGTTAGTTTGACAATTGGATTGAAAACTTCTGTATAATCAACACCTGCAGCTCGAAGATATCATTTTGCCACTAACCTAGCTTTATATCTAGCAATTGAGCCATCTGGATGCTTCTTTATCTTGAACACCCATCTACATCCAACAACTTTCTTATATTTTGAATAAGGAACCAATTCCCAGGTATTGTTTCTAATTAAAACCTCAAACTCAATAATCGTTGCTTGTTTCCACTCAGGATGATCTAAAGCCCGCTAGATTATAGTTGTCCAAGTAAGATCATTTAAGAACACTTTAGGCTTGAAAATACCATTTTTAGCCCTAGTAATCATAGGATGACTACCAACAGTAGGAGCACCATCTATAGAAGAACTAGTAGATGATGATGTGAATGAATCATTGACTGCATCATATGATTGTTTAGAAATCATTCTGTCATAATCAAAACTATTTTCATGATTAGTAGCATCAGGCACAGGAAGTGGTGTTGTGAAAGTTGATGTTGTGATAAAAGAGAAGATGTAACATCCTGAATACCAAACTCAGTATAAGTTGCAGTTGACAAAACAGGATGCACTTTGTGTTGAGTGCATACCTCTATAGACTAAGCATCATTAATACCTTTAACTTTTGTTGTATAAGGAAAATTACATTCATTAAACACTACATGTCTAGTAACTATTATTTTCTCATATGAAGTTAAACATTTATAACCCTTTTGATTTGGACAATAACCAAGAAATAAACATGGTGTGGACCTAAAATCCAGTTTATGAACATTGTATGATCTCATATTTGGGAAGCAAAAATACCCAAAAATCCTAAGAGACTGGTAGTTAGGCTGTATTCCAAAAAGAACTTGTATAGGAGACTTACCCTGAAGAGTAGGAGTTGGCATTCTGCTAATAAGATATATGGCAATAATAAATGCTTCAGACTAGAATGTTAATGGTAAACTAGCACGTGCCAACATTAGCATACTAGTATCAAGTATGTGTTTGTGTTTACGCTCAACAACACCATTTTGTTGAGACGTGTGATGTTCAACTTTCTTAAATTCTGTTCCATGGTCAATTTGCACCATTTTCAATTTAGCATTTAATTGTAATTCAGCAGTAGTTTTAAAATGCAAGAAGGAGTCATACACTTTAGATTTATTCTTTAAGCAGCACAACCAAATGTATTTAGAATATATGTCTACAATTGACAAGTAGTATTTGAAGCCATCTCTAGATGGTTCATAGGCAGGACCCTAAACATCTGCTTCAACAAGTTGAAGAGGGGTAGTATGCACAGTGTCAGATCTAGAAAACGAAAGAGCATGACCTTTCCTACTTTACATGCATGACATACACTAGGTAACTGTGTATTAGAAACAAAAGGCTTCACTGCACATTGTAAGAACATTTTTGACTATTAGACATATTGGGATGTCCAAGTTTATTACGCCAAATTTATAAACTATCTACTGTCTTCTCTAAACTTATAGTCACAGCATATGAACCAGGAGTTGTATCTAAATTCTGTAACTTGACAGCTTGAGATCCTCTATGAAATTCGATGAGATCAAATTGATAGAGGCTTCTACTGACTTTCCCTTGAAGTAATATTTGCTTGGTATCCTTGTCCTTAACAAAACAATCATGTGAGTGAAATTCAAATATAACTCCATTATCTCTACAAAACTGAGACGAATATAAGATTTTTCATAATGACAAGCACATGAAGCAGTCTATTCAGATGTAACACTTTATTATTGCAACTAGAAATAAAATTTGAACTGCCTAAGTGAGAAATTTTAAGAGCATTACCATTTCCAACATAGACTTGGCTTGAACCACAATACTTATTTCCAAAGGTCAAATTGCTAAAGTCATTTGTGATATGATTTGTAGAGCTTAAATCTGTATACCTCTTGGTAGAATCTGTTTCATTAGCATTGGTGGTAGTTAACATAGCACTGACTGGTCTAGTTGAATTCTGATTGAAAGAACTGGTTGATGAAGTTTTCTGAGTAGTAGAATTTTGAGAATTAATTCCAGTAAAATTCTTATCAAAATGATACCAGCATTTTTGTATAGTATGTCCAATTTTTCCACAAAGTTGGCACTAAGATCGATTGGAATTTGATCTTCCATGACCTCTTCCTCTTTTACTTTTATTCATACCACCTTGTGCACTACTATTTCCATTTTGCTAATTCTTTTTAGACTGTATATCAGTGACATTCATAGATATTCCATATGTGTCAAAGTTTTGGACTTTAAATTCAGAAGCCAGAAGTAGTGAATTATTTGCCTTCAAGGAATAAGGTTCTTCTTTAGAAGTAATTATGGCAATTATAGATTCATACTCACTTCCTAATCCAGCTAATACAGCAAGAATTTTATCAGCATCTGATATTGAATGTTCACATGAAGTCAAAACATCACAATCAGACTTCATCTCTGTCAAATATTCATGTATTGACAGAGATCCTTTCTTTTGTGTTTGCGGTTGAAGTTTATATTGCATTATTTGTGCAATGGATTGTAAAACGTAATTCTGCATCAATGTGATCCATAGATCCTTAACGGATTCACAGCCGACAAGTTGAGGAAGAATTGCTGCACTGATGGAAGACAAAATCCAGGACATGAGCAAAGAATCTTGCCTCTAAAAAGTGATATACTCTGGATTAACCAAAGTACCGCCTTGTTTAGTTCGCAAAAATTGAACTGGAAGTAGCTTTGTTCCTTGTTCATCAGAAAATTATGTCTACGGGGTTCAAATGATCATAAGGATGTGTATATTGAATTTAAATGGATACAGACACAATGAATGACTACAAAAGGCTATAAATAAGAGATAATTCATAAGAGAAAAGTAACTTACACAATCAAATATCTCTCTACTTACTTCTTTTAATCTATTTAGAAAAGTTCTTGAGGAAAGAACAATATCATTGCTGAATATTATTTTTTGGGCGCTTAGATAAATCCTAAAAACGTATTTGTTTGAATCCAGCAACAACTAGTAAAAGCGAATAACATTTTAAGGACAGTGTCCTGTACATGTTCTAAGCATATAAACTCTTCATCTCCATCTCCATCCTCTTATTGGTTGGTCAACTTGTAAATTAAAGTACTGTTAAACTCAAGTGAGGTGATTATCCTCAAAAAGAGGTGATGAAAAGAAAACTATCAAAAGAGTGTGTAGATAATGGAGGATCTTGTTATTTCACTTTCTTCATGTCTTACCCTTGCTTTTTCCTATTCCTTTTGGCCATCCATGGCAGCTTCTACCCTTTTGCACTTTTCTTTTGCTTTTTAAAAATTCTCTTCAAGTATGACTAAATGCTTAGGTGAAAATGCTTCGTCCCAACACTATCCAGAGTGTGATCACGATAATATGTAACTTTTCCTTAATCCTAATATTCTCATTTTGGCCCATTCAAAAAGTTAATTGAATATTATGTGCCAGTTCTCCAACTTAAGAAGAATATGTAATAACCCCCTAAAAAACAAATATTCGACTATATATCTTTATAGATATTATATTCTAAAATAATATTTTATGAATGAAAATTGCCGCATTCGAAAAAAAATTAAAATAATTGAAAGCATATATATTTGCTTATATATTTATTTTTAGAGTTGTGATAGCTAGCAATTTTAGATTTGTGACATAATTTAATGGCTCTTCTGAGAAGACAAGTCCCAGATGGCAACCTCGACTTTTTACCTATTTATATTATTTGAGCACGTACTTTTTAAAAAAAATATATGTTTGAAGAAAATTATATGATGTTAAGTTTATATAATATATTGATATCAGATGACGATTGTTAGAATTGTAGACCATTAGATTGAAAATATTCATCGAATAACTAGACAACTCTTGCAATTGGGTTTTTATATTTGTTAATATAGATTTTCAAGTGTTTCAATATTAAGTACAAAAAAAATTAATAGAAATTTTATATCATCCAAACAAATGAAAAATATAAATATTTTTCTATTGAAACAAATAGTAGAAAATTTTTAACACAGAATGTTTTTTAGAAATTTCTTTCAATTTTTTTTAAAAGAAACAAATGAAATCAAAGAAAAAAATATTTTTTTAAAAAAAAGACTTCAACAAGGAGAGAAAATATTCTCATGAAAATAAGACAATGGAAAGGGAATGCGGATCCGGTGTAGTTGCACCGCGTCTTATTGAAATTATCATGGTTCTTTAGCCTGTGTTAAATGAAGACGATAACAAAAAAAAAAATGCATTTTAGGATGTGAGTATGCCAAAGAAGAAAGGAGGTGCATCGTGGATGTTTAAAGCATGCTAGACGACCACGATGTAACTGGACATGATGATTCGAATTCACTGTAAGGAGGTATAGAACAACATAAGAGGGGATGAAAATATTTATAATACTATTATAATATTAAAAAATTAAATATTATTGTTATAAATAAATATTTTTAAATTTTAATAATTAATTCAATTATAATTTAAAAATAAATTATATTAATGAAACATAAATGACAATAATAATAGAAATATTTTAAATGGAACCAAAGAAAAGAAAGAAAAAAAAAACAATTGGAGAATACAAGGGGTTGCCACCAAATTTGGATCAGTGGAGGAGATTGAGTGCTAGATGCTGCTTTTTCATGGGAAGAAAAAAAAAGTTAAAATAGATGTTTGCCAATTGTTTTTAAGTAAAAGTATTTTTTTGTTAAAAAAGTTATTTTTATAAGTTTCTTTTTTTAACTTTTAGTTAAAAACAGTTTTAAATGGGAGAGAGAGAATTTTAGTGTCAAAAATATTTTTGCACTATTAACATATTTTTATTTATGTCCATCTTATGTATAAATTTATCTATTTTTTATACTTTTAATAAAAATTTAATAATAAATTTATTTTAAATTTTATAAAAATAAAAATTCTTAATAATATTTTATAATTTTAAATTTAATTTTAATCAAAAATTAACTTTTAAAATTTAAATATAATATACAAAATATTTTTACATACCCTTCTTAATAATTTTATTTGTATAAAAATACTTTTATATTTTTATATCCAAACATCACAAATATATTTTTTTTACTAAAATTATTTTTATATAATTATATCTAAATATTAAATACTTATTTTTTTAAAATTAATATTTTTATTTAAAACCACGGTTAAAAAACAAACACCCATCAAACACTCCCTGTTTGTCTAGCGTTTTACTAAAAAATAGTAAAATAAAATAATTCTAGAAATCTGTGCCATAAAAAAAAGTTATATCATTATTGTCTAACACATATTAAACTATTCAAATTTCATACCAACCTAATTGTACGGAATTCAAATCCCCCCCTAAAAGCGTATGGCTATGTTTCTGGAGCTACGGTTTTGAAGAGAACCCCTAAACCAATGGCAAAAGGTGGCAGACCCAAGTATGGTACCGATGCCAAAAATTTTCTGGCCCTTCTAACTAATTACTGGGCTGGGCCCATTATAAACAATAAGTATCCTTTGCTTGAGAATAGTATTCTGCTTGAGTCTCTCTCAACTGTCAACTATCTATATCTCCACTTATATTCAATTATGAGATTAAATTTATTATTATTCTTCTATTTTTTTAATAAATAATATATATTTAACTAATACTTTTTTATTTAAAAAACATCATATGTAAAGACACTAATTAATATATTTGACTTTATAAATTATACTAATATACCAAATTTGTATTCTTTTATTATTCCTCAGTGTATCAATTATTCTCCCTAACTAAATTTAACTCATGGTTAAAAATAAAAAATGAATACATAACTATTTTAAAATTTAAAATTTGGATTGACATCTAAATTAATAAATGTGAAGATAGTATCCTATATATTTGTCAAAGCCAGTAACGAAGATGATGCGCAAAAAGGACGAAAGAGGTGAGAAAAAGACGTCGCCGCAACATAAGCCGCGGATTTATGGGTTGTCTTGTCACAATTGTTTTCCACGCTTTATCTTCGTATGTTACTGTTAGAATTAGAAACCAATTAGACACAATTAACGAGCTGACCCTTTCGTCTTCCCACGCCAAACTCACCCTTTTAGGAAACCGTTAACAAATGCAAAACCTATGTTACCGTTAACACTGTTTATTGAAGGATTTATATTTTTTAAGAAATTGATGATATTTATAAAGTCTGCTTATTTATTTCTTTAACATGATTAAATTCCACTATATCCAAAGTCAAAAACACAACAAAGCAATTCAAATGAAAGCAAGGTGGAGACATCCTGTTATTGAAGATAAAGACGGCACCAAAATAAAATGAAAGTTGAATAAACAAAACAAATGAATTCACATCATGTTCTGTTCTCCAGTTAATTATACATACTACTACTGTCTACTATACAGCTTCATCTAAGCTGTAGAGTTCTACTACGCGTTTCCGCATTCTCTCTCTCTCTCTCTCTCTCAAACCCCAACTTTACCCTACTTATATCTTCTCTCTCTCTCTCTCTCTCTCTCTCT
>JASKGM010000009.1:19688680-19704402 GCA_034509205.1 Ceratonia siliqua | reverse complement strand
TCTCTCTCTCTCTCTCTCTCTCAAACCCCAACTTTACCCTACTTATATCTTCTCTCTCTCTCTCTCTCTCTCTCTCTCTCTCTCTTCTATTTCTCATTTCGAATTTCAAACCACTGAGCCCTCCTCTACCATGGCTTCCCGTTCCCCTACCTGCTTCTTCTTCTTCAACGTCGTCGTCTTTCTCTTCTTCGTCTCAATACCCTCTATTTCTTATGCCCAGACTGCCAATTCCTGCAATGGGATTTCCTTGTCCTACGCCTATAACGGTGGAACGCGGCTCCCGCCCAATGTCTCCGATCCGGCGGAGCAACCCTACCGATTCGAGTCCACGCTTACTGTCCTCAACAACGGACTCGACGAGCTCAAGTCCTGGAAGGTGTTTGTGGGGTTCCAGCACGACGAGTTGTTGGTCTCTGCATCGAATGCTGTGCTTTCCGATGGCACAAGCCTCCCTGCCCGAGTCGGGAATGGGACCGTTTTTGCTGGGTACCCCATGACCGATCTCAAGACGGCGGTGGAGACTGCAGGTGACTTGACGCAGATGCAGGTTCAGATCAACTTGTTGGGGACAGTGTTCGGTGTGGCGTCCCCCAACGTGCCGATGCCGACAAACATCACCCTGGCTAATGATGGATTCGTCTGCCGGAAGCCCACTGGTCTAGGTGATTTCTTTTTTGCTTCATTTGATTTACATATTTTTGGATTCGTCGTTGAACTGAGATTGCGATTTGGGTTGTTTTGATGCTTTTGTTTGAGTTTCCGTGGAGATTCATTTGTTCCCTTTGACTTGAGGGTCATTTTATGGCTCTATTTGGTCTTTCACTGCCTTTCCTTCTTGTGAAAAAATAGTACCAGTGTTTGCGAAATTGGATGCTAGCGAAGTCGAACCCATATCATCCAGGAGTTCTAGTTCCCAGAAGGACAATTCGATTTGTGCCTGTGAATATCATATTCCGAGATCAAATTGTAAATAATTAAATCTGTGTATAGTTAGCCCACTCTAGAAAATGCTCAGTAATAAGTTCTGATTTAAGGGTCCGTTAGAATTTAGGCTGTATGGATGGATGTTCTGTGACTTGCCTATGTTTTACTCGTAGCTGTAGAGGATATTCAATATGCAAAGCTTCTTCTCTTTTCTTTTTGTCTGTGCTATATATTTTTGGCCTTACTCTGAGGGTTGATGAACATAGTTTTGGCCTATAGGTAAGAATGAAACTCGTGTCTGTTGCACAAAAGATCCCAAATTCAAAACAAACATCACGACAGATGAAGAATTCCTGCCCCGCCGGAATGGTGATCTTACAATTATGTATGATGTTACCAGAACTTATGATTCCAGTTACTGGGCAGAGGTTACTATCTCAAACCATAACCCCCTTGGCCGTCTTGACAACTGGAAATTAAACTGGGACTGGATGAGGGATGAGTTTATTTTTTCAATGAAAGGATCTTATCCATCTAATGTGGATTCTTCCGACTGTATATTTGGCCGGCAAGGTACATACTACAGGGATCTTGACTTTGCCAATGTATTGAATTGTGAAAGAAGGCCAACAATAATTGATCTCCCTCCCACAAAGTACAATGACTCAGACCTGGGGAAAATTCCTTTTTGCTGCCGGAATGGTACACTCTTGCCACCATCAATGGACCCAAGCATGTCAACTTCAAGATTCCAAATGCAGGTCTTTAAAATGCCACCAGACCTCAATCGCTCCCAGCTTTCACCACCACAAAACTGGAAGATAAGCGGTACACTCAACCCTGACTACAAATGCGGTCCTACCGTCCGGGTAAGTCCTAGCGAATACCCAGATTCAACAGGCTTACCAGCGACCAAATCTGCAATGGCCAGTTGGCAAATTGTGTGCAATATAACACAGGTCAAAGGGTCAACACGTAAATGCTGTGTCTCATTCTCTGCATATTACAATGAATCTGTTATTCCTTGCAAAACATGTGCATGTGGGTGCCCCAGTAACACAGGCAGAACTTGCAGTACTACTACACCAGCTATGCTTCTTCCACCAGAGGCAATTCTTTTTCCTTTTGAGAATCGGAGTGCCAAGGCTATTGCTTGGGCTGGTCTGAAACATCTACCCATGCCAAACCCAATGCCGTGTGGTGATAACTGTGGTGTGAGCATCAACTGGCATGTATATACAGATTACAGCCGAGGATGGAGTGCAAGGGTCACACTTTTCAATTGGGGTGAGATTAATTTTGCTGACTGGTTTGCTGCAGTACAAATGGACAAAGCAGCTGCAGGTTTTGAGAAAATGTATTCGTTTAATGCAAGCAACGTAGACGGAGTTAATAACACCATAATTATGCAAGGTCTTCCAGGATTGAACTACCTTGTGGCAGAAACAGATGGAGCAAACCCTCTGAAAGATCCTAGGGTGCCTGGTAAACAACAGTCGGTGATCTCTTTTACAAAGAAGACTACTCCCGGAATCAATGTGGCTGGAGGGGATGGGTTTCCTACTAAAGTCTTCTTCAATGGGGAGGAATGCTCTCTTCCCTCGGTATATCCAACCAGTGGATTCAAGAAGGAATTTTCCCTAGCTACTCCACTGCTCCTAACACTTTTGCTGTTCGTATTTATGTGGCAATAGTGACAATGTTTGGTAATGGATGACTGGGTCCTGGGACAGAATTTACTACATGACCTCATCACTAAACTCTCAGAAATATTAGTGGCTGGCTCTAGTAATCATAAAGTGGTATGCTGTATCTTTCACGTCTATTTTGGATGCTGTGGCGATTCAATTTATATGATTCTTTACGGAGTGATTGTAGTATAGAAGAATGTAGATGTCTTAGATGATAGAAATATATTCTTTTCCTTTTTGTATTAAATAGTGAATTATTTTTTCCCCCTTGCTCGGCATTTGTTTTTGTCTTGAGAGAAGAGGAATCATACATGACATTGATCAGTGTTTCTATCATATGTTTACTATTTGAAAATTTAATCATTCATCATCATCATATTAGGGTCCTTCTATGTTGCCGATTAAATGCAAATAAAAATGACACCAAAATAAAATCATAGGTTGTGAAATATTATGAAACCGGTTAAAATTTTTTTACATGTTCTATCTAAATTTTTACAAATTTTAAAATAATCACATTCAACAATTAAGTAAGGATTAAAATTTAGTTTCAATTTAATTGAAACAATTTTTTTTTTATTTTGTGGATGACCAAAACAAAATAGCAAACTGATATTAAAAATCAAATGTTTTCAAGAAAAAATCACAAAATCGACGAGTTTCAACCAAAATATAAAATTTTCGGCATGTTGTACGAAATGAACAAAATATATATGATATTTCTTAAATTTTTTAGGGAATCTCAGCCTTATTTATACATATTTCCAAACCAAATTTTTCATAGCAAAATGGCAAAACTAAAAATTAGAATCTTGAAATTAAAAAATTAACCTTATCTTGGTGCCTGAATTGAGTCTTAGATCCAACCATTCTTCTTTTGATAGAGTTCCAAAGACAAGATCTACAAAATTTCTCATTTTCGTGAAGAGTTATTCGTCTCACAAAACCAAGGATTAGAGTAGCAGTTAAAGTCGAAGACGTCGATCATATCTAGTTCAAAGTTCTATTTATTTATTTGTAATTTAAAACAAGTTTTTCTTTTTTTTCTTTTAAAAAGACTTTTTTTTAATAACAATTAATCAAATAATAGAAAAGTAAAGAACACATGGATGGTGGATCTTTCTTCTGTTACTCCACCAATGAAGCAACAGGATTTTAATACCAGTAGTAAATAGGAATGTTTATAAGGAAATTAATCTAAAAAATCTAAACATAATTTATTAATATTTATTAAAATTAAATAAATTTCATAAAACTGCCAATAAAATCATAAGAAACCACTAAAAAACCAATTTCATATACATTTATAGTTTTATTATATTAAAACTTCAATGATTGAAAAAATATATATAAACACTCTTTTATTATTTTTTATATTTTATATTAAAATTAGTTAATATTGTTTGTATGTAGTATATATGTAGTAATATTTTGCTTATATTAGATTAATATTATTTAATATTGTATATTATATATATTTTTCATATAATTATATTATTTCTAATTATATAAGTATTTTATCATTAATTTTTAATTTTTAACTATATTTCTTGATTATATATTTTATAATTTGAAACTTTAAATATAATATATAATTTGTATTAAGTTTCATGTATATTAAATGTTATCAAAATTTGTAAACATTGATTATATCAATATTATTTAAATAAAAATATAATTATTTAATATTATGTTATTTAATTTATATATTTATACCATTATTATTATTATGTTATAATCTTCTAAAAAAAATATTATTTAAAATGATTCAAAATATATTTTTTTAAATGTTTCATTCAAAATTTTTGAAATATTTTTATTTATAATGTGATCAAAATAATATTTTAAAACAAAATTTTATTTCCTTCCAATTAAGAATGAACACAATAATTAAAAAATTTTAAATAAATGTAATAAATTACAAATAAATTACTAAAAGTACAATCGGTAAACCCTTACCCATAAAAGTACAAAAGCAAGATAAAAGGCCCCCCGTCATATTATTATTCTCCTTACTATTGCTACGCTAATAAATCCGATGGACTTATCCGACCAAGGAGGCATTAGTGTTGCAGGATCCTTGTAGAAATTGAGAAACTAAGTTGACGGTCGGAGAAAACCAGTCCAATCTGATATAGTCAATGCTGGGTTTCGTTATTTGGCAAGAGGTTCGGGGTGTTAATTATAATTAATTTGATCTGATTAATTCTTAACAGGTTAAAAAAGTTATTTTATTAAAAGGATCTTCAAAATTTAATTTGACTTTAATTTTATAAGGTTACAGGATTAAATAAATTTTAACAGGTCAGTAAATGAAAAAAATTAAAATTTTATAACAAAATTAAACATAAACTATTAATAAATCATTCTCAATAATTATGTAAAATTTTTATACATAACAAAATACTATCAATTCATAATATATTTATAGACTTAATCTCCATAAAGTTTTAAAGATAATAGCATAAAAGTTAATAAGAATAATGAGAATAAAAAAAAATTAAGCAAGTTTTAAATTAATAAGTTTATTATTATGAACAAAACTATACAACCAATTACGGCTACTGATAAAGGCTTGCACATGATCTCTTAGAAGAGAACATTAGTATTTGTTGAGAACATATGCACCAATGCTAAAAGCCGATTCACTAGTCATAATAGTGATTGGAATACTTAGTAGATCACATGTTATTCTTGATAATTCTAAAACTCAATGTTTATGATCAATCTAATATGGCAAGGTATCTAAATCTTTAAAAAAATGAAGTTCATATTTTGATTTATCCAAATAAAGATCTAACTGAGACTTTCAATTATTTCTCGCAGATTGTCTCTTAAATAATACATACTCTTATATCATTTTAAGTACAATGACAAAAAAATTCAATTAATAAATTAATTATATTACACACTATTAAAAAGAGAACATAAATTAAAATATATAAAGATTAAAAAAATTAAAACTTACATCAAATATATCAAAGTCTTGCAATTAATTTTCATTCTCTTTCCTACTCTACTACCAGTCTACCACAAAGTTTTATAAAAAAAAAAAAATTTAACAGGGTTCAACCTAACTTATCAAGGCCGAACTTTAAATGAGCTGGACTAAAAATTATTCTTATTTTTTAAGATTTATTTTTTTTTACTCAAAACCTGCCAAAGTGGCCTGTGAAGCTCAGCCTTAATTAACACTTTTTAATCTTTGATGTCCTAGCCATTTTGCTTCTATTGATTAAAACGGATGAATTCCTATTAAGATTCACACATTTCATGTACTCATTTTTTCTTACGTACATATGGTCATCCAGTTTTGGGCATATACAGTCATATTTGATAGGATAAATTAATTGGTCTTTATACTTTCATCAATAATTTAATTAGGTCTTTATATTTTAAAAGTTTATAATTAAAGTTT
Source organism: Ceratonia siliqua (assembly GCA_034509205.1). Lineage (NCBI taxonomy): Eukaryota > Viridiplantae > Streptophyta > Magnoliopsida > Fabales > Fabaceae > Ceratonia > Ceratonia siliqua. The sequence continues at coordinate 19,698,369 of JASKGM010000009.1, read as the reverse complement.
TTATAATATTTAAATGGGTCCCAACCATTAGTGATTTGTTTATATACTGTTATTTCATGCTGACATATCACATAGTGTGTAGATGTGAGAAATACTTATTTGCCACATCAATCCACACAGTTTTTAACAGTAAATCTAAATTCAAAAACCCTAAATTTTAACCCTAAATTCTAAACTATAATCTCTAAATGTTAAAGTTTAACATCCTAAAACTTAAATCCTAAGAGTTAATTTATAAACCATAAATCCTAAATTATAAATCTAAAACATTAAATTTTAAAATTTGAAGTTTAGGTTTAAAAACCATTGACATAACAATTCTTTTTTCTTTTTTTGTTAACTTGATTTCCACTGAAGTTAAATTCACAACCATTAACCTTGAAGATTATTCTAATATTATTGAGTTACAAGTTCATTGGTGCCCTACGCCTCCTCTTTGTTCTTATTAATCTTTTGCCTTATCTTTGGGTATATCAATCTGTAATTTTTTTATAAAAAATAAATAAATTTTTTTAAAAATCAAAATAATATAATTTTAAATTCAAAAATCTTTATTAAAATGACATATATTAAAATTTATGATAAATTATAAATATCATTATTATATATATATATATATATATATATATACTAAAATAATTAAATAAATTAATGATATTTTAATAATTTCAATATAATTAAATCTCTGTCAAAGTTGAGAATATGGCCTCAATCCCTTAATTTCAGGAAGGAAGAAATTTAGCCCTACTTGTTCTCAGAAGAGTGATATTCTCCGATCCCTAACAATTCTCGTAAAGATCTCTGCGAACAAAAACAATTGCCATCTCTAATTATTATTTACTTTGCATCTTATGTTTCGTTATATATATTAACAAGATATCTAGGATTATATGGATTCCCATTTTAACTTCAATTGAAGTTCAATTATCTCTAATTCATTTTCTTTAGAAGGATAGATCCTACAACCTTTACCCAAACTCCATACTCTCCCAACTAACTCAAAATCCAATGTCACGTTCCTTCCTTTTAAATCACCCTACCATGAGCCCCACTACTACTGACACCAACTTCATTTGTGAATTTTATATGAATGAAATTTGTGTTAAGTAACATTACTTAAATATGATAGACCCAAAGAAAAGATAGAGAAAGTAGGGAGAGATCAAGAGAGGAGAGAGATGACAGAACTTTTGTATTTTCCTCATGTTTTAACAGACTGAAACAAAATTCTTTTTAAAACAATTCTAACTTCTGACGTGGATATTCCAGTTGACTTAGCCACATGGCTTAAACTTACAGCCTACTAATCCTACTCAGCTCAGCACCTAACTCACCCCAAAATACAATTGGAAAGTAAACAGCATTTAAATAGAAACAACTTTAACTCCCTTTCAACTTTTAACCTCTATCAAAATATACCTCAACCATTCTTGTAAGTTATAACCAACTACTGCTTAAGTAAAAGGCGAGCGGAGAGGCTGGGGATGCTTGTGGGATGAAAAGAGAAAACAAGTGCACTACATAGATAGCCCCATAATTAGTATCTTTCCACCAGTATATCTAGTCAAGTTCATGTACATTAATAAACACATAATTATTATCTTCCCACCAGTATATCTAATCAAGTTCATGTACATTAATAAACAGATCAAATCAGGAACCTGCAAAGAATAGCCAGGCTGAATGTCTTGAGCAACCAAATGGAATATTTACATGCTTACAGCAGTCATTTGCATAAATTGAAGAAAATAAACAGGAAAAAAGGAGCAAAGGAAAAATTTTCCATAATTTGAAGTTAAAAGTTTTCTATGCTTCTACAAGTCTACAGATGTATGTAAACGTTGCTTCTGCTTTTCTGCCCTAAGCCAACTTACCTTCATGAACATCCTAAAATTAGAAGCTTGCTAGAATTTGCTATCACTAGCAGTCAAAAATTGTACATGTGCCTTTTGCATACTTGAAGTTGTAATACGTAGTAGATTCTTCCCAATCAATAACAATGATGATGTTGAGCATCCAGACTAAACCATGATTTTGTGACATCAACCAAATTCTATTCCTCAAACAATATAAATTCAGTTCTAAAATAGCTAATTGTAGAATGATAAAGTCCAAAAATAACAGCAACTATTTACATTGGCAACAGCAATCAGAAAGAGAACTGGAAGGGCCTGTTCTAGACGGGAATGTTGTCCATGGAATATCCATCGAAGTCAAATTCATTCTCAGCTGCTCCAATGCCTTCTTGCTGCTAGCGCCACACAAAAACTTTAATTTGTGTTTAACATAAGACTATATACAAGCAATATACACATATATATACAGATATGGTAAATTACCTTAACCTCTATTGATATTTGATAATATAACACTTAGTACTGTTTTTGTTTTTGAAAAGACACTCTGCTCCTTTATTATAGTGTGAAAAGACTAATTTATGCATGTTTCTCATTCACTTATCATATTAGTGTTAAGGGAAAATTGGTATATTCGCAACTTCATAAAGGAGTTAAGTGTCATTTTATAAACAAGAATAATACTGAGTGTTATATTACTAAATCTCAAGGGAGGTTAAAGTAATTTACCCATACATATACAGGTTCCAGAATGGTTGGAAGAACCAACCTGTTTCAGAAGTGCACTCATAAGATCCTCTTGCCCATAATGCTCAGGGAAGATGTTAGAGTGGAAGCTTGCATCAGGAATTCTTTCAGTCTTAATCCTTATAGAATTATCAACAAGAAGTGGATGGAGGTGCTGACCAATATTTTGGAGATTTCCTTGTTCTATGCCTTTACCTAGGGAGAACATGGCTTTTCCAATTGAAGTAGCATCTCCATTCTGTCCAGTCTGTTGGGTAGAAGAAAAGCCCTGATGAACTAAAACTGATGGAGAGACATCAATGTTACCTTGTAAAGGATTTGTGTGCTGAGAGGTATCATAAGCCAGGCCCACATTTTGTATCTCCCAATCATGGGACTTCCGCTGTTGCAGTTCATTAAAAATATCACAACTTGGAACAAATCCACCAGATCCTTTAATTCCTGAAGTAACTTCCTCTTGAAACGTGCCCTTCGATGTGATACTAGATATGCCTGGAGTGCTTCCAAGTGGGAAACTACTGACAGACATTTTCGTAGTTTGGTTCATGGGAAAACTCAGCATTGAAGAGGTTTGAGAAAGAGGATTATAAGCAGCCCCTCTGTTACTATCAGCAATCCCATTTCTACCCAGTACACCATTAGAAATGCCATTTGATACAGTAGGCTGCCCCACAGATGATAGAAGTCTGGGAACATGAGAATTAGTATTTTCACTTAGCATCTGACCTATTGGATGAGATTGAGCCATCTGCATCAATAAGGGGCTGCTCTGTGCAGCAGAAGCATTGACTCGCACATTCAAGCTGCCAAGGGATTGTGTGGATTGATGCAAATTGGCAAGCTGCTTTGGTTCCATATTTGTTGGCATTCCATGAAGTAAGTTCATTGGTTTAGTGCTGTTCACATGTTGCTGTTGCCCTTCTCCAAACCTTAATCTTGGGTTTTCAAAACTGAAAAGGTTCCTTTTATCAACTAGGGACACGGGTACACCAGCTTTAGCAGTTGATCTACCGAGTCCAGCTGCTTGAAGTGTTGCTAGACTTTGTACCGGAAGCTGGCCAGCAACTGCAAGAGTTTGAAGATCAATTCCATTAAATGTTGATATTGTACCGAAGGTTGCCTCTTGTGGGCTGATGAAAGAGTTGTTCAAGTTACTCTGGTGCTGAGAAACTCCACTCAGCCTTCGAAGATACAAACGGTATTTCTGTACCAAAAACAAGGCCAGATAATGAGTTAGCTCTGTCAAGTAATCATTTAAGAGCATAGATAAGCACAACAGATAGGGAAATATGGACAACTATAATTCTTGACTCCTTCCCAAATAATTATGGCATAAAAGTACCATACCTGGAGGTGGCTAGCAACATTTTCTCTAGTGAGCCCAGGAACATTCATCAATTCCAGAATTTTTTTAGGAACGGCCTCTGTAAAATATCAAATTTGAAAACATAAGAGATGTATACACCTTGTATAAATCTCTAATGAATTTAGCAACACTGTAACTCTTCATAGATAAGATAAACAAGTAAATATTTTTGCAGTGGAGGAGAACTAATTAAAAACAAATTCATAATGCTAAAGCCAAATTGGAATATAATCATGTAGTTACTGATTAATATAGTTGGAAGACTTATTTGTGTATTAGTAAGGGTGTTCAAGCCCGACCACACCAAACCAGACCAAACCAAACCAATTAAAAACTGATTAAAATCAATTTAAATTGGTTTGGCTCAGTTTTTAAAAACTAAACCAGACTGACGAACACCCCATGTATTAGTACATAATATGAAAAAAGTAGCTGCTATGATGCCACATATTGAAACTGGCTACCCAATGGATTATGCATAAGAAATATTGTGATTTGAGGCTATGAAAAAACTAGTTCCTTTGAGGCTACCATTACCATGACTCTTGAATGACAATTCCACAATGGATTAAGCATCAGAAGTATTGTGCGGCATTGAAGAATACATACTGTCAATTCCCAGTTGATTCACAGCTGCCACAAACTGTTGATGGAGCTCAACTGACCAAACAACCCGAGGTTTCTTTAATGTGGATGTATCATCCCTCTCCTCTGCTCCTTCCTCCTCATCCCTCTTCTTCTTCGGGCTACTCCAGTTTCCTTCATTTGCTGAGGATGAGTAATCAGCATCATCAGACGGCTTTTGCTGTCGATCTCCTTCTTCAACACTACCAGACTGCTCCAAATCCTTCCACTCATTCTTCCTTTTCCGAACCACATGCTGCCATATATTCTTCAAAGCTTCAATTCGCACAGGTTTTATTAGGTAATCACAAGCACCATGAGTCACACCTTTCATAACAACATTTTTTCCATCATCTGCTGACATCACTGTAAATAGTAAATTCATATACAACATGTTAGTCTCCATACCAATGTAGTTTATCAATGATCTAAAGTTCTAAACTGATAAAAAAGGATACTTACTAATAACTGGAAGGTCCATCTCCAACCCAATGTGCTCTAAAAGTTTAAAGCCATCCATGTCTGGCATATGCACATCACTTATAACTATGTCGAACCCATATTTGTTCTCTCTCAGAAGTGACAATGCAGCCTCTGCTCGATTGCATTTCGTAACTGCAATGGACTCATCAAGCAAATACAATCATTTACCGAAGGGGATTCTACTAGGAAAAAAAAATTGTACGGTTCCTTAGTTTGAAGTTGGGCTTCAAAACCCAGATTACATGAACTAATCAGATGCACACATTTGGGGAGGAGTGAGTACCACCATACTACCCAAACCCAAGGAAAAAGTTTTAAAAAATCTCCATAATTGATACCCAAACTTAGACTCAAGCGGGTAATTTTTGCATAAACCCATTAAGTCTGAATAAAATGCTCATTCCTAATGGCAGGAGGTGATAGGTGAAAGCAATTATCGGTGATACAAATGCAGTGGTAGGAGACGGCGGTGCGTTGTAGTAATGTTTGGTAGCAACAATAGTGGCAGTGGGTTGAAGCAAAATTAAAATTGTTAAAAACAATTGGAGCCTTAAAGAAAGATTATTTTGTTTCCCACAGTATCTTCGACACTTAGTTGACTATAAGCCTTTTATTTTATTTGTTTAAAATTTTCTTATAAAAAGTAATTAGACTGTTACAAATTAATTTATAATATAACTGTGCGGTTAATATTAAGTTTAATATAATAATTATTTTAATATATTTACAAAATTCATTAATATTTTAGATTTATAATAAAATAGTTTAAATAATCACTTTTAAAAATGCAATATCCACATTTTAATTATGATTATTTATTGTAAAATATATTTCAAAGTAATTTTTCATATCTTTAATAAAATAATATGTAAAAAATTATATTAAAAAGTTAAATAGTTTATATTCACTAGTCCTTTAATTTTGTTTATGTGTAAGACTTTGACTAAATGGAAAATATTAAAGGAGAAAGTTGACAATAAAGAAAAGGTATTTGCTACTCCCGAATAGTTTTTTATTTTTCTTATAATATTTTTTTAAAAATAATTTAAAAGAATTAAAAAAACAAAGAAATAGTTAAAAAAATTCTTTTGATTTTTTTCTTACCTTTTTTTAAAATTTTTTAAAGATTTTTTAAAATTATTTCTTAAAATATAAATTTAAAAAAAAAAAAAAAAGCTGATAGCAAAGCTCCAGAAAAAAGAGCTAACATAGGCAACTATGCGAGGCTTCAGTCTGGGCAGCTAGAAATAATAAGATTTTTGGGGGCCAAAATACAAATCTATTACTACCGTCTAGCTGTACAGAAACCTAAGTCTGGAACCACGTGTCTGTGATTGATAGGTCCACCAATTCAGGGTCTTGGAACCCCAAGATTAAAATTGGGTACCATAGAAACTACCTTTACCAAAACCAATTGAGAAATTCTACAAGGAGAAGAATCAAACAAATCTGACATCTTATCGTCCTCGAAATTTAGAAACTTTCCCGAGAAAAACAATTAGAAATCTGGCATTTCAAGGTTAATAGCAGCAAGAAATCATTGAAAACGAGTCAAAAGCATGAGAAAAAATAAACTTGCTACAAGAATCTGAAATCATTACAGCCAAAGCCATAGATTAACGTGCTTTTCGCAATACTCTTTCAAACAAGAGATTTCTAGTTAAAACTCTAAAACCAAAGCACAAGAATCGGTCTCCAAGTAGTATCCATTGGCACATAAACGTAGAAAGGAAAGTAAATCGTGATTTCTACCGTCAATTTATTACCCAAATCGCTAAAATGAAATTGAAGAGACCCAAAAGAGAGACAGAAAGAGGGTGAATTCCAATTGAAGAAAAACTGTTGGGTACCTTCGTAGAGGCAAGTGCGAAGCATCTTCTCTAGGATCACGAGGCATGTGGGATCATCATCCACTACCAGTACTCGAAGACCCACCGGAAACTGTTCGTGCACCCCGTCGCCGGATTTCCAAGCTGCACTAGAACTCGCTGTTGACATGGATCCCTTGGCGTTGCTCAGATTCATCCTTCAAATATGCAAATAATAGCCCAGGAAACACTGATTCACATAGTTGAATTTGTCGTCTACAGGTTATACAGTAGAGTTCAGAATTCAACTGAGAAGTAAACTGAAGTAAGCAGGAATTGGAGAAGAAAGCAAAAGCGTTTCGATTTGATAAGGGAGAAAATAAATTATAAATAAAATTTAGTTTTGGGTCTGCGATGTTTTTAAAGTCCTCGGCTTGTCTTGTCCCTGTTGCATGCGGTGGGGTATTTTTATTATTTTTATTTTTCAATTAATTAAGTAAATTTATTTTTAATCTTTGGTGCTGTCTTTGAATATATATAATAATATATTCAACGTTGGGTCACTCCTCCTGAAAGAGTGGATCCAGCTCATTGATTGGTTTAACTAACCAAGCATCTAAATCTACTCTAACGTCTATTTAGTTCCACATATCACTCTTATAAACTCCTCTTTACCATAACAGAAAACGGCTCTTGTCCATTTTTTCTTTTTTATTATCTAAATTTTAATTAAAACAATTCATTCTTGACAATATGCTAATTGTATAGTCATTGAATTATTTGTTTTAGTATAATTTCATTTAGGTACTTCTAAGTTATTTTAAAATAATTTTATAAGAATTATTTTCTTACCTTAAATAATTTTACAATGGCACTTTAAAATGATACTAAAAAAAAAGTCACGAAGTCTTATTATTAAATATAAATTTTTATAAATATTAAAAATTTTATTTTTAAAAAAAATATAATCACATCAATTTATTTATTTTATTAAAATTTGTTTTCTCCCTAATTTGTGGTAAGCATTAAAAAAATTGCTCCGTGACTGTACGAAGAAGCATAACCTTTTAAACAATATTCAACTAAACCATGAGATTTAATAGCGAGAGAATTGGATAATTTACAGAACTTATTTAAGTTTAAATTTTCGTATCATTATTTGTAAAAAATAATAATTAGATTTCAGCTTTCGACCGAAGGGGCTAATTTTTCCATGTAGGGTAAATTTATATCTGTTTTTTTTTATATAAAAATTTTATGTCCAAGTTAATTGTCGAGTAAACTTTTCAATAATTGTCGGGTTTTAATATATGATTGACAATAATTGTATAAATATGAATGATTGGATGTTTTTACAGACATTTATGTGACATTAAAATGAATTGCTAATGACAATAATTGTCGGATTTTAATATATGCTAATTACTATGAATTGAGGTAAATGTAGAATTGAAATTAAGAAGAAAAAAAAAAGAACAAGTATTTAGTAAGAAATATATATAATTCATTATTGGGATCGAATATCGATTAGCAAATTTAATATCCTTCCTTTTCTGTTTCTTATTTTATTCCAACTAATCACAACCCTTATATATCATTTCACATTTGTATTTTACACATATTCTCCACCTCATGACCCTCATTCTTATTACAGCAATTTTATAGTGGGTGGGATAGTGGTATTCTTAATTATTTATTTTCTTATAATTATATTTGAAAATTTTGAAACTATCTTTCATTAAATTAATTTTCTTAATTAACTTCAATAACATAAGTAATTAAAAAAAATTTACAGATAAAATTTTCACCTCCGTAGTTTTCTACTGTCTTAGTATTAATTTTTAAATACTTTTTTCCAAGTTTTTTAATTTCATTAATAATCATGACAACCATCAATATAAAATAAATTTTATGAATGAAAAATTAACTTTGACCTCTAAAATTTCATTGTAGTTGCACTTATAAATTTATGAAAAGAAATTATATAAATAATATATATTATTCAATCTGGTAAGAAATTTGGATATGAAAAATAGTAATTAATATTTACAATATGTTTTTCTTGAAAAATTAATTCCCAACATGCCTAAGTATATGAATACATATTTTCTGTATAAAAATTTAACTTTTTGCTTCACAAAATAATTCTCATATCTAAACACATCACAAAATAAGAATGTCAAAAATATGAATTGATTTATTTTTTAGGTTGTCAGCATTATCATGATAAAAAGACAATTTATGAAAAACAAGAATACCATGAAAGAAGCAGAAGGGTAGCGTAGAAAGATTAATTGTTTGTTTCAAAAATAATAATTTTAATTACATAAGTGTTTGAGATTAATTAGGAGACTGAATATATAATTTAAATATAAATTAATCAAATATTTTAGGTATATAAAAATTAGATTAATGAAAGATAGTTTTGAAAATAGTAGTTGAAGTTAGTTACAATGAGGTACTAATAGATGATGGGAAGTGCCAATAGCTCCACTTTTTTATAATAATAAATTTATTCTTTCATGATTTAATATGAAATTAATATATCAATTATTTTAAACATTGTGATATGTTTTGAAGCCCAACAAAAAATATTTTAATATGTTTTTCATTTATAAATTTTATTTTAATCCTAAGAATATTTTCAAAAACGCGTGATGGAATAAATATCCTGTCACAACGTGACGGATGGGGAAAATACCATCGTCGTGACCAGAATGGTGATAAAAGGGAAAATACAGAGATAAAAATTTGGAGTCGCCACCAATTAATTATAAGGATAATTGGGATCCTTTTAAAATCCAA
>JASKGM010000009.1:19669404-19684856 GCA_034509205.1 Ceratonia siliqua | reverse complement strand
GAACTTTTTATATTAAATTTTTGTAAGAAAAATCTTAATTAATTATAGTTTAAACTAGTTAGACCTAAATAAAAAAAATATCAAAATTAAAATAAACTAAATCAAATCAAATTAAACCAATCTTTAATAGTTTGATTCGTTAGGTTGGATTTGATTGGATTTGTATGATATAGTCAGTTTAAACAAATCAGAGTATATTCAATTTTTTTATATGCAAAAATTAATGAGCACCCTTATACCTTGTGGGACCTTATTAGTTGACCTTCACCATTGTTTTAGCATCCGAAAGACTCTTTATGTCCATAACGAGTGACTCCGTGACATTGAAATCCTAGTCACATTGAAATCGTCTTTAAGATTGAAGATTGTAAGTTCAAACTCAATTAGATCCAAATATATTACAAAAAGATTCGTGTAGATGTAACTCAACATTATCTATTCGACTAATCTTTGTTAATATGCAATTGCATTTAAAAAAAAATAAGATTGAGTAATTATTGATGAAAAATATAGTTAATTTTCATAAATATATAAATTTATTGTTATTTATAAAATTATAAGTGTTAATTTTCTCTTTAATGTGAAAACACTATAGAGGATTTATTTATTTTTCCTGCATTTTCCTTCAGCTATGTAGGCAAACTTCATCGACTGACTCAATGTAAACTGGTTCTTTTGCATTTTAGTATGGTAATGAGTTGGCCCAAGATATCAAGACACCTACAGGCTCATGTGCCAAGCTCAAATTTCACTTGTTTGGCCCAATTACATTAGCCCGTCAAACTACGTCGTTTTACTAAACGAAGCACCCGTCTTATCTCTTTCTCGCGCTACCCAGACCAGGCTTGTCTGCGACGGCAGCCACTCTTCATCCTCTTACTCGCGCTTCTCAACTGGCTGTGTTTTGTGTTGTGTTCTATTTTCACATCTTCTGGGCAATGGGTTTTCTAGAATTCTTCTATTTCCCCGTCTAGTTATCTGGGTTTCTTTCATTCAGTGTTCTCAATCACTATAATGTTCCTCTTATCTTGAATTTTCAGCAAGTTTGATTCTTTTAATAAAAAATAATTTGGTTTGATTTTTCAATCTGTTTCCTCTCCTGCAAGATCGATTCTTGTGTTCAGGGGCTGAATTATTTCGAGAATTTGACGGATATCTTTATTACTGGTACCCATAATCAGTCTCAGTCTCTCTCAAGCAACATGGCTCTGCTTCTCAAAGCCTTGCCTTTGATAGCCCTCCGCCCTAAGCCATCCTTCTTCTTGATCTGCAGCATTTACAACTCCATTCCCAGAGCACTTTCCTTGACCAGAACTGTTTTTTCTGCTTCTGCTTCTGCTTCCTCATCTTCTATACAACCACCTCCTCAAGCTTCTGAAACACTCACGTCCAATTCTCGAGTACCTGTTGCCCTCAAGGAGTCTCTTGAATGGGTTACTAGGAATGCTTTTTGTGGTGAATTGTCTGCAAACGATGTGGGTAAAAGGGTCCAGCTTTGTGGGTGGGTTGCCCTTCACCGGGTCCATGGTGGCCTTACATTTCTTAATCTCAGAGACCATACCGGTATTGTTCAGGTATTCAGCTGGTGTTGAAGATATTAGCTAGAAAGGAAATGAAATTCACTGAATAAATTAATAGAAAAACTGCACAAAAATTCCTTCCGTGAGCTTGCCTACTTGTTTGCTTCGCCTCGTATATTTCAAAGAGCCATTTTTACTGGATCTCTATGCATGAGGTCATGATTCGTGGAATTACTGCTGTTAGTGCAGTTTCTCTTATTCATACAATTGCACCTTTTAGTGCTCTTCCTGCTTTCATTACTTTATTATTGCAATAATTTGTACCTTGTCATGTGTACTTATTAAGCTTAAAATTTAGGTTACAACCCTTCCAGACGAATTTCCAGATGCTCATTCCACTATCAATGACCTACGACTTGAATATGTGGTTGCCATTGAAGGTATTGTCCGGTCTAGGCCAAATGAGTCCATCAACAAGAAAATGAAAACTGGCTTCATCGAGGTACGTATCATATTTAAGCAGGGCATCATCTTGTTATCAAGTATCCAGAGCAGGATTGACAGCAAATTTGCTGTGACAAATCTTCACTTCCAAACTGCATTTCTGCAACTTTTTCTGTTGTCTGAAGTGGATATCTTATTGTTTACGTTTGAAGTGGAGCTTGAGTTGTCTTAATACCATGTTTACTTTGTTACATAGAAGGTTTTAATTTGTATATGCGTCTGATAAGTAATCTGTTCTAGTTAAATATTGAAAAGGCCACAAATCCAATTCTGATGACTGAGTTTAGTAAAATGTACCTAGTTATTAAATTACATTACACTCATTGTCGTAAAGTACTCTAGAAGTGATAGTAATTCTTCAGAGGTTTTGCTTGCTCATCAAGGAACACATATTAACCAAAGTAGTTGGTGTTTGGTGTTCTGTTTTGTGTGTTTGAATTATTTTATTTACTGCTTTATTCCTATCTGTCAAGAGTTTAATGTATATGTGTGTAGTAGGTTGCTGCTGAGAGTGTTCGGATATTAAATGCTGTAAAATCGAAGCTACCGTTCTTAGTTACTACAGCTGATGATGCGAAAGATTCTCTTAAAGAAGAAATCCGTTTGAGGTATTTGCTATGAAGTTGCGTGGCGATCATAATTGATTTGTTTATATCTATGTTGGTTGCTGTTCCATACAAGTGTGGTCATTATGATGTCAAGATAATTTCTTTAATTTACTTGTTATTCTTTTGGGAAAATAGACTTCTCATTCAGTAATGTGCTTTCACAAGTCAGGTGCATGATACCTTTAATGTGGTATTAGATTTTCGGGGCTTTGTTCTATTGATGTTTTGGTTCATGTTTTACATGTCGGAAAGTTATGTGTAAAATGAATTTCATTTTTGTTTTATCATTAGTTTTTTAATGGAAAACAAAGTGTCTTGTGAAGGCCTATTTATTTGCAGAATACCTCTTGTTTATAATACATAAGTTTGTGGGATATCTATTGCTTATTGTTACTTCTTGGCAGGTATCGATGTCTTGATCTAAGGCGGCATCAAATGAATTTCAACATATTGCTGCGGCATAAAGTGGTTAAACTCATTCGGAGATATCTTGAAGACATACATGGTTTTGTGGAGGTACTGTATACTGAGTTCATCATTTATGTTTTTATCTTTTTCATCATTTGAGTTATTGTTTCTCTTCCCAACCAATGTTTGATGGTTGGTATCATGTGTTGATTCTTTATCTTTTATGGTCACAAGGTAGATTGAAACTCCAATATTGTCTAGATCCACCCCAGAAGGTGCACGAGATTATTTGGTTCCCTCAAGAATTCAGGTATTTACATTTGTTCAGATTTTGAGTCTTTGACAGCCTTATATATTTGCTTTTCAGCCTTTGTTACTCAAGATGGTAGCAAAAGACTATGATCTTAAAATTCCCCAAGTATATCATTTGTCTTTAATTTATATTTCTGAAATGAATTGGGTCCTCCTTATCAGCAATAAGGGGATCCAGTTTGGGAAAAACCTGGCTCCAGATCTCTGTAGAAATTAGGTTACTGTATTAAAACGAAGTCAACCTCAACCTTGAAAGTATTGCTCTTGACAAAAGTGGGGTGTTGGAGCTTGGACTAAGCTTTTATTGAACCAGACCATTTTATAGCCTTTTAAATTGTTCAATTAGAATTTAGATAAGTTTCATTGACTTTTATATACAAAATGCTAATTGAAAATGGTATAAGATAATCTTATTTGACCTTCCTATGGCTTGGATAATCTTAGTTAGCCTTTCAATTAGAGTCTTTAATGGCTAGGTTATTCAATGAAAAAAGAAAGTAAAATCTTAATTACTTGGCCTTTGGTTTATTTATTAGTCTACTTCATATTAACTCTTGAATTAATTTCAAACAAGCAGATCTCATATTGTTCTGAATAATTGATTGTTAAGCTGTCCCGTAATCAAATTAATATTAAGACTTTAATATAGTATATTATTCGAAAAGTGATTATCTATACCTCAATGGCATTATCATGGATATTTTACCTTATGTGCTGATGGGAACCCAGCAGTTGCAGGAATAATAACAGTAAGCACACAATATCCTGGAAGAAGCACTGATATATTGAGTGCCTAAAGTCAACACTTGGATACACAGAACAGTGACACAATACAGAATGATAATGGTAAGCAAAACACTCAAGAAGGGCCAACAATAGCAAGATAAACAGTAGATAGAAATGCAGAAAAACTTCCCAAGCAATGTAGGTGCTAGGACTCCCCCTTCTACACCAAACTCTCCATGATCCCCCAAAGCAATCATTTACCTCCTTAAAACCCCCTTCCACAACAGGACAAATAATGCCAGGTCACCCCTCCCCACACTCCCATGCATAACCAATTCTCCCAGCCTTACAGAAGACCAACCACGTGTGTTGGCTGGTTAATATCCTTTTTACCCCTTCCCTTTCTGGTATGTCAGCTTAACCGGGGGTCCATCATTACCCTCCCTTGCAAAAGCCACCTTGTCCTCAAGGTGGAAAGTTGGAAATTGTGCTGCAATGTTAGAAGCATCTTCCCAAGAGTTATCACATTTTGGTAGTGAGCCCATTTGATGAGTACTTCCAATGTGCTATCCATTAGTTTCCTAGTCCTCAACATTGCTTTCGGAGTTACCACCAATTCTTTCTTTGAAGTCTAGAAAGGTGGAATATCAGGAGAAGGAGACCCTGTGTGCATTGCTTTCTTCAACTGGGACACATGAAAGATCGGGTGAATTCTAGCTGATGATGGCAACACTAGCCTGTAAGCCATAGGGACAACCTTGGCCTCTATTGTGTAAGGTCCATAAAAGATTGGGCTGAGCTTCTTGTTATCCTTCTTGGCCGATGTTTGGAGCTTATAAGGCCGTACCTTAATATAAGCCAAGTCTCCCACTTCTAAGGTAACATCCGTCCTCTTCCTATTTGCCCCTTCCTAGGGCTGTTAGGGCGGGCGAGTTGGGACGGCCCGCCAAATATAAATCATATAATAAATTTTACTTTTGAATGCTATTCAAAGACTTTAGACTAGTGGTAAGGATGTCACCTTGTCTCCATAGGGACTTGGGTTTGATTCCTAACAGCCAATCAGCCATAACTCAAGTTTTTGTTTTTGAGTGAGCAAAAAAAGAAGAGAGAAACGGGCATTAACCTGCCTAACCCCGTTTTGACAGCTCTACCTCTTCCTTCATGTGAGCCTGAGCCTGAAGCAAATTCCCCTTAAGCTCCTCAAGAATTTGGTTACGATCTCGAATTTGGACATTTACCTCTTCGACATAGGAGGGCTCATCTATTAATTTGAGTGTAAGTGGTGGGTCTCGTCCATAAAGAGCTTGAAAGGTTGTCATTTCGGTTGCTTGCTGGTACATGGTATTGTACCAATATTCGGCCCAATGTATCCACAATATTCGGCCCAATGTATCCACTGCACCCACTATTTGGGTTTATCCCCCACAAAACATCTTAAGTAGGGTTCTAAGCATCAGTTGAAAACCTCAGTTTACCCATCTGAGGGTGATATGTTGAACTCATTTTGAGCTTGGTACTGGAAGCCTTCCACAATTCCTGCTCAAACTGACTGATAAACACTTGGTCACGGTTTGACACTATGGAGTCAGGATGCCATGCAACTTTACCACCTCTTTTATGAATGTGGATGCCACTTCCTTGGCTATAAACGGTTGTGCCAAGGGGATGAAATGACTATACTTGGTCAATCTATTCATTACCAACAACATCACATCCTTGCCAGCTGATTTGGGAAGCCCCCACAAAGTCCATGCTAATATTTTCCCATATTTGAGAGGGAACAAGTAGAGGTTGAAGTAACCACGCTGGCGAGAGTGCTTGATTCTTTGATACTTGTTGGTCTGATAAGTGTCACAGCTCGCAACAAATTACTGTATGTCCTTCATACCCTCTCAATAAAACAGTCATAACAACCGTTTGTATGTTCTGAAGAAGCTTGAGTGTCCTCCCATGGATGACAATGAAACTCCCTCAACAACTATAGGATCTTTGGGGATGATTAGCTTTCCCTTGTATAGAAGGATTCCCCATTGCAGGGTGTAATCAGGGTGATTGTCCGTTAGCCACTAGCTGCTGAATGATAGTGGCTAATTTAGGATCCTGGTGCACCTCATCTTCCAAGCCATCTTATCCCTTAAATTGACTAATGGTGATTGCTCCCAATTTTGAAGTCCCCTCCCTCCTTGATAGGGCATCTGCTACTCCATTCTTCTTACCCGGTTTATATTGGATAGTGGATTTGTAATCCAACAGCTTAGCAACTCATCGCTATTGTTCCATACTCATGATTCGCTGCTCTAGTAAAAACTTTAGGCACTTCTGGTCGGCCTTGATTACAAAATAGTCATTAAATCCCTTTCATAAGCAGAACTCCTCCTCCATATTTGTAAGTTTCTAGCTCAAATAGGCTATTGGATGGCCTTCTTGCATAAGCATTGCTTATCCCCCTCCCTGATGTGTCAGTTTCTATCTCAAACATCTTTGAGAAATTGGGCATTGCTAAGATTGGTGCGGTTGTCATGGCCCGTTTAAGGGCATCAAAAGTTTGTTGAGGTACTTTCCCCTAAGTAAAGTTCTTCTTCTTTAATAACTCTGTTATAGGGCTCGCTATTCCTCCATAGCCTTTCACAAAACTTCTTGTAATAGCCAGTGAGGCCTAAGAAACCTCGGAGGCTCTTAACATATGTGGGAACCATTGATCATGGCTTTTATCTTGGATGGATCGGGCTGAACTCCATTCCCTAATATGATGTGGCCTAAATACTCCATTTGAGACTACCCAAATAAGCATTTCTTCCAGTTCAAGAGTAAATCATTCTTCCTTAAGATATGTAGAGTAGCCCTGAGGTGTCGAATGTGAACTTCTAAGTTAGCACTATAAATTAGAATGTCATCGAAGAATACTAGGATGAAATGCAGTAGATGAGGCCAGAAGATGCAGTTCATCGATGCTTGAAAGGTTGAGGGAGCATTGGTTAGATCGAATGACATCACTAGAAACTCATAATGCCCTTAATGGGTCCTAAAGGCGGTCTTGGGCTCGTCCCCTTCCTTCATCCTAATTTGATGGTACCTTGACTTCAAGTCTAGCTTGGAGAATAGTATTGCTCCTCCGAATTCATCCATCAATTCATCTAGGATTGGAATTGGGAATTTATCCAGGATTGTTAGCTGGTTGAGGGCCCTATAATCCACGTAGAAACGCTTCCTTCTGTCATTCTTTTTGACTAACAAGACTGGGCTGGAGAAGGGACTAGTATTGGGCTTGATCACTCCTGCATATAACATCTCCTTTAGAAATCTCTCAATCTCATTCTTCTGGAAATGAAGGTATCTGTAAGGCCTAATAGGGGTTGGGCCCCCTCTTCAATTGAATTTGGTGGTTTTGTTCCTGTGGTGGAGGCAACCTAGATGGAGTCATAAACAGTGACACGTAGCTTGCTAACATTCCCTCTATCTCATTCAAACAAGTACTTTCGTTCTGGACCTCCAAGGACCCAAACTCAATTAGGTACCCTTCTCCTTCTCTTGAATGAATAGTCCTTATCATAGACTTAAGAGACACTAGCTTCTTTGAAAGCGATGGGTCTCCCTTTAAGTAGAAAAGTGTTGTGCCCAGCGTAAACTCCATGGTTAAGAGTTTCTAGTTAACTCTGACGTATCCTAAGGGTTCCAGCCAAGTTACTCCCAGAATGACGTTTGCACCACCTAATTCGAATGGAGAAAAGGTCTGCACAACTCTTATTCCCCGCATCACCATGTGCATCCCCACACTTACCCCCTTTCTTAGTATTTTTTCCCCATTACTCACCAGAAAACCAAAGGTTTGGTTCCCTTTAGTGTCAATCCTCAGTCGTTTAACCAGTTCTAATAAGATGATGTTGTGGGTTACCTCACTATCTATCATGATCACAGCCTCTTCACCTTTTACCATGCCCAAGAGCTTCATGGTATGACTCGCTGTAAACCCAGCCAAGGATTACATTGATTCTTCTAATTCAAAAGGTCTTTGCTATGCTACTCCAAGAGCAACCATACTCTTGGAGTAACATTTTATTTTATTTTTCTTATAATTTTTATTTTAAGAAACAATTTAAAAGAATTTAAAAAAAATAAAAAAAAAGAAAAAAATTGAAAGAATTTTTTTACTTTGTTTTTTGATTTATTTTTGAATACTTGTGTTATGGAATTTATTTTTTATTTATTTTAGATTTTTTAAAATTATTTTTTAAAATAAAAAATATAAGAACAAAAAAACAGAAAACAAAAATATAAAATATAAAATACTACTCCAGGAGTATGACTATTCCTGGAGTAGCATAGCAAAGCCCAATTCAAAATTGGCCTCTTCCCTTGTTTCAGTGATAATCTCATTTATGTTTTCTTCCTTGTTTCTTCCATTTTCTACTTCATTCTTTGAGATTTCTTCATTGATGACAAGGAGAATTTGCAGCTATCGATTTTTACACAAGTGCCTGTAGGTGCTATTCATCGCAACGGAAACAGAGGCCCTGTTGCCTCCTTCGATTTACCTCAGCTTTTAGCATTCAACGGTATGGTCCTTCCCAATGGTTCACATTATTGCGTGACTGCCCATCTTGTTCCCCTGCATTGGGCGTTGCTCTCTGGTTGTTCATTGGTCTTTCCCCTGTTTTAAAACTCCTACCGGAATCCACTTGTTCATTCAACGGAAAGAACGTGTGGTTCGTCGTCTGCAATTGCATGGAAACTTGATTAGGGACCACTTGGTGGAGATGGATTGGGCGTTGGATTTAGGTTGGGCGACCCGCCCCTTTCTGGCCTCTCTCCAATGGTCCACAACCCAATTTCTCTCTTCTAGCTTATGGGGTAGGTTCATGAGTTGCTGCAAATCTCTTGGCTGGCCCATTTTTACTTCAGCCTTGATATTTTCTTGGAGCCCATCAAGGGGAAAATGTTTAGTACTAAAAAAGTACTACGTGGTGCAGATCTAGCGGAGGGAGTACCATACTCTCAAGAGTACCAAAAATGTACTCCCCATAAAGAGTGAATTAGAGGCATCTATGAGAGTAGCTAAGAGGAGTTCGAACTCCTCTCTGTAAGCAATCACTATACTGGTTTGACGCTAGGCTACCAGCAGCTCATAGCCATCCCTTGCCTGAGAAGGCTGAAATCTCTCCAGCAGTGTTGCTCGAAATGCCTCCCATGTTCAGATTTGAGCTTGCTCGTCACGCCATTGAAACCAGTTGAGAGCTCTGCCCTCCAAACACACAGTTACAACTTCCATTTTCTCTACCTCAGTGACGCCGGTCATAGCGAAATATTTTTCCACATGGAAGAGCCACCCTGTTTGGTCTTCCCCGCCAAACAGAGGCAAGTCAAGCCTCTTGAAACGGTTCTCCCTCTCCCCTTGTTGATAGTCTCCTCCTTCTCTACCCCTTTCTTCCTCACGTCGGTCACCATTGGAACCCCTTGCAGAAGTTTCCCCTTCCATGGGAGCTTTTCTCTTCTTCACTGCCAACATATCTCTCATTTCCATGAAGTAGTCACGGATAACAACCATTTCACTCCTAACTTCATCGAGCCCTTGCTCTACAACCTCGATTCTCCCGTCCATTTTGGTACTGATCATTCCCCGGAAAAGTCACAGTTCTAATACCAAACTAATAGGAACCCAAGTAGTTGCGGGAATAATATCAGTAAGCACACAATATCCTGGAGGAAGCACTAATATATTGACTGATAGAGTGCCTAGAGCAACACTTGGATACACAGAACAGTAACACAATACAGAATGATAATGATAAGCAAAACACTCAAGAAGGACCAACAATAGCAAGATAAACATTAGATAGAAATGCAAAAAACTTCCCTAGCATGATGAGCGCCAGGAGTCCCCCTTCTACACCAAACTATCCATGATCCCCAAAAGCAACCTTTCACCTCCTTAAAACCCCCTTCCACAACAGGACAAATAATGCCAGGTCACCCCTACCCACACTCACATGCATAACCAGTTCTCCCAGCCTCACGGAATACCAGCCATGTGTGTTGGCTGGTTAATGTCCTTCTTACCCCTTTTCTTTCTAGTATATGTCAGCTTAACCGGGGGTCCATCATGTGCCTACACCTTAATGTTGTTATCATTGATATTTTACATCATCATGGGTAAAGCTGATTACAAGAACAGTACACCTTTCCCGCCTCTTTATTTTCTCAATTTTTTTTTTAATTTATGCCACATAATGATCCATATTCTATTGTTTGGAACAATATATTTGATGAGCATAGCATTGCTTAGGGAAAAACATTTAATTTTATTCCTTTTATCAGTATTTTGCTTGGGATACTTTCTTCATGTAAGCATTCTTGATTAGTTGTGTGAATTATGAAGCCAGGAACTTTCTATGCCTTGCCTCAAAGTCCACAGCTATTTAAACAAATGCTAATGGTAGCTGGTTTTGATAAATATTATCAAGTAGCAAGGTAAGATTTTCTTTTATTAGCTGTCTAAGCCTCTATTGATATTTATTTGTCAAGATATATTTGAGCTTTCTTTTTGGTTTGTTTTCCTTCAATGGACATAAACTATGACTCTTTAGTATGCAGTTTTGTTTGTGTGTGACTTAAATTCAGAGACAAAGTCAGTGGTTTGAGCTTTAATATGATTAATAAACTTCAGCAACTTTAGATAGGCTACAAAATATAGAATGTTTTGTTACTTTTGAAGGTATATATGGCTGAATCAACCTTAAATGTTAAACATGATTGTGATGCAAGCTAATTTTGGCAGGTGTTTTCGTGATGAAGATTTAAGAGCAGATAGACAACCCGAGTTCACACAGCTAGATATGGAAATGGCTTTTACTCCTTTAGAGGATTTGTTGGAACTTAATGAAGATTTGATAAGAAAGGTTAGTTTATATCGTTTGTTTTTAGAAGCATCTCTAACAGGTTATGAAAATACATTTCAAATGTTATGTAATTTGAAAATAATGAAAGCATATCTTCAGCTGAAATTTTGGGCGGGAGGTGCAGGGTAGAAGTAGATGTTATGGGAAGTTCCTCTGGTGTTTTAGAATGACACTATTGAAGATTTAGAAGCAGGTGCAGGTATGGATAGAAGATTGAGGAGGAGTCAAAGACAAAAATTTTAATGGGAAACCTACTTTAACAGATGTAGAAAGTAGGAACAGAGAGAGGGAAGTACCAATTTGCAATTCTGGTAATGGCTTCCTTTTTATAATTGAATTTTTTTGTCCAAGACTTGAAAAAGACAAGGTTCTCGTGGTTGATGGCTAATTTATAATTTAGTCAAATGTTTTGGATACAGGTTTTATAAGTATACAATTGTAAGTATACCCAACTAAAAAAAAATTGAATCATGTAGCTAATAAGTGGGGGATGAGGAATGTTTAAGGTCAGAGTCTGGGCAACTGGCAAACTGTTGGAGGGTGCTGATTGCATATTCATACAATTAAATTTTTTTTTTTTTTCAAATGCTGGTTACCTAGAATATATGCTCTATTACTGGATGAAAATAGAAAGTGTTTGTTGTAGGTTTTCCTTGAAATAAAAGGAGTGGAGTTACCAAATCCTTTTCCCAGGCTAACATATGCAGAAGCAATGAGTGGATATGGTTCTGACAGGCCAGATACCAGATTTGATCTCAAGTTAAAAGATGTAATGATCTTTTCTTTAACTTCCTCCATAGCACTTTTGGAGTTTTTAATTGCATATGGTACTTACTAGTTATAGGTTATCCTCTCTGTGTTCATAATCTTTTTAATTCAATAAAGCTTGCTGTAGTCTTGTGGTCAGAAATCAGAATCATCATTGTTTTGTGATATAGGTTGGATTGCTAATGTTATGATTTATATCTCCTTCTGAAGGGATCTTGCTGAAATAAAATTTTCATTGGGCTGCAGGTATCTGACATTTTTTTAGGGTCTTCCTTCAGGGTTTTCTCTGAATCATTGGAGAGTGGGGGAATTATTAAAGTGTTGTGTGTACCTTCTGGTGCAAAAGGTTTCTCAAATTCAGCTCTTAAGAAAGGTGATATTTATAGTGAAGCTCTCAAATCAGGAGCAAAGGGTTTACCTTTCCTCAAGGTCTTGGATAATGGTATAGAGATGAATTTTCTATTAATATTTATTTTACATCCAGAGACATGTTTGAAATGTTCCATCATTTACTGTGTAAACCCTTGAATTTAGGGGAGATTGAGGGAATTTCTGCATTAGTATCAAGTATGGATCCTACAACTAAAGAGAAATTGTTAAGGCAGTGCTCTGCAGGACCAGGTGATCTTATCCTATTCGCAGTGGGTCATCATGCATCTGTAAATAAGACTCTAGACCGTCTTAGAGTTTATGTAGCCCATGACCAAGGTTTGATTGACCATGTAAGTTGATGATCCAGCCTTTTTTCAAATGAAAGAAATTCCGTCTATTCCTTCCTCTGATATTGGTATTCTCTGTATGAGTAGGGCAAGCATTCAATTTTATGGGTCACTGATTTTCCAATGTTCGAGTGGAATGATTCAGAGCAGAGGCTTGAGGTCTGTTCTGTTTTCTATAATATCCAGCAGTGCATTTCTCTCTGTAATAACATGTCTGGTTATACAATTTCATGATTGTTCTGTCATTTATTTTTATTTATAAATTTAGGTCATTGTGAGGGGGGGGGGGGGGGCTGATTTTTTTTGCTGCTATGCTTAAAACAATCATTTACTCCAGGCTTTGCATCATCCTTTTACTGCCCCAAACCCTGAAGATATGAATGATCTTGCATCTGCTCGTGCCTTGGCTTATGACATGGTTTACAATGGGGTGGAGGTAAATTGAGATTTTTCAAAAATTAGTTTCTTATCTTCTGTAGGCTGCAAGCCTGACATTTTACCAAATACCATTATTGTCTAAATTAATAACTAGTGGTTTTATCTTGTGCCCATCTTCTGTCAGATTGGTGGGGGAAGTCTGAGAATTTATAAACGTGACATACAACAAAAGGTTTTGGAGATTGTTGGCATCTCCATGGAGCAGGTTAGTGGACCTGTAAAAGACTAAAACAATAAGGGGGATCTGATTCGTAGCCTTATGTATCGTTTCTTGAATTATGACTTTTTGAAATGTTTGGTTGGACATTTATAATAGATTTAGGCGTGGTTTCCTGTCTCCGTTTTATAGTCTGCTAAGTTTGTGAACATCCAGTTATATTGGATGGGATTTAATCCTGAGTCTATGACTACAGCATCTACTTTGTTCCTATTAGTATTAGGAGACAAGGTTCTATTTCCCTAAAGCAAATGGTTATGAATTCGTCCCTTATTTCTAAATGTTTTTGTATGAGTCTGAATTATTGTATGATCAGTCCATCCTGATAATGATAAATAATGGAAATAAAACTTGGAAGATGTTTTAAAAGCCTTGTTAAAATGATAATACTATTAAGGGAGATTGCAGTAAAATAGAATGGGTAGGACAGATGGTTTAGAAGAATTTGAGTATATTTGCTGAGAGGTTTTCTTGGGTTTACATGGTATGCATGGTTAGTAACATTCGTCTCATGTTGGGGACTAATCTCAATGGTAGTCAGTTGAAAACCAAAATGAAGAAACGGGGGCAATTAGAAATTTAAATGTCTGGTTAATGTTTTGAATGTTTTCCTTGATTTGTTTCAATTTAGTTTGTAAGCTTTTTACACGGTCTTGCACTGACACCATGAGTCAACAATAAGACCTTTTTTAGTTTATTTGTGTACATCCACATTTAGTATATTGTGAAAATTGTAGTTCTGACTTCTGTTCTTTCATTATCCGACACGCTTAAATCTTGCTAATTTTTTCATTATGAAATTAAGGGCTGAATTCCTTCGCAGATAGACAGATTACATTATGAGAAGCTGCTTGTTTATTCTAGCTATTTTTATTTTTACTCCTGCCTTTAGTACTTTGGAAGTTCTTTGAGTCTTTCACTGACATGGGTAACCTATTATATTGTCTTTCAGGCTGAAGCAAAGTTTAGTTATCTTCTGGAAGCACTGGACATGGGGGCTCCACCGCATGGTATTCAACTTTCCATATCTACTTAAATTAGTTATAGCCCCAACCTTCCCTCCCTTGTGGAGAAAGGAGAAACCTGAAAATAGCTGGCTAGATTGGCACTATTTACTATTATTTGGGTTTATTGGATGAAATGTTCATCTATAGCAGCGAGCTCATTGCAATCTAGACAAAAGTGGGACCTGGAAAGGCTGTGATCTTTTCTCATTTTCTCTAAATCTCAACCACCCAAAATTATTTGAATGGTTGGGATGTATTATCAGGTTTTTTGTTTGAAGACAAAATCTTGTCTTCTAGTGCAAAGATCCCAGCCAAGAAAAGGCTGGGATCCGCACTCACAAAAGTGCAGCTTTTGCTGCCTGACTTGTTCCATATTCTAAGAAACGAAGCAGGTCGGGGTAGATGAACCTAGGATTGTTCTGTGTCAGGATGAGCTTTAATGTGAGGAGCAAGCTTAGTGAACCAAATTTTCATCGACAGTGTCAAGTGATTTTCGGTTAATGTACAGGAAAAGCTGCCTAAGGAACCAATTTGAAAACTCAGGATTTTTCTTTTTATTACACCTGTCTGTTCTGTTTGCGTCAGTATAGTTTTATTTAGAGTTAATTCCATGCAATGTAGGCACAATTTCCTGTGATACCATTTTGAAGCATTGTTCATGAATTATTTGAGACGTGAAACGATAGAGAATTGCATGAGGTGCCTCTGGAAACACAAAAAAGTAATCAACTCTTCTATTTACTGGATTGTTTTTATTGGACGTGACATGTTTGGCAATATCTAACTGCAATATGAACAGTATATGATTTGTTGAACTGTCGAAAGAATCAACAGTACTTATTTCTCAACAGCATAGTTTCATTGATATTACGTAGAATCATTGGTTATTCTTGTATATGAAATGCAGGGGGAATTGCTTATGGGTTGGACAGATTGGTGATGCTGTTGGCTGGGGCAGATTCCATCAGGGATGTCATTGCTTTCCCAAAAACCACTACTGCTCAGTGTGCCCTCACGCGGACCCCATCAGAGGTGGATCCTCAGCAACTGGAAGATCTGTCACTTAAGCTGTAGATTCCAGTTTTTTCAATTGTTTATACGGATTCTCATACTGCGAGTTCTTTTATACTGATGGATCTGGAATCACTAGGCATGCTAAATCCATACTCATTCATGTTATATACCAAGGAATGATTGATTTTATATAAAGGAAGGGAAAATTTAGCAAAGGTGGAATACCAGAGAGAAAGTGTACCCACTAAAAATCCGTTTTTGTAATTCGCACACGTTTTGTTAAACCGCCCATAATAACCATATTTTGACTTCTAT
>JASKGM010000009.1:19625522-19638121 GCA_034509205.1 Ceratonia siliqua | reverse complement strand
CAACTTTATCACTCCTTCTTGGTTGGATTGCTGCATAATCCCCCCCAACACAGTAACAACTTTATCACTCCGGCTGGATAATCCCAATTTCTTTTCTTAAGTCTTCAAATCTAGTTTTGGATAGAGCCTCAATCATTATATCAGCAACTTGATCTTTCGAGGGGCAATGTAATAAATTGACTTCTTTCTTTGTTTTAGCTTCTCTAATAAAATGATACTTGATTTTTATGTGCTTGGTCTTCTTATGGCTGAGATATTATCAACAAGTATCACAGTAGCATCTTCTTGAGTTAGGCATAGAAATTACAGTATCTTCCTAAGCCATATGGCCTGGTTCACAACGACAGCAGCAGAAATATATTATGCTTCAGCTATTGATTGAGCCACCACACTTTGTTTTTTTGAATTCCAACAAACTGCCCTTGAACTAAGGCTGAAAACATACCTAGAAGTAATCTTCATGTCATCAAGGGATCCTCCCCAAACACTATCAGCATATCCAATTAGTTAACTGCCTTTGCCAGCTTCATACATGATTCCAAGGTTAATTGTCCCTTTTACGTACCTTAACACCCTTTTAGCAGCTTTAAAATGAAATTTACTTGGAGAGTGCATAAACCTTGACAAAAGGCTAGCAGCAAACATAAGATCAAATATGGTAAAGGTTAGGTAAAGCAAGCATCCAATGAGACTTTTATAAATTTTAGGATTAATTTTCCCTACGTCATCATCTTTTCTTAATTTCACATTTTGCACCAAAGGAGTTTTCAATTGACATGGACTTCTCCATACCAAATTTCTTCAAGATTTCCTTACATAATGTCCTTGATTTATGAAAATGCCTCCCTCTAATTGAAGCACTTCCAAACCAAGGAAATTGGACATTTCTCCCAAATCAATCATTCCAAAAACTTTTTGCATTTCTAGCTTAAACCTTCTCACCATACTTGTATCACTCCCAATTACAAGGAGGTCATCTACATATGGTGACATAATTATAATTTTCTTTTCAATTTGCTGCACATACAACGGTCTCACTAGGACTTTTTTTAAATCTTTGCTTCAGTAAACAATCATTGATCCAGCTATACCAAGCTCTTAGAGCTTGTTTTAAGCCATACAAGGCGTTCTTAAGTAAATACACTTTATCTTCTTCACCTTTTTTTACAAAACCAGTGGGCTGCTCAACAAAAATCTCCTCCCGAAGATAGCAATTTAAGAAGGCATATTTGACATCCATTTGGAATATCTTCCAACTATTGCAGGCTGCTAAGGCTACTAAAAGCCTTATAGTATCAAACATTGCCACAAGAGCAAATGTATCAGAAGAAATCCACACCTTGTTGCTAAGCATACCTCTTTACCACTAAGCTAGCTTTAAACTTATTGATGGAACCATCAACATTGAGTTTTGTCTTATAAACCTATCTAACACCAATCACATTCTTGTTATTTAGTTTCTCGACTAACTGCCATGTCGCATTTTTTTTAATCATCTTCATTTTTTCTTCCATAGCAATCTTAAAATTCTCATTCTTCATAACCTCTTTATAGCTTGATGGTTCCATGATTCCAAAGTTACACCTCTCATAGACATTAGAAAGTGGTCTAGTGCCCTTTATTGGTGCATAATCAACATCTTCTTCATTGATTCCACCATAAACAGGGTCATTAAGCAAATGAACAAATTCTTGGTCAGCTTCATTGCCTCTTAAGCCTTTAACTTCTTCATTTTCCCAATTCCAGTAAGCATCTTCATTGAATTTTACATTTCTGCACACAATAATCTTTCTTATTTTGAGGTTATAAATTTTGTACCTTTTTGTTTTGCTACTGTAACCCATAAACACTCATACTTCAGCCTTTTGATCCAGCTTATTCCTCTTCACTTCTGGTATAAGAAAATAACATATACTCCCAAAGACTTTGAGGTGATCAGCAGCTGTTTTTGTTTCATTCCAGGCTTCATATGGAGTTTTGTCTCTTAAGGCTTTAGTAGAAAGTCTGTTGAGATATAAACATCAGTATTAAATACTCCAGCCTAGAACTTCTTTGGAATTCTCTTCTTTAACAGTACACACCTTTTCATCTCCATGACAATCCTATTTTTCCTCTCACTCACCCTATTTTGGTGGGGTGTATAGGTTATAGTAAATTAATGGTGTATGCCTTCATGCTCACAAAATATTTTGAATCTATCAGAAGAGTATTCTGATTTAAGTGCTTTAATTTTATTGTCACTTTGGTTTTCTACCAAAGCTTTGAAGTTCTGGAACACTATCAACACTTCTGATTTCTGCTTCAAGAGGTAAACCCAACAAATCCTGCTGTAGTCATCAATAAAAAAAATGAAATACTTGCTTCCATTTAGTTATTCTGTCTTCATAAGTCCACATACATCAGTATGGACAAGTTTTAATTTTCTTGAAGCCCTCCAAGCAATATTCTTAGGGAATGACAGCCTTACTTGCTTCCCTAATTGACATAGTTTCACAAACATTGGTTTCACCACTAATAAAGGACATATTTGAGACTAGTTTGTTATCACTCTAATTTTTTAAGGGACCATAATTAGAATGGCCCATTCTTTTATGCCACAATTGTGATTCATCTACAGAGCTTGACAAGGCATGTTTTTCTGTTTGATTCCAATCTACAGAGGAACTTTTGTTTTCCATTTTTACTGTTATTAATTCTTCACCAGCAGGATCTAAAATAGTACAAAATTTGTTTCTAAATTGTAAAGTATAAATTTTTTCAAGCATTTGACCAACACTCAATAAGTTTTGACTAATACCAAGAACATACAAAACATCTAAAATTAATTTTGCACTTGCTGAAGTTTCCACTGCAACTACTCCTCTTCCTTCAACTTTGACAAATACTCCATTACCAACTCTAACTTTTAACTTGTAGTTCCTGTCCAACTCCTTAAACTTCACTCATCAAATGTCATATGATGAGTGTATCCATTATCAATCAATAATGTATCTTTAATACTTTATGTTGCACAACAGGTAACCACAAATAAATCTTCTTCCTATTGTAGTTGTTCTTCAGCATTCTGAGCCTATTGGTTTTGTTGGTCCCTTTTAACTTTACACACCTTCTCCATGTTCCCAAATTACTTACAGTGCCTACATTGAATTTCAAGCTTAAACCAGCAATTTTTGGCTAAGTGATTAGTCTTTTATAATTAGGACAAGGTGAAAATTTTTCACTACCCTTCTTCTCTCCATTCTTGGTTTTTTCTCCTTTATGATTCTTCAACTTCTTTTATGCATCTTTCTTCTTGCTACCATTGTTTTTAGGACTTTTGCCTTTGTCTTTAGAAACAAAAGCTCCTTCTTGGCTCTCCTCCATCCTCAAGGACCTCTTATGTTTAGTATCTTGCAAAGCATTAATAAGCTCTGAGAGTGTTATTTTGAAAAATCCTTAGAGTCTTCAAGAGAAAAGATTTTAGACTCAAATCTCTCTGGAAGACTTACTAACACCTTCTCCACTACTCTTTTATTTGTTAGCTCCTCCCCAAGTAATCTAATTTGATTCACAACTTTCATCAATATATTAACAAACTCCTTAATTGTTTTTGATTCTTTCATTATCAAAGCTTCAGACTCACTTCTTAAGTTGAGGACTTGCATTCTCTTTGTCTTCACACTTCCTTGGAACTCTTCCTTGAGTTTATCCCAAGCCTCCTTAGCATACACACAAGCCATAATCATGATGAACACCTCTTTGTTCACTGCAGAATGCATAATGGTGAGAGTTCTGCCCAGCTTTGCCACATCTTCTTTGTGTTTCTTCATTTGTGTTACTGTAAGGTTATTGGGCAATGGTGGAGGAGTATGCCTTGATTCCACCACTTCCCAGAGTGCACAAACACTCAGATGAGACTTCATTTTCACACACCACATAGCATAATTTTCTCCACTGAATACTGGAGGTGGAGGGAGACTAGATGAAGCCATTTCAACCAAGTGTGTCGAGTGAACAGTAAATCTTACGAGGGGAAGAAAGGAACCTAGCTCTGATACCAACTGTAGGCTTAGATTCAAACAAGAAAAGGAGAAATAATGAGTAAAGAGAGCAGAAATGGTATAAGACTTGAAAGGAATGAGAGAAAACTTCTTCTGATTTGAACTACACTTCAACATTTGTTCATAAGATGATAAATACAATATACACATATATAAGAGCTTACACAGCATTACAAATATTTTACAAAGATAGAGAAAATATCTTCTGACATAGGATAAGCTATAATCATGACAAAACACAATTTAAATTTTAAACTACAATACTTTGGCTCCAGAACAGTACACACACATATACATATATATTTTATGTAGCAGACAGTCACAACTTTATCATGTTTCTCATTGGGACCTCATAATTTGTTGTTGTGTGCTGTACCTTTCACATGCTTTCAGTATTAGAAAACCAAAATGCAGTATATCACTTCATATGGCTATTTTTTTGTTAGACCTACAAGAAGTCAAGTCTGCTTTGTCTATGAATAGTTGTGATATAGTGTTGGTCTAACCTGAAGACAAGTGTAGTATATCTATCAATCAAGAGCAAATAGACCAAAATGTTGGCGAATACCACACATGATAAAGAAAATAGAATCTATAATCACCTAAAACCATGAAAATCTTTTGTTATGACAATGTGAATCAATCAAAATGATATTGGCTTCCATATATATGAATTGCTAGTGCTAATATATACGATCACAAATAATGAAGGGGCCTGATTTCTCTATCTTGTTGCAGGAATGTGTTATGGGAGCTCTCAAAGACAAAACAATTATACTTGTAACCCACCAAGTAGACTTCTTGCATAATGTCAACCTTATAGTGGTACGTAATTATACTCTTATAAGTCTCTTAAATGAACGTGTTTTTTTTTTTTTTGGTTCATGATGGCTTATTTCCACGCAAGTTAATTATCTTCGATTACTTGTGAATAATTAACTTTAAATAGTGAAGTTCTTTCACTTGTGTTTGTGCCAACAAGGTCATGCGAGATGGGAAGATCGTGCAACGTGGAAAGTATGATGAACTGCTGGAATCTGGGTTGGATTTTGGCGCACTTGTAGATGCTCA
This sequence comes from Ceratonia siliqua, assembly GCA_034509205.1. Taxonomy (NCBI): domain Eukaryota; kingdom Viridiplantae; phylum Streptophyta; class Magnoliopsida; order Fabales; family Fabaceae; genus Ceratonia; species Ceratonia siliqua. The sequence continues at coordinate 19,633,010 of JASKGM010000009.1, read as the reverse complement.
TGAAACCTCTATGGAGCTTGTAGAGAGAAGTGAAGCATCTGGTGATGATTCTGGTCATTCTCCAAAACCGAATCGTATGACCCCTCCAAAAGAAGGGGGGTCTCCAGACCAACCTGAGTCTGAAAAGGGTACATCAAAACTCATAGAAGATGAGGAGAAAGAAACTGGCCGTGTCAACTATGAAGTATATAAACACTACTGCACTGCAGCATATGGGTGGTGGGGAGTAGCAGTAGGACTGATAATGTCTCTGTTGGTGATTATGTCTATGATGGTGGGTGACTACTGGCTAGCATTTGAAACTTCAACAGATCATGTCTTTAATCCTTCTGTGTTCATTATTGTCTACTGTATCATAGGAGTTATTTCGGGTGTAATGGGGATGATCAGAGCATACATAGTAACATATTGGGGTCTACAGACAGCTCAGAGCTTCTTTATTGGAATGCTTCAAAGTGTCCTGCGTGCCCCAATGTCTTTCTTTGACACCACTCCTTCTGGCAGAATTCTGAGTCGGGTGAGTTTTAACAGTACCTACCTTCAACTCCAATGTCCGAAGACAAACTAGCATTTCATTAATTAAATAGTGTTTGGACTAACTTTGTTTTGTCTTCTTGTTTAGGTGTCTACTGATCAACTTTTTGTCGATATAGTAATTCCCATGTTCATGGGCTTGCTATTAGTGATGTACTTCACATTGCTCAGCGTCTTCTTTGTCACATGCCTAAATGCTTGGCAGATGATCTTCCTCTTAATTCCACTAATTTGGCTGAATAACTGGTATCGGGTATGATACAAGTATTAATATATATGACCTTTGTGCCATAGCCATACTAAAGCCTGAATCCAGATTTGACGACACTTTGTTTTGGTTGGCAGAACTATTACCTTACATCTTCTCGGGAATTGACTCGCCTTAATTCTATCACAAAAGCTCCAGTGATTCATCAATTGTCAGAGACCATTTCTGGTGTTATGACAATCCGTGGCTTCAAGAAGCAGAGTAAATTTTGTGAAGAAAATATCAAGAGGGTGAATGCAAATTTGCGGATGGAATTCCACAACAATGGATCATATGAATGGCTTGGTTTCCGCGTAGACCTTCTCGGAGTGGTTTTCCTTTGCCTTGCCACTATGTTCATGATCATGTTGCCAAGTGCTATCATTAGGCCAGGTACACCCACCCCTCTTCTAACACCCTTTCCCTCATGATTAATCATCCTCTTTGGTTCACACTGATGCCATTTTTCTGTTGCAGGATATGTTGGTTTGTCTCTATCCTATGGCCTCACTCTCAGTGGTGTCTTGTCATATGCCGTAACTATGACTTGCCAAGCTGAGAACAAAATGGTTTCTGTTGAGAGAATAAGGCAGTTCACCAATATTCCATCAGAAGCTCCATGGACAATCCCTGATGGCCTTCCTCCTCAGAATTGGCCCACTCATGGCAATATCAAGTTGAATGATTTGCAGGTTCGATATCGGCCGAATACTCCGCTGATTCTAAAGGGAATCTCACTTAGCATTCAAGGAGGAGAGAAGATTGGCATTGTAGGCCGTACTGGGAGTGGGAAATCAACGCTCATCCAGGTGTTCTTTAGGTTGGTTGAGCCTTCGGCTGGGAAAATAATCATTGATGGGATCAACATTTGCACACTGGGCCTTCATGATCTGAGGTCTCGATTTGGAATTATTCCACAAGAGCCTGTCCTTTTTGAAGGAACTGTAAGAACCAACATTGACCCCAATGGACTGTATTCAGACGAACAAATTTGGAAGGTATTACTATTTATTAGTTTATAATCCAATATCTTTATATGCCAATCTGCACTATATTTTGAGCGCCCCAATTCACTGTTTAATTTATTCCTACAGAACCTTGAGCGCTGCCAGCTCAAAGATGTGGTGGCTTCAAAGCCTGATAAACTTGATGCTAGAGGTCTGAATTCTTGGCATATATGTGTTGATTCAATCTTAATGTGATATTAATATTACTTGAGAGATTGACATTAGTTCACTTCGTATTGGCAGTGGCTGGTGGTGGGGACAATTGGAGCGTGGGGCAGAGGCAGCTGCTGTGCTTGGGAAGGATCATGCTGAAACGCAACCAAATACTATTTATGGATGAGGCAACAGCATCTGTTGATTCACAAACTGACATTGTAATTCAGAAGATCATCCGGGAGGACTTTGCAACCTGTACAATTATCAGTATTGCTCACAGAATACCCACGGTCATGGATTGTGATAGGGTTTTGGTTATAGATGCAGGTACCAAATGAATTTAAAACTGATGCCTTTTGTTGCTTTGCTTGACAACTAATTAATACCTAGAATCATGAGTTGTGGATCTGATAATATATATATATATATATATATATATATATATATATATATATTGTGACAGGACTGGCAAAGGAATTTGATAAACCATCGCGTTTGCTTGAAAGGCCCTCACTTTTTGGAGCATTGGTTCAGGAGTACGCCAAGAGATCTTCCTAATTATGAATGCTCTTTATCATCCTACTCCCTTCCATTCTCAGAGTGTACAACGTTAATGTAGTATGTTTCCAATAACTATAAGCTGCCAACTTCAGACACGTCAGTCTGCAGCTTAGATCTTGATGGTGGACAGAGACCAAAATTTTCCAAATTTTCATTAATTACAATAACACCAAGAGATGATACGAGAGACCAAATTTTGCATTGCCCAGTCACAGAAACTAAGGTTGGCCACTTACCTTCATCCTGTCACAAAAAGGGCTGCAACTGTCATAAGCTCTCCTCTTTTACCCCCATTTTTGAGGAATGTGTATGACCTTTTGAATAATGTTTTTCTTTGCACCTCTTTTCATATTTAATATTTTATTTTTATCCATTATTTATTACCACTATTTATTTTACACAACCAGTTTTCTAATGCTCATTAATAAAGAATTTTTGCTGCCACACTTGGAAGCAAATTCCAAGTAATGTTCTCTCTCAATAGAAGGCTATCATATGTAACAAAATACAATTAAAAAATTAAAATTACAGTAGTCCAAAATCACTTGACTCTCGTGACTTTCTTTAAAAGACTAAAATATGCCAATGGAAGCTCGAAGAAGAAATCAAGTATGTAACGGAAATAGAGAACGTTCTTTGTGGCATTGACTGATGGATCCAATCTAGAATTCTTGATAAATTAGCCATTAGATTATTTTAGCAATTTGTCCCGCGTATATCTCAGCACAAGGAAATAGTCACTTCCTAATCTTTGCATGAAAAGCAGATCAAAAGTGCAGCTTCCATTTTTCAGAGTACCACCAACATTTAATTTTGGGCGGATATTTGAACCTACATAACATTCAACTTTGCAATTGCATGAGGACCAACAACATATCACACAAAAGGGAAAATATACATTTAAGTAATTTTAATTTGAATATCCAACAAATGATCCGTTTATTATGAACAAAAACCTTTCAACTAAATTGCTAACAAACATGAGAAAAATTACATTGAGAAATACAGATCAATATTGTTGAACAAGAGAAACTGAGTCTCTTAACGAGGCACTCTTTTTCTACTTAGAATCTCCTGTTCTTTAAGTCGATGTTGGAATCTTGCAAGGCGAGCTTGAAGACTAACGAGACCAGCTGCCTTGCGAGAAAGCACAAAGCTCAATTGGGTTACGTAGTTGTCAATAAGGCTTCCTGGCTGATCCACTTCTGCCAAGAGTTTCATTTCCTACGAAACCAAAAGCAATACAAGATGAGTACTAACAATTAACTCGTCTTCAATTTAAAATTTTCAACCATCTTCCGGATAATGCTACAGGAAATATTAAGTATGGCTATGGCATACATCTAAATCATTAGCTGAATTGCCTTAAGACAAATATGAGGAAGAGGTAAGTTGGGGATGAAGACAAGGAAATGGGAACGAAAACAATAGGACTTAATAATATACCCACATACTTAATTGATATATTGAAAATACCATGCTACATCTAAATAACTCTTACCCAAAAATGTTCAACAAGTATGACAGACTACTAATAATAGGAAACATTACTAGTACGAGAATCGAAGAGACAAACAAAGCACAGCGCACAACAGCACTCGTTAAGGAACCTCCAGCAAAAAAATATAAATAAATAGAAAAGCTTCTCCCTGTTTTCATTTGTCTTCGTGTATGCAGCTATATAGGCATACATGCATGCATAACCTTCTACAACTGAAAGTAATGAATGGCTTGAAAGCAGTGACAGTACAAGGTTCAACATCTCTATTTCTACAATGACAATGTCAAACCCTAATATATCCTAAACTGTGGTCCCAAACTCAATTCCAAATGTAACCTGACATAAAAGCAATTAGAAATAAACATTAATGTCAAAGAAGAAAATGCAATCACTCACTTCACGAACAATCTCCATTGTGTCCTCAATTTCTTTCCTATGAGCAGCAATCAGTGCTTCCTCCTCCTGCAAAAGTACAATATATTATTAAACAAATAGCATGAATAAGTTTTACATTCAACTGAACACTGGCAACGAAATAGTAATTCCACATATTTGGACCTCAAGTATTGCACCGATATTCCCATCATTAGAGAAGTCCATTTCGTATTGCTTGGATCCAATAGTACTTGTGTTATAATTCCCTGTACTCTGCTGCTTTGAGCTTGTTGTGGAGAGATCAGATCCATTAACATCCCTTTTCAGCCAGTTTGCAGATCTTTCTGACTTATCATCTTTAGACATTTTTCTGCGGGGAGGAGACACTTTTTGAACTTTCTCATCTGTATCGACTATGTTTTGAGAATATGAGTTCATCTTTTGACTGGTAGAATCACTGTAAGAATTCTTCACTTCAAACCTCTCCCTCTCCATTGAGGCAGAAGCCAAGCCTTTTTCCTCTCGCCCATTGAATAGGTAACTAGAGGAAAAGCTCGATGGCTGTTTCTCTACATCAGCAGCAGAGCTGTACAAAGAATTTTCTTTTTCCACCAATCTTCTGCCTATATCCATTGTTTTCACCTCTTGACGCTGATCATTAATGTCTTCCACTCCAGCACTAGCTGGAATGGACGACGTGGATGTAACCTCCTTATTAGTTTGCAATACTGGATTTGGGGCCTGGTCCTTTCTAGGATTTCCACTTTTTGATAGACTTTTAACCCTGTTCATATTATAATGACTTACCAATTAATAAATACAGACAAGCACACACAAAGAAAGGGAGCACCCTGTTACATAACATGTTATTAAGCTCATGATGCGGAAACACATACCGATCTGCATATCTTAAGGTATTAAGTGTGTGTTCACAAGACCCAGCATTTGGGGATATACAAGAGATCATAACAGTCTTTGAATTGCCAACAAAGGAGTCGCGAAGCACTTCTGTAAGTTTGCTTCCACGAAATGGAATATGGGTCTGGTCATTATCCAGCGCACGGATGCACTCCTTCAAAGCCAAAAGGCTCTTATTGATTTCTGCCCCTTCAATCCTGTGGCAAGGATATATAATATTGCAACATGAAGTGATTTGATACTAAACCAAAAAGTGCTTGATCTGAACAAGTAAAATTGCCACAAGGCAGGCAAGGAAAGAAGCAGTGACCAGATTTGTTTACAGCAATTACATGCAAACAACATACTAATTCAGAAAACACATAACCAACCAACGAACTTGTAAAAAAGCAAAGCAATACCCCAATTTTTACAAAACAAAAATACAGATAATATTAATTTACTTTAAAATTTTTCATTTTCATTAATAGTTCGGCGTAATGTTAGTAGTGAAGTAGTAACCACTAAAAAAGAATTTTAAGAAGTTTGCATTCATCCCCTTCAAAACTCGGAGCATCCTTTGTCCTGGTCTCCAAGGCAGACTGGTTTTCAGCTTCCTAATTTACCAAACATCCAAACCTATCCAACCTGAAATGCCTAGTTGGATCACAGAAGAGAAATTACGAGTTTCAAACTTGCCCAAGCCCAGTTAATAGATTTCCCTTACACTATTGGATGGAATATCAAGGTACTGTGGCCTTAAGTGCATCCATCAACATTCATGTTGATATCTAACACAGATAAATTTAACATTACATCAGTAAGAGATATTAAGTAGCAAAGTTCATAAAAAATTAGTTACTTTTATGCCAGGTTGAATGGTTTATATTCCTTATTGTTGTCCTATATTATGCATAGTCAATGCAGAAAAAGAGTAAACAAACTAAATAGAAAGGAAAAGACAGTTCTTATCAACTCTTCCATAACAATTTCCAATGTTGAACGAGTTTACACATCTTATCATCCCTCTCTGTTAGCTAGCAAAGAAAATTGTGCTCCCAAAGATACAGGTTATGCACCAAAGATACAGTAAACAAACTAATCCCTCTCTGTTCAAAAAAGATATCTTACGTGTAAATCATTCTAGAAAGCACCATGCAAGCAGATAATTTTTTATAAGATTCCACATTAATCAGATAAATTAATTTAAGGGTAAATTACCATAACCTCCTTTATGAATGTTTGAAAAAACCAATTTACCTTTGTTTCTCATTCACCTATCATGTTAGTATTAAGGGTAAATTAGTCTTTCCACACCGTCATAAACGAGGTGAGTGTCATTTTAGAAATAAGAAGGATGCCGATTGTTATATTACCAAACCTCAAGGGAGGTTTTGATAATTTACCCTTAATTTAAATGTAGAACTTAGAAAGTGTACCGTGTCTGACGGTCATTGTCAGTGGTGTCAGCACCTCTTTCACTTCCAGCAAGATCAATAAATGAAATTTTCCCCACAACCTTCCCAATTTTTGCCTCATTTCCGTCATTGTTGCGCTTACTCTCTTTAATCTCGCTGTGCTTCTTCACAGCCAGTTGTAAGATAGCATGTGACCTGGAGGACTCCTCATTAGCGCCAGTGGATCCTGTACTTCGGGCAGCATTCCCTTTCTCAATGAATTCTTTGACAATTTGTACATCAGAAACTTCAAATTCTTGCAGCCCTACAATGCAAACTTGTTGCCGTCCATCTTCTCTCATGCAAAGTTTCCTATTCAAAGAATAATAGTCATGCAACAATCTATTAACATAGTTTGCACCCAAAAGCGAGCACAGCATGCAGGTCAGAGCATTGTGAAAGCGAAAATGACATATACAGCCAAGAAGAAACAGAAAAATGCATGCTTAATGTAGGATGAAGTTAAAAGTGCTTCTAGATATTAGAATGAACTTCTACAAAACATTTGACACTTTTATTCAAAAACATTAAAGACACCATCTTCTGATTTAAGAACAAAATGTACTGCAACATCATCATCATATAAATTATCTATGCAGTTAAACAAATACACCAAGTGTTTTGATATGAATGATAAAATCATAGTCAAATATGAGAGAGAGAGAGAGAGAGAGAGATACTCACTTTCTGTCACTAAGAAGATCAAAGAGTTTTCCACCATATATCTCAAAGTAGCTAAGCCACAATTTAAAT
>JASKGM010000009.1:19607166-19620807 GCA_034509205.1 Ceratonia siliqua | reverse complement strand
TATATATATATATGAGATTTTGTTTTCTCCTCAATTAGTCTTTTATTTTCGTGAACTAGAAAAAGTATGTTATGAATTAAAACGTACATACAAGTTTAAAACAAAATTGCTGGTATGTTTTCTTGGTCATTAAGAAACTAAAAGTGATAAACTTAAAATTTCTAACAATCTACTTCAATTTTTTTATCATTAAGTCACACATAAATTAAAAATCATAAATTTATACTCCTCTTATTTTGAGTGAATCATAATTAAAGGATTTCAAGTTGCTATTTTATCCCTGAACTTTGTTATCTATAATTTTTTATATATATAATAATTTTATCAGATTAATTTGTGTATCAACTAAGTTTTAAGGTTAAGTATCTCTCTAAACAACTTTAAGAATGTATTCCCTATATCTTAAGACTAAGTCTCTGTTTAGATGATTTTAAGAGTGAACTCCCTACATTATCTTAATGTATTTAAAAAAATAAAATTTTCTAATGCCGACACAATATTTAAACTCAAGTAACTAAGTTAAGAAGCATGTAACCTTAACTTATCTATAATATTTTCATATTGAATTTAATCTATCTCATTTATGTTTGGGCATTTCAAATTGTAATGCATTCCAAATTGTGTGCACCTATGTTTTTTTCTCCTAAATTACTTAAGAGTTGGCATAAGATTTAAGGAGGTGTAATCCCCATCTTAAAGTTAACACTTAAAAGAATTTATTTTTTTAAATACACTATTGATGTGAAGGATATATCCTTCAAATCTTAGGAGGTACATAATATTAGTTTAGGTACAAATTGATATGAGAATATTTTTATCATATAATAAAAAATATATAATATAATAATATGAGAATAGTAAACTTTTTATTATAAAATTAATATTATTCTAATTTGTAATTAAATAATTAGTCCTCACACGCCTTATTTTTATCTTTTAGTTACTTTGTTATAATCTTTAATTTTCTATCCCCTTAGGTTCAATTTAAAAATATGATAAAAAGAATGGCACATAATATTTTATTGCAAACAAAATTTGTCTAAGAAGACTACATTTTTAAGTGCAGAGAAAGTTAATGTAAATTGTTGACTAATGTAAGGTCAATTTATTTGTATAATTAATTTTGACATTTAATTGAGTAATTAATAAAAAGAAGGGAATTATTCTATCCGTGACTTCTCCGGGATGCCATTCTAGGTTGAGGCTTTCAAATGCGTGAGAAGTCGCGGATAACTTCAGCTCATCACTTTTATTATTAATAAACTGTTGACTAATCCAAGGTCAATTCATAAAAATAATAGTGTAGTTAATTATTTATATTTATATCTATATTATTATACATAATTTTTTATATATAATTTTAAATTAAAAAATAATAGATAGTTATTTAACAACTATGTATTATCTCTTTTATAATTTTAGAATAAATATTTTATATCTTATATACACAGAGCATGAATAATTATATAAAAATTTACTGTTATAAAATGATAATTGACTATTTTTATTTAAAATGATATTTTTTTAAATATAATTAAAGAACTTGTTAATATTTATGATAGTGTATATCATAACACTAGTTAATATATATAGGTTTGAAAGAAAGACAAATAAATCAAATCTGTCATTATCATTAGAATATTATCATTTTATTTTTTTAAATAATGAGATAATAAATATTTAAAATTTAAAATTTAAAATTCGTTAAAAAATTTATTTAGAAATTTGTAATCAAAAGGTAAATTTCGTAAAATTTTTTTTATATATTTTCTAATAATATAAGCATTGCTGAAATTATCTAGTTTAGAACTAGCAAATTGCATGGGATGCCATCCCATTTTATCCATTTTTATTTTTAAAATGTTTGTTAAGTTACATATAAAAGCATTAGTATATTTAGGTTTTTTTATTTTTTATTTTAAGAAAAGAAAAAAAATTTAAGAAAAAAATTCACAAAATTTAAAAGAGATTTAAAAAATTAAAAAGAAATTAGAACACAATGCTTAAAAAAATAAAAAAGTGAAAAAATTAAAGAAAATATAAAAAAATTCAAACTAAATAAATAAACTACCAATATATTATAATTTAAAAAACACAAAAGCACATGTTCCCAAACATTTTTTTTTGTATAAACACATTTGAAAATAATGTATGATAATTTATTTGCTATTGACTCTGAAAATTACTTAAGCACGTGCGTTGGTCTAAAAGGATAATCATAGTCGCCACAAAAATCCCTATCTATTTGCGCATGCATTTTGGTTCTTAATTCTCCTCTTTTTGTTGGATTCTAGAAAAAAAAAATTGTAAAATATATGCACTTGCTCTAATTTAAAGTGTAATCAAATTTGGGGAAGGGAGAGATATTTTTTTTCTCTCTATCAAACCATAGTAAAATAAGAATTTAGAGTGTTGTTAATTGAGAGTTCAATTTTTTGAGAATGAGTCTTTTAAATTATGTGTGTTTTGAGATATATATATATATATATATATATATATATATATATATACACACTTTTATAATTTATTAATTAAATTATAAATTAAAAAATAAGATATTTTTGCACTCTCATTCTTCTCTAGTTAACGACATTTCTCATACAAGTAAGCTTATTTTTTAGGCTGCCATGAACAATTATAAGCTATGATTTTGCTTTCTTTTTTTCTTTTTATTGTTTTTATTTTTATATAATAAATTATTTTAAATTTATTATTTAAAAAAGAAAATATGATGGCATTTCAATCCACCTTTCTTGATAGAGTAAACAACTTTTTTTTATAGAGCTTTTTTTTTTATCAAAAAGTTTTTTAATTCCGTCATTTTGGTCGGGGTTTATTTTTTCATTTAATCAAAATTTTTAATTTTTTCTTATGGTTCAATAATTTTATGTTGGATATGATACATTAAAGTGAATAAATATGATTATTTTGTAACAACATTGATAATAATAGTGAAGAGTTTTTAACCCAAAGATACAACTTATGAGATTAGCAAAGTATGTATTCATAATTTAATTCAACAAAAACGTATTAAATTTATGTTCATTTGTTATTATTATGTATAATATTTTTATAATTATTATAAATACAGTTAGACTTTATTTGTAAATAAATTTTATATTTCCTAAAAAATAAAAGAAAAAATTTGAAATATATTTAAAGAAATCAATCTCTTAAAGTATTAACCTCTCTATAGAGTGACCTAATATAAAAAATTTAATGGAATTGCATTAATTGACAAGTTTCTTATATTTCACGTAGGTTTCACACGCTAAGAAATTTGCGCTAGAGCCTAGATGCACTCAATGACATACAAAGGTCAAGATTGCAAAGTCCAAATGTCAAAACTAAGATCTTGTCATCTCATACGTAATATGAAATTTAAATTTTGTTATTATTATAATATACTGTTTTATAATTATTTAAAATATTATAATAAATATAAATATAAAAATTATCATTAAAGAGTATAATATATTTATAAGTAAATGTATGAAGAGAAACATTTATTTAACCCCTTTATGCTTTAAAAATTTAATGAATTTTTTTAAACCTCAATTATCATATATATTATATCCTAAAAGGGTACAATAAGCATTGATAAAACAATTTATATAATAGTTATTATTAAAATTTACTTTTATCTTATTTATTGATATATTATATTTTTATTTTTATTATTATTATTATTATTAATATCACTATTATAATATTATTATTATCATCACCGCTCTTATTATATTATTATTAGGATGAATTTAAATTATTTTAATAAAGGCAAATAAAAAAAATTAAATAACTTTTATTAAAGAGATTAAATTATAATATTTTTATTTATATATAACAAATATTATATTATATATAATAAATATTATATTATATTAAAAAGTAAACTTTTGAAGAGAGTACCGCCTTTAACAATACAAAATGGATCGTCCTGATCGCCATTGTTACTATTTTATTATTATTATATATATATAAGATATTCTTTTTTATCAATAAATACAAATAATATTGTTATATAATTTTATTATAAATTAGTTCAATAAATATATAATAGTATAAAATTTTATATAATAAATAAAGGGATTCTAAGCTTCTGGCTACTATTGTGCGGTAATTGAATTATTTTTGTTTTTATCTATTTTTTAATGATAGTATTAATTAATTATTTTTTATGTCATATATTTTTTAAAAAAATTTTAAATATATTTTTTATTTTTTTAAAATTTTGTATTTATAAAAAAATAAATTTAAGAAAAATTATAAATGAATAATATAAGAAATATAAAAAATTTTAAAAATATTCAAAAATATTTTAAAAATTCTCAAAAAATATATAATATAAAAAATAATTAACTAATATTAAAAATAAAAATAAAAAAATAAAAAATAATAAAAGATGAAAGTAAAAATAATTATGCTCTCGCGCTCCTAATAAATAAAATATATAATATTATTGAGTGTTGCTTATATTATCTAACAAACAGCGGATCAAATAAAGCCAGCAATGCATCGTTAAAATAATGAGATACTGAATTTTTGTGGGTGACCATTGTGTAATATTTAAATTCCCAACGTCTATGCTTCCCATCTCTTGGTTTACTTTAATGACCTTTTTGGCTCCCTTTTAAGCAAAAAGGAGGTCAAAGAGCAAAGAATCCATTATTTAAAACCAATCTTTACATTTTTCTTGGATAAATCATGTGCTTTATCAGCATGAAATGTCAAATGAAAAATATTTGCATAAAGGGTATTTTGTTTTGATCATATATCACTCCACATAGATTATTGTTACATCATATTCTATTTTTATATGTATAATATTTATTATTTTGTATTAAAATACTAATAAAAAAGTTAAATAATAATAATAATAATGTAAAAATATTATTTTTTATGACCCATAGGAAGAGAAATGATGCATGTGGATTTCAAAGTGGGCCACCGATTTAAAAAAGAATTTTTTTTTTTTTTGAATTGTGCCTAACTTGTTGTCATACTCATACATGCCTTGAGGTTCACTTCTTTTTGAACAAAAAAATAACTGTTTACTTTAGCTTAAAGCATGAGAGGAGTGAGATCCAACAAAACCCATAACATTGAAATAGAAATAGAGGTTCATCATTTTCTTGACCAAATTAGCTCTTCCATCCTTTCTAAAACTACACCCACACAACTCATTTTTGGTAATATCAGCTCAACAAAATTTAAAATAAATTAAGTCCATAAAAATGTGTAAATTAAAAAATATATATATATATATATATATTACAAATAAATTTGAATAAATTTTATTTTTAATATTTATTTATGATTAACTTAATTTATAAATTTTATTGAATTTGATAACATGGCTCCCTTTGTTACGTCTCCCTATCTCACGTGGCTTTGTTACTCAACTTCATCTCATGAATGGATCTACCAAAATGCTACTCAACCAATAAGCACATCATCAAACACACGGCACCGCACAATCTAAATATCTCTTTTTCCTTCTTACTTCTCTACGGCATCCCTGTCCCCACCCTATAGCTCAGATCCAACTTGGCAATGGTAATGACATAGCATTGTATATATTTTAATTATTCTCATTTAAATTTAAAATATATATTTATTATTTTAATTTTAATTAAATTTTTTTATAAATTTAATATTTAAAATATTTAATAGCAACTTAGTGATATTAATTTATACTATCTTCAACAAAAGAAGGTCTGACCCATGGACCATGCAGTTCTATTTCTATCCTGCAACAGTTCACATTGACTAATGTTGCTTTGATTATTTATTTTGAAATATATAACATTTGATATATCAAAATTGAATTGATATCAAATTTAATTCTATATATTTATAAATCTTTTATTTTGATAATTAACTTTTAACATTGAAATTTTTACTTATTACATTTTTTGAAGAGAAAAAAAAGTATTACTTTTTAAAATAAGTCAGCGGGCTAACCTAATGCGACCTTTTATTTTAGCTCAACTCATTTAAGTTGCGTAAGTTAACCCGCATATCAAAAAATATAAGAGTTGGCTCATTTAAAAAAAATGAATCGAGTAATCCGTTTGAAGATGAGATTATTAAACTCGTTTAAGTTCAATCGAGGTAGTTTGAATGAGATAATTTAAGGAAGTAAAATAATTTTATAAGATATTTTAAATATTTTATTATAAATTAGTTTGTTTGAATAATTAATTTTTTCTATATTCAAAGTAATTATATTATAAAATTTTATAAGGTATTTCAAATGTTTCACTTTTAAATAAAATTTTAAATTCCTTTTAATTTTTTGTAATGTCTTGGCTTAAACTTGACTTAGCTCTTGGACTCATATCCGAACCTAAACCCAACTTCATACCAAAACTTGGACCCAACCTCGGATCTAAACCAAAACTTCTAAAATTTGTGTAATTTCAATGAAAGTCAAATAAATTAAAAAAAAAACTTTTACAATAATATTTGGTGCGTATTATAAAAACTTCTTGCAGTAAAAAATGAAACTTCTAGTTTTAAATCGGATGCCTAATTTTCTTAATCATGTATAGAAACTTATAGTGCGCATAAAAATTATATAATGAACCAAATCTAGTCAAAAGAGTTAGATAATAAGAGTTCAAAATTTATTGAAACTAATGTCTATCAAATTTTATAACATTTGTTTTGAGAAAATATATAATATTGTCCCTCAATGTCCTTTACGCTTTGAAATTCAAATTATTACCATAATTAAGACTCACCAATTCTTCGTGATCATGGTTGAAAGGATTAATTGTTTAAGATGATGGGTAGGATTACTTTTTTTTGTTAATCAAGTTAATCGACTAAGTGTTGAAAAATCAAAATCCAAAAAAGAAAAAAGTTTAGGGTCAATTTTTTTTTTCTTTTTTAGTGCACGGAGTATTTGAAAATGGTTGATAGGTAGGAATGTGATTGCATTTTTCTTTAAATTATTTTGATAAAGTACACATTTCTTTGTGAGAATTAATTAACCAAACATGTTAGAAATTGTTAGCAATTCAATACCCAAGCATTTCAAATTCTATGAAAATTTACCTATGTAATTTAAATTTTCATGAAATTTGAAATGCATGGGCAATTCAATTTCCTACATTTACAAAATACCATGTTTGGATGATTAATTATCACAAAAAATTTATTTTATTGAATTTTTAATAATAAATTTTTATATAAAATGAGTAAGGGAGTGTAAACATCATATTTTGTTTAGACATTATTATTTTTTTCAAAAATTAAAAAAAAGAGAAAATAAAAAAAAATTGTGCTCTTAATTATAGTCTTTATTGGTTAGTCTTTTCTTTTGGGCTATAATTATTTAGACTTTTTATTTTAGGCCATAATTTAGTTTTATCCGTGGCATTTCATTAATTAGAGTTTTAATTTAGGCATTGATTTAATTTGGGTTTTATTTTTAGACTTTAATTAATTTGGGTTTTTTTATACCTTAGGATCTTATTTTTGGATTTTAATAAATTTGGGCTCATGTTATTAGTAATTTGGTTTTGAGCATTTTTATTTGGGGATAAATTTTTTAGGGTTTATGTATTTAGTTTAATTTATTATTTATGGCCTGTCTAAGATTAAGCTTTGCAAATCTTGAATAATAAAAACTGACGATCTTTTAATCTAATGTTGCAGATGAAAAATTAGAAGAAATATTCCAGTAGTATAATCTAAATGATTACAAGTATTTTGCAAAATACATCTGTAAAATCTAGAATGCATCCTTTAAGGTAATACAAGAAACTAAAAAAAAAAAGCTTATTATAAAAATGTGGATTGACACAAATAAAAGTATAGTTTAAGAAACAAAATATAATAAGAAAAACTAATAGTGATGAGGAGTATAATCTTGTCACATCTGTGCTGTGCTGCAATCAGTTCTTGATTTAAAAGTTCCGTATCTATCTGTAGAATAAGTTTTTCATCCAAACCAACCCCCATCAAATACTTGTGTAATATGCAACATGCTTATACAATTTTCACTTACAGTTTTTATTAGTGGTGTTAATTAGGACTGCCTGACTGGTCAATATGTGAATTGAGCATCAAAAAAATAGTCCTTAAAAAATTAAGATTGTTTTTGGCCTGACCCTACAAGACTCAACTCTTGAAGGGCCGAGTTGATCCCTGTAAGACTTTTTTTTTTACAAAACCTTTTCATTTTTAAATTTTATTTTTCTCTTTCCCACTTCTAACTTACTTCATGCAAGTATGGAATATTGAGTGTTTGTTGAGAATGTATTTGATGTAAGTTTTTAATTTTTTAAATCTTTATATATTTTAATTTATGTTCTCTTTTTAATAGTGTCTAATATAAGTTATATAACTAATTTGTTAATTGAATTTCTTTGTCATTGTGCTTGAAATGATATATGACTAATTTGAGTATGCATTATTTGAGAGTTAATATGTGAAAAATAATAGGAAGTCTCAGTTATATCTTTATTTGAATGAGTCAAAACTTAAAATTTATTTTTTAGATGTTTTGCAATATTGGAAGGATTATAGACATCGATTTCTAAAATTATTAAGGATGACATGTGATCTACTAAGTATTTCAATCACTACCGTAGCTAATTAATCGGCTTTTAGCATTAGTGCACATGTACCTATAATTGGTTGCATGATTTTGTTCATAATGATAAGCTTATTAACTTTAAACTTGTTTAATTTCTTTATTTTTATTATTATTATTAACTTTATCATAGTTTATGTTTCGTAGATGAAAAAGATGATAATTCAACAATTGCGCCAAATTTATCTAAGCAAGATTCAAATATAATTATCGAGAATGATTGATTAATCTTTTTAATTTTAATTTTATGATATTATCTTTGAATTTTCTTAGAGATTAAGTCTATGATGGATTAATTTTTTTTGTTATATATATGAAAATTTTACATAATTATAATATATTTTTTTAATTTTTATTGTCCTGACTCATTAAGACCATTTTAATTTTTAACCCTGTAAATTTATAGGGTTAAGGCTGGGGTTAAATTTTTTAAACATTTTTAATAAAATGGCATTTTAAACTCAGCTCCTTTAGGCCTAACCCATCAAGGGCCAACCCTTTACAGGTCATGTTGACCCTAAATGACACCCCTAATTTTTATTAACATTATATTGAGCCTCTAATAGGGAAACTATTTTAGTACTTAGATGTGGAAAAAAATATGGTATTATCGTTGCACTATGCGATTGCTGCTTTGATCTTGCCACGTGGTATTTTTGGTAAAAAAACATCACATGGCGAGATCAGATAATTGCATGGTGCAATGTAGTGCCAGATTTTTTCTTCCCAGAAGCCCACTCAAATGCATTACTTTAAGGGGGTGTTTGATACATGAATTCTTCAAAGTTTCTCAAGAATCACAATTGCGAATCTTAGATTCCCATGTTTTGTATAAGAAGAAAAAAAATTTCTCCTAAGAAATTAGGATTCCTGTTAACACTTTTTGAGTAAGTTTCCTATGAAAATTTTTTCATGAAGGGGGTGGTATTCTTAAATTCTCATCTTATAGGAAAATTTTAGGATATCCAAATAACCCTTTTACCCTTCTTCACAAACCACCAAACCCCAAATCTCAAACCCTAAACCACCAAAACCTAAATCCTAAAACCTAAACCCCAAACCTCCAATGCCTAACCCTAACTCCCAAATCTTAAATCTCAAATCCCCAAACCTAAACCCTAAAACCTAAACCCCAAACCTCCAAATCCCAACCCCTAAGCCCTAAACTCCAAACCCCAAATCTCATACCCTCAACCCACAAACCCTAAACCCTAAGCTCTAAACTTACCCTTATTTTTTTTTTAAAATATAAATTTCTTGCAATTTATATATAGGGGTATTTTTGTAAAAATTACCTAAATTCCTAAGAAAATAGCTTTTGAATCAAATATACAATTTTTATATTCTTGGGAACAAGATTCTCAGGAACCATTATTCCCATAAATCATGTTTCTTGGGAGCAAAAAAACTTCTCTCATACCAAACGCCCCCTAAGAGAAGTTTCTAAAATTGAAGAACTCCTTAGCATTTTATGGGGGCTGACATGAATATTCTTTCAAGTGATACCTTGTCTTCTAGATGGACATGATGAATCCTGATCTCTAAAGAGGCTTCTAAACCTTGACCTCTAAAAGACTAATTTTAGGGAAGGAATAAAAAAAAAATCCTTAACCTTGTGAAAATAATTTCAAAGCACAAGAAAGTAATAAAAGAGCAAACCAATAAAGTAGCTTAAACCAAAGCAAATCATGATAAGTAAACAAAGGGGTAAAAAGATAAGGTACCCAATGTCACAACGTGATGGATTGTTAAAATACAAAGATGTTATGAAAAATGGAGTCGCCAGTAATTAATTAAGAGGATAATTGGAATCATTTAAAAAATCCAAAAATTGGCTATTGAAATCAGGGGAAAGGTTCGGCAGTCGAATTACGAGTGGGGAATGTGTTAGGTATTCCACAATATCTATCCCTAAGGCTGATTACCCTATATTGTTTGTACTTAATTTTATTCTATTTTAATTATTTTGATTATCCATTTTTATTAACATGATACAAAGTAGATGAAAGATAAAATAATTAGACCTGACTTACTGTGTAATAGCCTACGTACCGTAATGGGGATTAAAGTCTACGTAGTTCAATATTGTTTTGAATAGCCTAGGGTAGATATATGATCTCAACCCTAAGGTAAGTAGTATCTTGATTTTACCTAGGGTGAATATATAATTTCATCCTTAAGGAGATAATATTTTGATAAGATAATGTGAAATAATAAACCTCTATCCAAAATCTTTAGGGGTTAGGATAATATGAGAGGATAAACTTTCACCTAAAGCCTATGGGTAAAATAAGACAGTATAGAAGAATAAATCTTCATATAAGGCTTAAGACAACATAAGAAAATAATTTTTGACATATTGTTTATGAAGAATTAGGTTAATAGGAAAAATAAATTTTCACAAAAAACCTAAAACATTATAGGAAAATAATTTTTCATATAATGTATGAAAAAAATAAGTAAATGAGAGATTAAATATCTACACAAAACTTAACGTAATAAGAGAATAATTCTCTATATTACGTTTTACAAAAGGAATGGAGATCTTGGAAAACACCTTAGAGGAAAAAAGATAAAAAGCCAAACTTTATCATTTAAATTTCATGTTTCTTTTCTACTTCGGGTCCTTAAAACGCAATTTGGGATTTTTGGTAATTTATAAAAGTGGGATGTAGGTCTTGTAACAAAACTCTATAATCCCATTTTCTCTTAGAAAGATATTAAAGTGGGATTTGGGCTTTGTACCCATTTGCAAAAACATATGTTAAATATAAAGTGAGCTTTAAATTTTGTCATAAAACATGCATTATTAAGGTATTATTATTATTTTTTTAAAAAAATCCTTCTTCTAAGAAAGGCATTTGAGGCCCAAGGCATTAAATTTTAAAGCCCAAAAGATTAAAAACTTTGTCTTGTAAGAATTTTGTAATACCTTACCCAAAGGCATTTGGAAATTAGTAAACAAAACTTCTAAAATATATGGGCAAAGTAGGCTCTTGAAACCCAATATTTGGAAAGAAATATTCTCAACAATTTTAATTCTCACAGGGGAGTCAGGCACAAATCGGGGTTGGATGGAAAAGATTTAATCAAAATTTTTAAGCATTTATGGTAAAATCCCTTCGAACTAAACCTTCGTTAAATTTTTCGAATACAACCAATTTCCATAAAACATTTAATAAAGGCTCCTATAGTCAAAATATCACTTTATCTAATAGAAAATATCTTTTGAGCCTAAGATCCTTTTATTCATTATCAAATAGAGAGCACGGAGCAGCTTTCAGTTGTACCAAAATAAAATTACAGCCAAAATAGAATAATAATAAAGAGATAACAAGGATCCATAACACCAGGAGGGGCTTATGACTTACAAAGAGAAACTAGGTCATGAACATGATAAGCTATTACAAACCCAAATACCCAAAAACATTATACAACCCAAATAAAATTTATACATCTCAATTAAAAGAAATAATGGAAAGAAATAACACTTCAATAACACAACATACTCAACACAACATACATTAATCATAGAAACATGAAAATAATTGTTTTTGAAAGAAGTATTTCATGCTTACAACTGACTAGGAGACACAAACCAAACAAATTAGTTTTAACCCATTAAACTCAATATGGAATTAGAAGCCAGAGAATTCAAGTATTATGTACAAGAACAAAGGAAATACCAAAGGATAATTGTACCCTTAGCTAAACCATCTAAACATACAACCAAAAGCATGACGTAAATAGACAAGAAATAGGGTTAGCTTTGAACAAAAGGCAACCTTAAACACCTTATCAGCATCATGCACTAAACCAAAGATAGAGCCTAGCTTGAATCAATAAACCAAAGCCTATTTTAGACCCAAATCATGAGTGACTTTTGAACCAAAATAAAATCAAACTTGAATCAACATACAGGCTGATTAGATTTGAATACACAGGTTTTACAATGCTGATTAATATCAACTTAACCCATAACTGAAAATCCAAATTTAAATCCACAAACTTGAATCACAAAATGATATTACTTTGATTTAGACACTAGATTTCACATCTGAACCCGCAAACCCACACATTATGTATGGTTTATGATCAAAATAAAATTTGATTAAAATTAATGAAGCACAACCAATTATCAGCATGATATTTTGACCCATAAATAAATATCAAATTAGATTAAAGAATGCTTAACCACAAACCTAAACTCACCAAGGTCATTTATGAATACACCCCTTTCGCCCATAGGTACACTTAAACCCTCCATCACATTTAAAAAAATAACAGCATGCAAACAGGAAATAGAAGGAACAAATTACTGCATGTATACGAAAAAGGCTTAAACATCCCAAACCAAATACTGCAGATCATGATTTACGCATAAAATGGAAATGATTGAAATCAAAACTTTGTTAACAGCACAAGAACATAATCATATTTGACCAAGAAAAATATAGGTCCAAAATACCAAAAAATCATGATCCGAATCAAAGATTAATATCACTTCTTGTCGGAGAAGGTCTCAAGGCAATAATAATAGAATTAAAAAATAGGGACCAAATTAAGGTACAAGAATAATATCAAAGGATTCTAACACATTAAACACCTAACATGCTTTAAAACAAGACGGAACTTCAATCAATATCCTTAACTCGTACTAAAACTAGCATTAACCAATGGTATAAAAATTAGATACAGCACCTAATCAAACACTCACTTTTAATCAACAAGGCTATGGGCCCAAAAACCATTTTAAATCAATAATTTCATAAACTTGAGGTCCCAAAATCATTTCAATCAACGTACCCATGGACTCAAGTCATTTCCAAAGCAACAAAGTTCACATCAGAACCAATATTCAATATGAAATCAATATTAAATCAACAATTTAAAACAGAAACAAATCATTACCACCAACCAAATTGAATTCAAAACTCACAAAATCATGTTTAATCCATCAAGTTAAAAAAAAAACCCAAATTATCTTGAAGTAATCAAGTTATGAACCCATGGACACATCAACTACAAGCTATACC
>JASKGM010000009.1:19575949-19589163 GCA_034509205.1 Ceratonia siliqua | reverse complement strand
ATCCCCAATTTCCTCTTTCTTCTTTTCATCAATTCTCCGAGCTTCGCTTGCCATTAGCTTAATTTTCTCAATTTTCATTTCCAATTCAAGTTGATCCTCCACATGAAAGGCATTGTTTGCATTAGCAGCTCGCTTAGTTATCCCAATCCCATTGATAAAAAAGTTACTTTTTTCCCTTCCATCCCCAGCTTTCAGGATCGAACAATCACGGCCCAGAATCCAAACCGAACAAACAGTCTGAAACACAAAAACCCCGATCAAATATGCGCCGTATTTCATGATAGACCTCGCAGAAAGTTTACCAGCAACTCCATGGCATTCTCCAGTGGTCTCAGACGAGTGATATTTCCAATTTATCACCTTCTCCAGCAGTGGTGCGGGTTCCATCGGCGGTAATCTCAACACAAAGGTCGTGTTCCTTAGGGGTTTGAGGAGAGAGGATTAAAGTACTGGATTGCGGAGGCAGTTCTTGTGGTAAAAGAGGAATGATGGGTTCGTAGGGTTCATTGAGGGTTTTCAGAATTTTGGGTCGCAAATAGTTTTTCCTATGCCTGATTCTCGATGGATTTGGAGTGGGAATTGAAGAAACTACTAGCAGAGGATAGGTTCGGCTGGTATTGGGGCTACAGGAAGGTGTCAGGAGGGAGAAGACGGTGCAATGCGTACCTGCCATTGGTGAGGAAAGAGGAAGCTCTGTTGGGGTTCAAAATTTCAACTTGAACATGCTCTGATTTTCTTCCTAGGCCTGTGGGTCAGGGCTTTATCCATCCTTTACACGATCAAACCTTTAGGCCCAAAATGAAATGGAAGCAAATAGTAAGTCGATTTCTCGCTGCCCGACCCGTTACAAAGCTAAGCCTAAGCTGAGACAACAGCAACCTTTGTTTTTTGGTTGAAGATGACATTTTGATTAAGACGTTAATTAAGAAAAGTGAAACAGGGTCCAAACCCAATTATAGATTCGCATGTTGCCAAAATCCTGAAGTTGAAATTTACGCTTCAGCTTCTACGGCTGTCTCTTCTCATCCATCAACCATGGCTTCAAAAGCTTACGTCTCTCTTTCCGCCAGATCAATGGCACCGGTAAAGCCGTCTTTTACAGGTTCTCTTTCTATTCGAGCTCCTCCAACTCTCGATGATTCTGAATTTGATGTTTCAAGTAATGGTACTAGTATTGATAGTGGGTCTGAGTCTGAGGGCTTTGTGAGTGGTGAGGAGTCCGAAATGGCCTTGGCAAGGCCATTTGTTGTTAACCAAGAAGCAGACCCAATAGATAATGCATGTGAAGAGGAAGAAGGGAGTGTTGAGGTTGATGACTTCGCCCCTCCTTTTGAATTACCCGCTATGCATCATACAGGTTTGCGGGTTATGCCCTTTGCCCAGCTGTCTAGCTACGACGATGAAGAGGAGGAGGAAGAGGTGAGTGAAGTGGAAGGTGATGAAATGTTGAGTGTTGTGAGGGTGCCAACCATTGGTATGCCGGAGAACTTTGTTAGTTTGCCCAGAATTAATGCACTGGATGTTCAGGAAGAAGAGCCCCAAACTTTGATGTTAATGGATTCTTCGACTGTTAACCAATTCTCCATTGCAAATGAGTTAACATTTGTCAATCCTATGAGTTCTGATAGTTTTATTGAAGCTGAAAATGGGGTTGCGAGTATCAGGACAGACAAGAGATTGGTTGTGGGTGAGCAGAACCAGACTCAAGATGGAATTCTTGAAGATAGAGTAGAAGTTGAATATTCGATTGCAACTGATACAGATATTATGTCACAGTATTCACAAAATAGTTTGAATAGTGAGCAATTTAATAAAGTAAAAGTAGCATCAAATGAGTTAGAGAGTGAAGTGGAAGGTGATGAAATGTTGAGTGTCGTGAGGGTGCCAACCATTGATATGCGGGAGAACTTTGTTAGTTTGCCCAGAATTAATGCATTGGATGTTGAGGAAGAAGAGCTCCAAACTTTGATGTTAATGGATTCTTCGACTGTTGACCAATTCTCCATTGCAAATGAGTTAACATTTGTCAATCCTATGAGTTCTGATAGTTTTATTGAAGCTGAAAATGGGGTTGCGAGTATCAGGACAGACAAGAGATTGGTTGTGGTGGAGCAGAACCAGACTCAAGACAGAATTCTTGAAGATAGAGTAGCTCAAGGTGAATATTCAATTGCAACTGATACAGATATTATGTCACAGTATTCACAAAATAGTTTGAATATTGAGCAATTTAACAAAGTAAAAGTAGCATCAAATGAGTTAGAGAAAAAAGAAGGCTTGAAACTTGATGGCATAGATAGACTCGAGGGAGGCACCATAAAATTGATTGAGACTGGTGCAGTAAGCATGAATTCCATAACACAAAGAAAGTTGGAGGTGGACGCCAAAGAGACCACTGAAATGGTGGAAGCAACTTCAATTATGATTGATGACTCCAGCTGGTTGAAATCCAATATTGAGGATCATAATAAACACAAAATGGTGAGAAGGAAGAATCCTCAAACACAGACTGATTTTAGCCATACAGGTGAACTTGTATCAGATGCCATTTCTAAAAATATTGAATGTACAGGAAGAGATCCCATATTTTGCCTCCCTACTCAAGAAGCTGCAGCTAATGGTAGTCAAGGTTTCAATCTTGATGGAGAAAGTGAGTATGAGAAGCTGATAAGCATAACCAAATCTGCAATCTCAAAAGTCAAATTGCATGATGCTTCTGCCAATTTTGAATCAAGTGATGATGCTTGTGAAGGTAACAATATTCTTAGTGTTGAGTCTGCCAAATTTTCGGACCCAAGATTATTTCAACAGACTGTATGTTCCATGAACGTAGAAACAGGGCTTGATTTGGGAGACACGGTAAAAAGAGAAGCTGCTGTTGATTTAAACACAATAAGTCAAGAATCCAAAAGAGCTGGTTCTGCTCCAGATGGACATGTAGAAGGCTTGATTTCAGTTGGCCTTGAGCAGTTCATGGAACAAATTTCAGCTCTCTCTACTCTTTTGGGTTCCAAAGGTTCTGGAAAGAACTCTCAACAAGAACAGACAGACAGAAATTCACATGAAAAAATGAACTTACTGAGAGATGATGCAAAAGAACAATTACTTTGTACAGCTAATAGTGGTGAATCGGATTGCAACAGAATTACAATCACCTCTGTTGATGAATCCAGTGTTATCTCTGTGAAAGATCTGGCTAGTTTCAGTTATTTACCAGATTTGGAAGGTCCGGCTGTATTCAAGCACAATGTAAGTGACAAAGAAAAGGAAAAAGTTGAAAAGACACAGGCCGTAAGTGTGAAATTCTTAAGGCTAGTCCAGCGAATAAATTTGTCTCTCAATGATTCCTTTGTTTTAAAAGTTTTATACAGATTAGCTTCAGATATTGAGAGGCGTTCTAATCAGGAATTTGTCATTGAATCAGCAAAAATTTTGGCCAAGAAGCTTGAAGAAAATGGTAAAGATGATTTAGACTTTTCTTTGAACATTCTAGTTCTTGGGAAAAGCGGAGTGGGAAAAAGTGCAATCATTAATTCTATTTTTGGTGAGATGAAGGTCAAGACAAGTGCATTTGAACCTGCCACAACTTCTGTGAAAGAGGTTGCCGGAACGATACATGGAGTCAAGATCAGAATCCTCGACACACCTGGTCTCAGGTCCCCTATGAAGGAGCAAGCCTTCAACCGAAAGATATTGTCATCTATAAAGAGTAGTATGAAAAAGTTTCATTTAGATGTCATTCTCTATGTTGATCGAGTAGATGCCCAAACCAGGGATCTCAATGATTTGCCGCTATTAAGGTCCATCACAAGTTCTCTCAATCCATCAATATGGCAACGTACTATTCTTACTCTGACCCATGCTGCTTCTACTCCTTGGGATGGACCATCAGGATGCCCTCTAAGCTATGAGGCATTCGTTGCTCAAAAATCCCATCTTGTTCAACATTTGATCAGCCAAGCAGTAGGTGATATGAGACAGGCAAATCAAAGCTTCATGTGTCCAGTGTCCCTTGTTGAGAACCATCCAGTATGTGGAAAGAATAGATATGAGGAATGTGTACTTCCGAATGGACTTAGGTGGAGAAGCCAATTATTAGTTTTGTGTTTCTCTCAGAAGATACTATGTGAAGTGTCTTCTATGGCAGGGCCTCAAACTCTTTTTGACCACTGGAAGCATTTTTTCTTCCAGGACCACTCCTCATCGCTGGGCCATCCATTGTCTTCTCTGTTGCAGTCTCAGGCTCATCTAAAATTCTGTGCCAATTGGGGTTGGCTCAGAGAACACTTGGGAAACGTATAGGATGAATATTAGAATGTGTAAGCAGCTTCCACCGTTCAAACCAATTAGGAAATTCAGCAGCTTCAAAGAAAAGCTATATTCGAGGAATATGATCAATGGTTGAAGCTCCCAGAAAAGAAATAGCGAAGAGGAGATAAAAGGATTCTGGATTTCAAGAACTAAAGCAGATACATCGAACTATTGTATCTTTTAGTGATTTGAGATTTCCTCTTGCTGGAATTTGGATAGTTAATTACCTATCTGGGTATACTGAAAAGTGTTTATCCTTTTAAATCTACTGCATCTGTCTTTCATATTTCATCAATCATGTTATGTTGAAGAATGGGGCACAATAATGTCATATTATAACAAAGATCGACATTATTTATAAAATTCATCACTTAATTAGTGAACTTTACATATTTAGGATCCTGATCTTAAATGTATAATAGCAAATATTGTGCATTTGGCAAAATTCATTCTATACAGTACCATGGCCTGTTTTAATTAGTTTCTTCTTTTTTTAAAAATAAATTTCCAGAAAGGTAATTTTTATCACTTTAGATTAGCTTTCCTTGAACGCTGACTGAATTAAACTGTGATTTTGGTTTTTAAGAAGCTAATGGGCACGCTACTTGATATGCAGATATTGTGAAACACGGCTTCAACCTACCGCATAAACTCTTCTCACGCTATTTTGAAAAAAATATTCTTTGCAGTGTTAATAATCTTATAAAGGCAGATTTAACTAAACAAACAACCAAATATAATATTACACGATCTCCCAGAATTTGCCAGGCATAAATATTAAACATATTGCTGGTTAAATTTTGATGTAATCGATTTAGGGTGTGCAGCACAACCACTCAACAGAATAGATAACCAAAAGGGGGTGCCCAAATAAAGACAGCCACACAGTCCCCCTTCTTGCTGCAGTATTGGCAGATTCATGTTACAAACATAAGGCCGGTTAGCATCAACAACAATTTAAAGATTGTGCATCACTGAATCAATCTGTGCACATGAATTAGGCGAAGGCTGTTGCATGATATCAGGTTCATCTAAATCCTGAGATTGAATATGTATGTCCTGTCAAAGAAGTTAACTGTCAATGACAACGCGCATGATAACCCAAAGAAAAAGTAGATTGCTTTGCTCTTTTTAATTATTAAATCTTTTAATGCAATTTATTCAACAGACTTGCAACCCTAGAAGGGCCCACTTTGGGAGCAGCCACTGCTTGGCCCAAAGAATAATTTTCAGGTAGACTTAATCTATCAATTTTTTTTAGACCAAGTCAATACAAAATAACCACATGTACATATTAATTAACTTTTTAATACACCTCTCTTCTGACGTGTATATGATTATTTATCATTTCCTTAGAATTTCAACTCACATGCGAACAGGGAAGGGTAAGTAGATGATAATAAATTCAATACCTGTGTGTGTAGGAGTGGTTGTGGTTGCTGGTCCTGGGTTAATGCATAGACTTGAGGTTGAGACATTCTGTAGTAAGGTTCTTTCAGATCAAGTTTACAGGATGATGTTTGAAGAATCCCTCCTTGTTCAGCACCGGGGCCCCACATTTTAGCTAATGCAAATTGAACCATTGCCCATTAGCAGCACAATGCAAGGTAACGTTAATAACAAGGAAGAAAAACAGCAGGTACCAACCCGACAATGTTAGATATATTGTATAACTCTGTGCATTGTGGGCAATCATATGCAGCCTCCCAGTAATTTCTTGTCCTGCCATGACATAAATTGGCTGGGAGAGAACACAGCGTAACTGGTACCAGTGGGTTGTTGGTGACCCGGGGGCAGTGGTAAGCCACCTTTGCACAGTACTGTAAATTTGGACAATTTAATATAAATCAACGGATGGGAACAGTGCGAAAATCTTGATAAATAGAAAAGCAGACTAAATATTACTAATTAAAATAGAACCGTTACCTTCCATTGAACAGTACATCAAACCAACAGGCCAACCCATGTACTCTGGCACCTACAGAGGCTACGAATCTCAAAGGAATGTCTATTTCATACAGCTCTTCTTCCTGCAGAATCAATTTGCAAATGTGATTGTGATTAACGGTACACAAGTTAAAAGGCAACTTTATTTTAAGCATCAAAGAATAGAATAAGACAATAAATACAAATAAGTTCACAACCAGGAGTAGATCTAATTATGTAATAACCCCACATAGCACGGCTGTGTTAAAAAATGTTTGAAAAGCTATTTTCTTTTTCCGAAGGGCAACTCAAAAGTAAGGTAGACAATACATGCATTTGCTTTTTGACAACAGGAACATTTACTAAAGATTTTTCAAGTCAGAAATTGTTACTTTAGAAGGATATCTAAAAAATGAGAATCTGAGATGAAACCAAAATACATCAGCTTGTTTCATGAAAGAGAGGAGTTTGTCAGTACCACCAGAGATTTGCTCACCTTGAGATAATAATAAAACAATGAAAAAATCTCAGCACATAACATGAATGTATCCAAAAATTAAACCCTTACCTTTATTTTGGTGAAGTCTAAAACATGGAACATTGAAGGAGCTATTAACAATCTTGGATCAAATGCATCCACCACGGGCTGTATGGAGGGGGAGGCGGGAGATGGAGCACATGTCACAAATTTAAGTACCACAACAGTCAATTTTATGAGGCAAAATGAACTATTTCTTAATAATGTACAAAAATGAAAACCTCTAGTACTCAGCAGTGAACATATCCAATCTGCTAACATCCTCCAAATCCCCCTGTAAGTCCTTTACATGATGGCATGCAAGTTGAATGTATGACTGATTCAAAAGAATTTGAGACTAATGTAGGAAGAAGGATATCATATGCTGACAGAGGGCACAAACTGTCATAGATCCATTTCTTCCATTCTTTCATGACAAACAGGAGCAGTTGCCCATTTGACCCTTGACAATGCATATCTATATGTCTGTCATTCTCATCTTAAATTATTTATATGTTGTAACCTCCACAAGTATGTAAGCATTAAAAGTTAAAAAATAAGAGCCAAAACTCTTAGGAACCACCGGGTGAGACCTAAACACAGAATGCATGCAACAGGACCACAAACAAGAGAGAGAGAGGAGAGAACAAAATAATAAAGGACTCCGTAGACAAGAACTCCTCCAAGAATTCTGTATAGGAAACCCCGCATAGCCTAATAGACCATTCGAAAAAGGGACAATGTACAATCCTCTTTAGCCTTGCTTTGTGAATACTATATCCTATGTTCCTTTAATTTGATAAACATCACCATTGGTGCAACAAACAGGTGCAACAAACAGGCATGACATGTCCTTTGTTTGGAGTAGGGGGAGGGTAACCCTCAAACAACCATTTTAAACTGCAATACTGCAATGTCTAAAAGCAGTATGCTTTTTCTGTAGGAGAAATTATTAATGTTTAACAAATTTCTATGGCCAACCTGCCAAGTATAATACCTGAGAAAAGTATCCTTGAAATGCAGTCCCATATAATGGTTTCAAATCTACACCATAATAGTTTTGTTGCTGCCAAAAGAGGGCCTGAACAGAAAGAACATTAAGAAAAAAATGCATAAACATAGAGAAAGACAGACAAAAGAGCAATTGGAAAATAGGAAAGAAGTTTACTTAGCACTTAGGGTAAGAGAATGCTAGACCATGATACAATTCAAGCACATAAAATTATGAAACAACCGCTAAGGAAGTGGATTCTACCAAAAAAAAAAAGGATTTTGTTTCATTTTCAGTTTTTTAAACCCCATTTAACGGAAGAATGTACAATTGAATTTCATTTGAGTGGACAGCTGAAGTAAAAGCAAGCACAGCTGAGTGACAGAAACTTCAGATCATCAAAGGTGGCAATTTTGTGATCCTGTTCTACAAAGCTCAGCCTCTTTCACATTACCTTGCTGCCAAATTGATTCTTTCAAAGATTTATATAAGTATGAGATATATTTAAAAAAAAAGTATGATCGCACACCTTATTAGCGATTTCAACAAACAAATATTCATCACTGAAAGGTGCCATGTGAATCCTACACCAGTAATCAATTCACGGTCATCAGAAAGCAAATATATTATTAAAAAATTTTAAGCACATACAGTGGTGGATAAGAGAACTGCAAGCCTTCAAATTCTAACCTTATTAAACCAAAAAATAAAGCTTTTAGAACAACCAAGTATCTGGATTTTGTAAAATAAAATCATCTCTAGTGCCTTTATAAATCAAAATGCAAATGTATGTGTAAAGATATGAAAGACACATTTAAAAACAAAATTTTCTTGGATATCTTTGTGATCAACATTGAAGTTGCGATAGAAAGTACCATTCAGAATCATTATTCTTAGAAAAAAAATTTGATGAAAAAATGCCACAAAGGGCAGATAACTATCACTGCCAGTAACCTGGCTTAGTGGTATAATATCCTCATTAATCAAAAAGCAGAGAGGGTATTTCCACATTAAAATTTACCTTCCCACTGTAGGAAACATTCTTGCATCACGAGTGAGAAACCTATCTCTGGCAATGACGTAAGACTCCAGCATTCTTTCATTAACTAACAAAGTGCCTGCACACCAATGGAGAAAATTTCATGACTTTTTAAACAACTAAACGAAACAGTCAAAACATCTTACACTAATTTCCATATTACTCTGGCCATTTCCAAGTTTATAAGCCATGACTAACCCTACGGTATAGAGACCTTTAACAGTCTTGAGGCTGATAAATATAGGAAACAGTGAGAGAAAAAAAACTATTGATTACAACTGTACATAACTTATACATGGAATACCAGCATCATTCTCCAGATTGACTGAAGAAAGTAGAATAAGAATATCTGCTTACCCATGGGCTCAGAGATCAGAATATCTGCTTTCTCTGGCAATTCAACATCCTCAACTTTGCCTTTGATCACCTATATATATTACACAACTTAGTGCCCTTAATTATGAGATAGCTAATTAGCAATCACTATGGCAGAAAACTAGGAAACGAATCTCACAGTTATTCGTTGACCCAGTATAGGGTTCCCAGCTATAAGCTTCTGTGCATATTCTGCCATTTCAGATGCTTCCACAGCATAAACATGTTTTGCACCAGCCTGGGAGAAAATAACAGAATAACAAACACTTAATACAAAGCATTGGATGTTGGTGGCAGGAAAGAAGCCTTGAATTTTCAATTAACCAGAAGCACTGGCACTTATCATACACCACAAAGAGTTAGTCACTAGAGTTGAGCTACCTGAGCAGCAAATAATGACAAGATTCCACTACCAGCACCAACATCCACTACCACACGACCCATGAAATCAGCACGGTTCTCAATAACGGCAGCATAATAGGTTCCTGACAAGATCATCAAAGAATTCATCAGGAAAAGGTTAAAGAAAGGCACTTCAGAGACCCATTTAGAATCAAGCTGTTAATTTATTAACTGAAATTCAAATAGAAGGAACCATTAGAATACAAAATGGTATAACCTGTCCTCACATAGTCCTGCAACATATTTTGCTGATGCAGAAGTTGTCCATAATAATGGAAATACAATTTTGCAGATGATGGCTCTATCTTATCATCAAATTTGCCTTTTGAAGTTGAAATAGTTCCATTTGGTAAGTTTAATCCTGGATTTAAAAAATCGGGCTTTATTTATATATATAATGCAACATGATTATGCAGTCAAACGAGGAATAAATAACGCTGATACAATGACATGTGATAATGAAGTGAAAATAAATTTAACAGTGCAAGCAAAATAAACACTGAAAAGTATTTCTACCACAGAAGTGTAAGATATGTTCATGATCCATTTTGAATACATAGAACTTTAGCCAATGAGATATTGGGGTAGAAATTATTTAACATGGGAGACTGTCTCTGAACACTTATTAAGGTGCCAGCCGCATAAAGAAAAAGGTAAGAGCAAGTCATAAGAAAAACAAACTCTACCCAGAGAATAACAATTAAAACGAGATCCAAAGCAACACTAGAGGCACTATAATAAGAAAATCATCCAATGAATAGTAAGATATCCTAAGTTACTCTGTTTCACTTCGATACCTGTCATCAAGCAAGGATTCACTAGCTTTACAAATTCTGCTAGCTTGCCATACATCAAACTTCAAAATTTTACGCAATTCACGGAAAAGAAAATCGTTTAACCAGCCAAATAAGTTTAAAAAGTATGGATACTTTTTTTTAAGTCATAATAATGAAAAAAAACTGCACCTCTTCATATATTTCATGCTTCATGTATCTACTTACTAATATTCACTCGCTGTACAAACTTCATTCTGACTACCAAACATGAACTGAAGTAATCAAAATAAACTCAGTTTGCCATGTCCTTTGTTATTAATCTTTTTTAAATAAAAAATCATTTAGAAACCAAAGAAAAATAAAAGCATGAAGACACGGAAAAGGTCTTCTCTGATCTGCAACTTAAAATTGTATCAGACCACAGTAGCCTTTCAGTAAGGTTTACACAAATTTCCAAAGCAGCACCTTGAACATTGACTTCCTTCTTCCATTGCTGGAATACACAATGGAAGGCCCCACTGTCCTCCTCATTTTTAAACTGGATAGCAACTCCCCTGGAATATGATGTCTGCTTCAAAAGTAGCACGTTAACAGGAATAATATTTGGCAGTACATCAACAAATCACACAACAATGATTTTACAACATTGTACTATGCATATCTCACAAGAGCATTAACATCAGGACATAGATCAAAATATTAAAGAACATAGAATTTAGCAGAATTATCAAATGTAATACAAACTCAAATTTCTACATTAAAAAAAAATCACAGGTTTTCTGAAATTCCAACCAAATAAAACAATATCAGGTGATGCTACTAGTACAAGGCCATGAAACTAGATTTTTCTGCAATACGATTATGTACATACCTCTTTACCAACGTCAGACCCTTCCACCATGCAAACCGATTGAACAGGACCTAACTTGAATAGCTGTAAACCACAAATCGATAATCATCAAGCAATTATAACCACAATAGCCGTTTAGCACATATCTCTCATTCACTGCATACTTCGACATTAAGCCGGGGGGGGGGGGGGGGGGGGGATAACCCCCCCCCCCGATAATCCCGCATTGGCGGAATTTAAAA
Organism: Ceratonia siliqua; assembly: GCA_034509205.1. Taxonomy (NCBI): domain Eukaryota; kingdom Viridiplantae; phylum Streptophyta; class Magnoliopsida; order Fabales; family Fabaceae; genus Ceratonia; species Ceratonia siliqua. Next base: position 19,577,734 of record JASKGM010000009.1, on the reverse strand, counting down.
CATGATTCTAAAATAAAATTATAAGTGCAGAATTAATACTGCTTAATTTGTTCACTGATTTCACCGAAGTTGGTAAAAAAACATATTATAGCTCAAAAGTTACTTTCCATTTTCTTCCCCTGTTTTCTACCGCTTACTCACAAGTCAACCAAAAATAGAAGAAGAAAAAAGGAAACCAAGCAAATATACGTTCAAAACCAAACAGAAACGAACCTGAGCAGTTCGAAGGTCAACATTGAGAGCAATCTGCTGAGATTCATGGTGAATTTGCAGCTCCGCCACGGAACCGTCGCACCTGAAGCGAGCAATCCCCGAGAAAGCAGAAGCAGCCGAGTAGAGCTCAGCAACTGATGCCAACGCAAACTCTCGTTGCTTCCACTTTTTCCCCTCTAAACCCTCCATTACCGTCCTCTCCAGCAAGCTGAAGCCGAGCCACAACGTTTTTCTTCTTTTCAAAAAAAAAAAAAAACGTGTATATGTATAAATATAGTATATAAATATGTGTGTAAGAAGCTTTTTTAAAAAGTGACAAAAATAGAACTAGGGTTTGTGTTTGGAAGGGGAAGAAAGAGGAGGGTACTTGAAGAATTTGAGAATCGCCAAAGAAAGAGGTGTTGGGCTTTTATAGTGTGTTGCTTTCATTTCATGGTGGATTCAGGTAGGCGCTTGATTTTGGCCGAACTCTGAAACGTCACAACAGTTCACAGGCACAGTATGCCCACGCGCTCCGCTTTGGTTTGGTGGTGGAATCTGGTGCTTCGCAGCCACGAAGATATTGGTGATATACGGTTACGTGTTCGTTCCTGAAGAACGCCTATCTTCTTAACTTTGATATAGCTTTTAACTTTGACTAAACTTTCAGTTTCAGTTATTCCCTGTAAGCAAATTTTTTTTAAAAGTATATTTGATTTAGCTTTGAATTGGTAATTCTTAATTTTAAAAACAACTAGAACATCATTAAATCATAAACTTATTGTTCGCTGTAAGCAATCTTTTATTCTTTAGAAATATGATACATTCCTTCCTTTCTTTCTTTCTTTTTTTGAAATATTCGTTTATTTTCATATTCATATAATTCTTCTGTTAATTTTAATGTTCTTTTTATAAGAAAACAATTCGTAATTTACCCAAAATGTAATGGTTAACATTGAGGTTGGGCTTCAAAACACAATTATGATTAAACTAGAAAATCTTAATCTGGCATGTGGAGTTGTGATTAAGTTGATTATCACTTAAACCCTTCTATTAATTTTAGTAACAATTTTAAAAGGTTTCAATAATATTTTTTGGAGTGGAAAAAAGCATCGTGAGTTTGGCTGTCATGATTTTGATTTGAAAACAATTTGATTTAGTGGGATATTACCCGAGGGGTAAGGGCTCTCTGTCCATTACTAAATTGAGAAAACTGCCAACTAGATATGCTGTCTTATACAAGTTGCAGACCAGACTAAATGACAGTACAGGTGAGACCTTTCTTTTGCTTTATAGTGATGATTGGCGATTTAGGTTGCCCTGTGTTTATTTAGTTTGCATTTTGCAACTACATGCTGTGAAGATTATAGGATATCCTCCCTTTATTTGTAACAAAAGATAAGAATGGAAGAGATTATGATTTTTGCCATCAGGTGACCAAAATGTGTTTCAATGTCTCCTTCAGAAGCTTCTCTGAACGCATTCACTCATACATCATTCCGCAGGACTAATTCAAATATTGTGAATATCACTACTACATAGCTATCCCAGCTCTGGCAGGATTCCAGAGATAGATATGGTGCACTTAATCCA
>JASKGM010000009.1:19537366-19567213 GCA_034509205.1 Ceratonia siliqua | reverse complement strand
AATTTCTTAAACGCCATTTATCTTTTTCCTTTACTTTGTCATAAAATGAAGACAGTAATTTGATCAATAACTTAGTAATTTGCAGTTATATGTCAGGTTTGGAAATTTTAGGTTGTTAAGTAATATATTCTGATTTCTGTCAGGGATATGCATATACCTAGATACTTAATTAATGTACCATTAATTTATTTGAGAAATCCCCTGAATCCAGAAGATATGGTGGTAATCTATGCACCAATCTGTTTTTGATTTACTTGTAGGAGAGTTGAATGTTGAATAAGGTTGTTGTGATACTGGCATTTAAGGTGCACATACAAAGTGCTCTTGCTTATGTTTAATGTTTTTTCATTTCCAGGGAGATGCTGACAGTGCATTAGACCGTTTGTGGCAGAAGAAGAGAGTTGAAATCAAGCAACAGTGAAGGAGGATGATAATTTTGTTTTCTTTTTAGTTCTACTCTTGCAAGGGATATTTGAGAATTATGATTGAGAGTTTCTATTAGTTAGTTATGAACGCTGCAACATGTTTTGTCTTTACCACGGTACGGACAACTACATTTCCTTTCTAACTCACTGGTAGTCTGATATATTTGAAATATTTGGTTGTTTGGTCCTACTCTAACTGCAGCGTTGTTCTAGAGTGTTCTTTGTGGGGTTGGTTTAACTCATGCATTTCTAGCTATGGATAAGCTCTCTACAAGTTTCAGAATGATAATGGTCTGATTGGAGTAAATCGTTGTCCAACTGCGTTTGGAATAATTGTTTAACGTCGTCACTTGAACATAATAATGCGTAGACATATTTTGTTTTGGCTGTTTTCTTTTTGTCTAAAAATTGTTTGGCCCAAACTAAAAAATGGCCAACCCATGATCACCTCCAGTTTAAATTATAACTTATTTTCCTTGTTTGTGTACTAAGAAATCGTAATCACGAGTTTAACTTTAAAATTCAATTAATGCTTGATCATTAGTTATGGGATGGCAATGGTATTGAGATGGGATTGCACTTTGTTGCTTGGAATAAAGTCATTCAACCAAGGTGCTGTGGTGGCCCAGCTATCAGGTTCGATCGCCTTAATAACGTTGCTTTGTAGGGAAAGCTAGTCTGGCAGCATTCACGTGGAAGTGACTCAAGTGAGTAAGCTCTACTGCTCTGGTTCAAGATTATCCACATGTTTTCTTTTTTGTGGATGGTAGATACAGCATAGCTGTATAATTTGAGCCTTGTAGGTGATTGCCTTAAATAGCAGATACGTGAGCAACTCTAATTGGTATCTTGAAGCGAGACTGCTTAACATGCATTCAAATGGTAATGACTGCAGATTCAAGAAAACTTGCTTCACATTCACTACCCGGTTGGCACATTCCTTTTAGATGCCTCTAAATCTTGTAATTAGTTGAAGCCCTTTGCTAAAAATCATATATTATAGACGGGGCACAAGGGGCAAGGACAACTTTATTTCTTTAACATACAATACAGCAGACGAAAAAACAAAAAAAATGTAATGTTATCTCAATTCTCATGGAGATGGTCAAACATAAAAATTTCTCGTGTATGTCACTGAACAGATAATGAATTCTCATTAGTTCAATAATAAGATATATTATTCAAGGAAATTGGGTTTACAATTCTACAATAAAATTGAAAAAAAAAAATGCTGCAGGTCTGCGAATCCAACCACACGATTTAAACAAATCTCAGGAGAACCCGGTATCATTATAATATACTATAAACAAGAGTAAACTAGACACTAAACAAATCACAAAATAAACTTAGCTCATAATCCCTTATACAATATTCACATGAAATATCAGTATCATAATCTTCATCCTCGTTTAATGAAGGCCATCCTCTAGAAAAAAATTTTAGCCTCCCACTGTTATCACATGTATTGGAATGGCACAAAGGTCTGCCATTTCGTACCACACGATTTCTCACCCACATGCCCCAGATAAAACCCTCTACCCCTTTCCTGCATCTTTTAATACACTTGGACATTCTCAAATAATGTAAAAGTTCAAGTCCCTGTTTTCTCAGTTCTTCATCTTCGGAGCATATCAGAATCATACTATATACGTACTTTGCTTCTTTATGACCCTTTTGGGAAGCCTTTCTCAAACTCTCAAGACCTGACTTTAACTGTAAGGAACTAAAGTATTCCATCATTCCTTCTCTGTACAAACTCTCTGAATTCCCGCTTTCTATGCAACGTTTCAAGAATGAAGATTCCTTGTCACTGGTAAACCATGGAACTAATGGAAATTTCTCCATTGATACATGTTGATATACATAATCATCGTCTGCAGCATGAAGAAAGTCTCTACAGCTTATTTTGGCCTTATAGAGGTCAGAGACCGAACCGGAGGCAACCCGTGCGAAAACTTCCATTAACAACTCTTTTGGAAGCACTTTTATGTTGGAGGAGGACCCGTAAGTTTGTTTTCTATTGCTTGCCTTGTTTACTTTTAGAGCAGCCATTGATGAAAGATTTGAACTTTCTATAACTTGCTTGTGACTTTGAGAGAAGGTTCAGAGAACTTTTAGATTCATGTAGGAGGAGTTTTCTAAAAAAATGGGCGTAAGAATTCTATTTCGTTTCCTCCTCGTATATTGCCTTCATATACCGTAAGTTGGTGGCTTGGCGGTTGGACCAAGTCAAAGTCAACTACGTTTTAGAGAAAGTAACTGTCGGGTCTGCTCCACGTGTTAAATCAATTTAGTTTTGGTTGTTCAGACGAAAGGAGAAGATTTTGTAGAAGCCGCCCAGCACAGGTGATACTGATACATTCCAGGACTCGGTTCCCGACTCGGTGTACGCCATGGATTTGAGTCCCACGAAGCTCGACTACTACGATGACATGTGGACGCTCCAATCTACTGCCACACTCCTTTCCCACTTTAAGGTTTAGTTTACTACTTTTGTGATTTTTTTTTTAAATTTCGTTTGGTTGCTTATAAAATGCGGGAAAGATTAAACACCCAGGAAAGAAAAACGAATTAAGCTCAAGCGATATGATTTGTTTTCTAATATTTTGGGTTTTGGAAATTTGAAAAGGGAGATGATGGTAGAAACGCTTTAATATTAGATCGTACTATCTTCTATCCGCAAGGTGGTGGTCAGCCGGCGGACATTGGCTTCATACACATTTCTGGTTTAGACCTCAAGTTTGTGGTTCAAGACGTTCGATCAAAAGATGGAACTGTAAGTTTGGAAAATAAATTTGAGTTTACTTAATCTGATGTGGTTAACTAGTTTGCCTGTCCTTATATATTTGTAGGTTTTTCACTATGGGTTCTTTGAGAATTTGGGCGAGGAATTTGAAACCAAGCATGAGACGGGGAAGGAGGTTACACTGTTTGTTGATGAGCCCAGGCGAAAACTGAATTCCAGGTATAAAAATTTGCACTGATCGAACTTCTTGTGGGAATTGGATCAGTCATTTTCGATTGTGTCATTTGGACAGTTACAACAAACAAATTAATAAAGTCAAATAAATTGTGATCGTTTAAAAATAAATTGATGATCACGATTAGAATATGACTAGTCATTTTTCTTAATATTCAAATCCATTTTAGTATACACTTTGTTGCACCAATACCGATACAGTTATTCGATACGATATATTATGATACACCGATACGTCTAATTTATTAAAAATTAAGATACGCGATACGTTAAAATTATTTAGTAAAGAGCATATATGTTATGATATTATTTATAAAATTACTGAGATTGTGAAAAATCTTTTAACAATGGGATATAGATTTTCTATTGATCCATTTCAAATAAGTGATTTTTATAGTAAAGTTTTATACAAGAGTTTTAATATGAGCAAGTTGTTCGAAAACGTAGAGGTACAATTGATATGGATATAGTTACTGTAACGAGTGAGGTAAGAATATTGTACGTGTATCAGTATCCGATATACCGATACGAGTATGGTACGAATACATATTTTTTGAATATAGGTACATCTTAGGGTATACATCGTATGTCTTCGTATCTTCCTTTTTATGTGATGAACTTCTCTGGTAGTTGTTGATATCAGAACCAGGGGGATGGAAATTGATAGACCTCCCTTAAGGTTCACATATGCTAGACGTAATAAACAGTAAGGGCAAAGGGAAGTAAATGGGTATACTTAATGTGTTATCTTGGTGGTGTCGTTTAGTTTGGGAAGCTGAGTTGTTTTAATGCTGCTGTGTTCTTTTATTATTGTTGTTGCCGTTTGATTACTGGAATGTGGTTGCTAGTGTCGTTTTATTGGTGTTGTGCTGTCTTTTGTGGGCAAGCTGAGCCCTTAGGGTAACAGGTTTTCATTTGGGTTTGTTTTGGGGAAAGGGGTGAGCTCTCGAACACTCACCACACTATTATACTCATTTCTATCTCAATATTATCAGCAGCTGTTCTTCATCCAGGATTTTTGTCGTTTGATACCGTTCTGGTAGTGTGTTATCTATTCGGTGCGGGGGGAGGGGGGTTTATCAGAAATTTGTTATGTAACAAAATTTTGGTCCCCTATCAGTCAAAGTATGGGCAATAAATCTGATTTGTTTTCTGTAAATTGTTAAATTAGAAGGCACACTTTTTTACAAACGTTGCAACTGAAAATACTTTACCTTTTGCGCTTCTTATTCTATGCCCCATATTTTCCTTGTTGATGATATGGTAGTACCAACTTGTTGACTAACACTTTTTAAATAATGGCACCCTGTTCTCTTTATTTTCACAAAGGAGATTTTCTTCTGAATGTATGACTACTAAAATGTTTATAGAAATTTTGTAATATTACTTTTAAAATTCTAATCCTTTCTTTATATAGGTTGCATTCAGCAGGTCACTTGCTTGACTTTTGTCTGCCAAGAACAGGATTGAGCCATTTAGAGCCTGGCAAAGCTTACCATTTTCCTGATGGGTAAATCATTTACCGGCATTTTTAATTATTTTTATGTGTATTCTATGTGCCACCTATGAAATATGACACATACAACCGAAAAGGGTTGGAAATGAGTAGCTGCATTCTATGTCTAATCCTTTACGCTTTATGCCTTTCACTCAGCAATAGTATTTCCAAATAGACTGTAAAATTCATAGCAAGAATGCATTTGTCAAATCTTTGCTTTTATAGGGACATTCTAATCGTTAATTAGAGCAATTATTAGGAATAACCTTGACTAATTGCTTACCTTTGTACCTCCCATGAGTACTCTATTGAAAATGTGTCCATAAGATACAAAATTTTCTTGGTACTTAATATTATATTGTTGCCAGGCCTTGGGTTGAATATAAAGGCACAATTCCACAAAATGAATTGCAGACTAAGCAAAAGGATTTAGAGCTAGAGGCTAATGCATTAATTTCTGTGGGAGGAAAAGTAAGTTATAGTCTTCATAAATTGCATTCTTATTATATATATCACATCTGGTTCTCAAATCCTTCACCTTACCACTTAGGTTTCTGCTGATATATTATCATATGATGAAGCCGCTAAGCTTTGTGGTGGTTGCCTTCCTGATTATGTTTCCAAGGTCAGTCAATCAAAACTAATAAGCATATTGGAAAAAAATATCCTGTGTACTTCTTCTCACTACAACAAGTTGCAGGGTTTGCTATAACCAGTAATGTCTATCACTCCTTTTTTTTGGGTTGAAAAAAAAGATGTGCCGGTTACTTCAATAAGTAACAGTATGCCTTTCTGTTTTTGTATGCATGAACATGCCTGTTTTCGTTGTTTAGCAGATGAATCATTAAACTTCTATTAGACTTGTGCTAAAGGTCAGCTGACAATATTACGGAACTGTATAGCATCACTTAGTATATCAGCGGCAATATTCAGGCTTATACGGCTTATATTGTCTTCTGATGCTTGGAATTTCTGTATAATAGACTCTCATAACCACTTTGTACAAGTCTTCCTCACTACAATATTTGCTTTGATGACTTCTATCATTCCAGCCATTGTAATTAAAGCAATTCTGGGTTAGTATCAGCATTAATGAAGGAATTCAAGTTTTTTTCCTTTCGCCGCTTTCTGGGTGTTAATGTGGGTTAGAGAGAGAGAGAGAGAGAGAGAGAGAGAGAGAGCTTGCCTGCTTGCATGTGAACGCATATAGACTATCAAAGAATTTGGTGGCTTGTATGATGCTTTATCTATCATATGTTGATTAATGTATCTGTTTGCACTGCTTCACATGCAATAGTTATTAATTATTAACCTATAAGCAATTTCAGGATGTTGGATATCAGACGGTGCATAAGCACTGTCCTTGCTTGTTGTGTGCTTGTGTTAAAAAACTGGAAATTCTTTCATCTGGTGACACACAGCAATCATTATCTGACTCTGTTAAGTGCATTACATGTTTGACTATGTATGGAATGATATTACTTCTCAATTTCAGCTCTTGCATCCGGCAGGTTCTGTTCTCTCAGTTTTTTTTGGTGCACTACAGTATATTTTGATAATACATATTAATACTTCAACTATGGCAGGAAAGCACTCCTCGCATTGTGAGGATAGGAGATAATCCTGGCTGTCCTTGTGGTGGTACCCATGTTTCTGATATTTCAGACATCATACGCATTAAGGTCCGAAATCTATCTGCTTCCACTGATCAACTAGATGTGATTTGAAATTCTCTACAATGATGTCATGTAAATGCTTATAGTTTTTTTATGTTAGTGATAAAATTCTGTTGAAGAGTTGTGGTTCTGTTTCTCTTAATTGTCTTTGCTAAGATTTATTCTGATACTTTTTTTCGTTAATTAATAATTTAATCAAAACAAATTCATATATCAAACTATAGATCATAATAAACTTGCAACTACAAACTTTATAACTTTAAATCATAAAAATTATACTATAAAATGTTAAAATATTTTTTGAAAAACAAAAAATAGGTTGATCTGGCTGGGCTCAAACAACTCGCTTCTAGAGAATATTGTTCCACATGATAGCAGTTTTTAATCTTGCACTTTGTAATCCTTCAGGACTCATTTCAACCTTTATTTATTACTTTTTTATAACTTGATTGTAATTATGCCATTTTACGGAAGTAGTAGGCATGAAACCTTTGTCCTGTAGAGACTTCATATTGGTCTGGTCATATTTGGTTGCATGCTTTTTATTTTGTATTGTATGGTGTCAATTGTCATTAATCTGGTGTACATTTGTCCAGGTTTCTCAAATTCGCTCAAAGAAGGGACTTACAAAAGTCTTTTACAATGTTGAATCCTAATTATATGGTGCTTCAGTCTGTCTTTCGGCAACTGCTATTGGGAACTCCATTGTGATGCCTAGTTTCAGTCCAAATAGCTATCTCCATCATGTACAGCTGAAATATATATTACATGTGACCAGTTATGGGCTGTGATATCTTGAAGAGGGCAAATATCTCATAGCTTTAGGGGATACTTTTTGGATTCCTTCTCTCTAGTAAGTTGAAAGTTGAAGCCTTTTTCTCTTACTTCCTTTAATGTTTTCTACATATCTGGCAACTAGTCTAAGTTTGCTTTGTTAGTTGGATAATATATGCATGGCCAACATATTTGCTGGTCCATGGTTATAGTAATACATAAGCACAGCTGATCGGAGTGTTGTGATTGTTGGGTTTGATCTTTGCATTAATCGGAGTGTTAGTTGGATAATATAACCCTTTCTTTCTTCTCCTACTGTCATTTTCTCCTCATTCAAAACCTCCAGGTTCCTTCTCTGGATGAGGAATCAAAGTACTCTTATTGGCTTCAAATTGACGCTTCTTGGTCGGTTGACTTGCCGATAGGTGTCTATGTGAAAACCCACTTAAAACGGCTCGAGTCCATATCTGGCTGTCATATATGATCATAATGAATTTGAATAATGTCGATTTTCATATGAGAGTTGAGTGTCACCAAACTGAATGGATGGTAATGGTAGGTCTTGGCACTCTGTGCATTCAGCTAACCAATAATATGAGGTGCAAGTTTAGATAACAATGTGCTCCATGTAAATCTGCGTGGAAGCTATAATTTGGGCCTACTTTCTTGTCCTCTCTCGTTCATGTAACATGGTCCACGAATAAGGATCATACAAAAAATCATCTTCAGTCCAATATTCTAAAAGGAATCTCTGACATTTTTCTCTCCAAACCGGCAATTTCTGGGTATTGTTTCAAACTGAGTAATGCTTTACTGAACATAAATTCTCACCTTTAAATTTAAGAATATAATTATATTCTATACATAAATAATATAACTGAGTCAAAAAGTATGATGGGAACCAATGTCAAAGTTTTGGGGAAATTTTATTTTGGTTGGCTAGCTTTGGTTTGGGCTTGCCCTTTTAAAAAACAAATGGGTGCAAAAGCAAACTCAATAATGAATGGAACCAAACGTTGAACCTCTCAATTCAGACGCGGCATCTATGTATGTTTGGCAATAATACAGCGTGAGCATCGTATTCCAATTCCATAACATGTTTTACTCTTCAAATTTTACCACTAAAAATATCAAACAAGAATGAATTTAAAAAATTATTTTTTTGATTTTTGATTTTATGAAAATAAAAAAATTTATTTGAATAAGTATTTTTATAAGTTATTTTTTAAAAACTTTCTTAAAATAATAATTAAAAAATAAAAAATAAATAACAACTTTAATATATTTTAACTTTTTTTTATTTTTTATTTTTAAAAAAAATATAAAATACAACTTATGAAAATTATTTTCATCTAAATAAATTTTTTTATAAAAATTATTTTTTAATTATTTTCAATAATTATTTAAAAAAATAATAAAATAAAAATCATTCCAAATCACTAGTATATGCTTGCTTTGTTTTCATTCCTAAATAGAAGGGGAGAAAGATAAAGATCTAAAATCTTCACATTTTTGTAGGTACACTAACACCTAAATCATTCTAAATCACCAAAATCAAGCACAGCCCAAATAATTAGATTTAATATTTATTTACAATAAGGGAAATTTTTGTTGACCAGGGTAACATGGTAATTTCCCAAAGACAACGTCACTTTCCATTGGATTAGAAACATGAGAGTATAGAGAAATCAGAAACGTGCATTTGTCCGCGTTGGAATGAAACAAAAAAAAAAAGGAAAAAATCGGACTTTACCGGTAAATAGCGATTCGACAAAAAAGACCAAAACGTCGGCCATGGAAAAATTCCTCTAGATTTAGAAGAGACCCTTCTCTACCATCCAATGCCCTGAAGTAAAGCACCGCTTTTTGATTTTGGGTACCACTCGGATACAAATTCTCCACTGAGACTCCCTTTTACGGACGCACACACCTTATACACAAAATTTTCACCGAGATCTGCTCCAGCTTTGTGATTTGCTTTTACTATGCAAAGTCACGCCTTCACTCTCTCTGCTTCAATCTGCTTCTCTATATATACACATCTCTGTATGTATGTAGCAGCATTCTGATTTCGTTGTTTCTGTTGGCTCCGTGTGGTTTGTTGAGGATCTGCTGGTACGTGGGATTTCGTTTTCCGTTCTCTATGTTTTGTTTGGTAACATTTATGCAGGAATTTTCATGTTCTGTCTTCCCTCCACCATCTCTGGGTCTTTCTCTATTATGGGCTTTTGTTATTTTATGAATAGTGTTTGCTTTTGGGATTGATGCCTCGTCTAACGACCATATAACAGGGCAAAATAACAGAACGAAAGAAAAAGGGTATAATATAATTGTTTGTATTTTTGTTGAAATACGCAATAAAGAAGGAATTCCGAATAGAAGTTTTGGGTTAGGTGAAAGAATCACTCAATGGGAACTGATACAAAAAGAACATTTGGCAAAAATTTTCCTCAAGTTTCCTAAGTTCTAGTTTTAGTTTTAGTTAATTGTACTCATACATCAAGTGCCAATATCTACAGTCTTATGATATTTATCACTCTCATTGAAGCTTGGTTCTGACTTCTGATTTCTGAGAGAGAGAAGTGAAGGAAGTAGCTCGTTGAGGTTTGAGGTTTGATGCACGTAGTGTTATGTTTCTAGAATTCAGTGTGTCTCCATCATTTTTGCTGCACTATATACGGAGAGACTTTTGGTTCTATCAAAGCTTAATCAATTGATTTTTTTTGGGGGGGGGAGGAGTGGGGGGTGGTTGGGGAGAAGGGTGGGCCGGTATAAAGAAAATCCTATAGTCTATATTCTGGTGTAAGTCTCTATTTTTGAAATCTCTTTATTTTGTTCCTGCTGGGAAAGAATTTTTGGTCTATTTTGTTGGAGAGGAGTACCAGAAATTTCAAGCAGAAAAGTTTAGCGTCAACACCAGCTACTGTGCAATAGGTGTTTTGCCAGTTGGGTTTAAAAAGAACTAAAGAAGTGCCTTTAATGGTTTAGAGGCATTGACGAGCCTTGTTGAGTAGGATTTTTTTTCTTCTTCTTTTTTAATAGTTTTTTTTTTCCCTTCTGTCTGTCTTTATTCTCTAGTTTTGTTTTGTTGGGTTAGGAGATATCTATCCTCTGTGCTTGTAATTCACTCTTTCTGTCTGTTAATTTTTCTTTCATTTTGAAGAGAGAGAGAAGGAATTTTAGCTAAGAACCAAATCTTGCACAGTCTACTAGTTGAACTAAGTCTACATCTTCAAGCAATAGAATTATATACCATTATACATAAAGAAAAGCTATGTGGTTGAATTTATGTTATCTCCATGCAGATATTATATAGCCTGCAATGTTGTGATTGAAGTTAACATTACCTGCAACTTAAGTTTCAGTTTAATTGCTTTCCTTTTCATTTGTGTATTCAACAACATTCAGGTTGTGTCATTATTTTCTTTTCTTAGTATGAATTTATGAAGGTCGTTTAGGTGGGCTTCACATTGGAAGATCATATATCTTAAGATTCATTATAAAGAAAAAGATATATATATATATATAGAGAGAGAGAGAGAGAGAGAGATCAGGATCTCTCATTAGAATGCCACACGATCACACAATCCTTTCTATAAGCGTATGAAATCAGTCAAATTTTTAGTTTATCTTATCTGGAAATTCATGAAGGTCAACACTGCTATAGGCCTTAAAGTTTTATTCAATGAACACTTTATTATTTGGGCATTTATAAAGTATATGAATGAAGCCCTTGTTCAATCTGGGAAACTTTATGTTCAAGTTTTTTATATTATAAATGGCTGTTCTCTTCTTCATTAAAAGTATTTTGATATGTCAATAACATGTCATAAATCATAGTAAGTTCTTCTCTTATCCATTTATATACCAGTGGTATTGATAGTGTTGACTATGGATTTCTTAAAACAGAATATAAACATGCTTAGCCCTGAAGGAGAACTTAAAATAAGTTTTGGCTATCAATGCAATAGCAAAAGAAGTATCCCTTGTGAGGTTGCCAATGGCTATGAAATCCTACCTGAAGTCCGCAGAACAAGCAGTTTTTCTTGCTTGTCTGGTGCGGCCTTGAGTGCAAATGCTACATTAGCCAACACAAACATCTGCAATGGTGTGATAGGAGAAGAAATACTTCCAAGTTGGGATTCCCCTAATTCATTTCGTAAGGTACCCTCTTCGCCAAGTCTTTCAAGGTTGGATTTATTATCATCTTCTCTCCAGAGTAATTTATCAAACTTAAGTTGCAGTCCATCCACTCCAAGTGATATGCTTGAATATGACTCTTGTACATTAAAATCAATGAGTGCTCCTTCCAGAAGTGAAGGTTTTCTTAATGCTATGGACGTACAAGTAGCAGGGGGAGCTGCTGGAGAAGATAGAGTTCAAGCAGTTTGTTCTGAAGAAAATGGTTGGCTCTTTTGTGCAGTTTATGATGGCTTTAATGGGAGAGATGCTGCCGACTTTCTGGCTGGTACCCTGTACGACACCATCATATCTAATTTTAATATGTTATATTGGGAATTCGAGCCAGATTCCATCAAAGATTCTTACAATGTGGGTTTGGATGGATCTTTCCAATATAAGTTGGATGATAGTCTTATTATTCATGAGGAGCAATCTCTGTCAAGATTTAGGGGAAACAACAATTCTTATCTTGGCTGTTTTGCAAAGAGTGATCCATCAGTTCAGCTAGGAGTATCGTTTAAATCATTTTCTGATGGAGTACTTGATAACCTCCAACGCGCTCTTAGTCAGGTCGAGAATGATTTCTTGTACATGGTTGAACAGGAAATGGAGGAACGCCCAGATTTAGTTTCTGTTGGATCTTGTGTTTTACTTGTGCTTCTTCATGGGAATGATTTGTATACACTTAATTTAGGTGACAGCAGAGCAGTATTGGCAACATGTAGTACAAGTGACAGAATGAAAGGCAACGACAAACTCAGAGCTATCCAGCTTACAGAAAGTCATTCTGTTGACAATGAAGCTGAAAGAGCTCGACTTCTGGCTGATCATCCTGATGATCCTAAGGCCATTATAGCAGGAAAAGTGAAAGGAAAACTGAAGGTTACTCGTGCTTTAGGAGTAGGATACTTGAAAAAGGTGGGTATTTTTTTAGCGAATTAGTTTCCAAATGGATGTGATTATTCAAAAAGCAACGTAAATCTTGTAAACCTATGAGTATATTGAAGCTAGTAACGGTGAGTGGGTGAGTGGAAGTGTTAGTCTTTTTGAGTTGCTGGTTTCTAAACCCACTTATCTTAAAGAGTAAAATTATGTCCTACAAACAAATATATTTGATTTTCTTTGTTTTTCTCCTATGCAGAAAATTCTGAATGATGCATTGATGGGAATTCTTCGAGTCCGTGATCTTAGTAGCCCTCCATATATTTCCACTCAACCATCACTAAACGTGCATAAGATCTCAAATTCTGATCAATTTGTCATAGTAGGGAGTGATGGCTTATTTGACTTCTTCAGCAATGATGAGGCAGTAGAGCTTGTTGAGTCTTATATCTTGAGCAATCCTTTGGGTGATCCAGCTAAGTTTCTTATCGAGCATCTCGTAGCAAGAGCAGCTGATTCTGCAGGTCATTTTTTGGAAACTTATCCTAAACCTGATTTCATTTTCATGAAGCTAGATCTTTGTGTGTTATTTGATAACCAGTTATCTAAGCAAACGGTATGCAGGTTTCAGTATGGAAGAGTTATTGAATATTCCAGCTGGGAGGAGGAGGAAGTACCATGATGACGTGACCATAATTGTGATCATTCTTGGGATGAATCAGCGGACTTCAAAGGCATCAACTTGCATCTAAGTTTTTTGATGGATGTCCTTGGTCAAGTAGTATTTCCTTGGTTTTCAAAGTGTATATATGCTATGTTAGAACTTAGAATCATTAGGTCTTTCAGTATGTAAAAGAAAAATACTACACTCACAAACACGTACCTCACAACCTCCTCCACATCACCATTAGATTTATGGATCCCACTTTGATAACAATGTTTTATTAAATCTAATGGTGAGATGGAGAAGTTTATGAGATCTTTGTGAGGTATGTGTTTGTGAGTGTAACATTTCTCTATGTAAAAATTTTGCGGTAGCTATCACCATTTCGTTTGAACATTTGGGAAATGTGGAATTGCAGTTTTTTTTTAGTGTTTAGACCTAATTGTACTTTCAATCCTTTTAGTTTGCTCAGTATAGCAATTTAGTTCTAATATCTAATTTCTTAACTTCATTTAGAGCAACATTGTCCCTCCAGTTATTTGAAAAAAAAAATAGATAAAGATGATTTTAAATTTTGTTCTAACTAAATAGAATTTAACTATGGTCTCTCTTCATTATTACTGTTAATTTCTGTAAACTAATAATTAGAAGGATAGAATTACTCCAGTTACGTTAAAGAGATTAAATTATTGTAATAGGTAAAGAGGATAACGTTCTTTAAATTAAAATAAAAAGGACTATAACATTTCAATTAACAAGCTAGAAAACTAAATGTAAGCCTAGTGTTCATAAATGACAACCATACTTTAACGTATTAGGATGATTGAGGGACCTCTGCCTTATATACATAAAAGATAGTCCTGCTTTTATTTTTGTTGAAAATTGATGAAGTATTATCCAACATGATTTGAAAATAAAAAGTTTTTAATAAAAAGATTGAAGTTATATATGAATTGAAAAGAGAACAAGAAATATATATATATTTTTTTAAAAAAAGACGACAGTCTAAATTTAAGCATGCAAATAAAAGTAGTTAAATACTACAGTGAGTAAAAGATGAAATATGGATACATTTTTCTAATTCCAGAAGAAGATAGTATTTGGTAATTGGTATGTATTGTCAACTATATACACGACTGAAATCTAAATGATCAATATTTTGAGCTAAGTGTTCATTGTGTTTTAAAATTGAAATGTTGGGGAAAATCTTCGTGTAATATTGTATTAATTATTTGCTGAAAAGAGTGGGCCTTAAATAGAAGTACCATCCTACTGGGATATATTTTCTTCACATCAATGGGAGATCACTTTTTATCTTCTCGGGTTTCAAGCTTCTGATAATTCACACGTGCTTGCTTGTTGCTTTAATGCTTTTTGCACTTTATTTTGCTTCTCATATTCCCACTGCTTCTGGTTTAGGTCCACAACCTAAGTCACTCACATCACCAATTTTTCATTTGATCTAAATGATTGTGTACCTTATTTACACAGAAATCAACCAAAACTGAAGAGATTTGGCTAACAAAAAGAGATGACCAAATATTGTCATTCTGTGACTCATGGGAATGGGCTAGTTGCTTTAATTCAAGCACCACATTTTGTTGTCGAAATGACCAAACACTAATACGCTCACAGACATAGATTATTGGAATCTTACAATTTGGGTCTTAAGGTGGATAAGATCCTCTTCTCTTCTGACCAATTGCCGAATGTCAACAAAGGATAAATCCTTTTGGTATGGGATGCTAACCTAAACAATTCAAAGCAATACTGAAAACAGGGTATCCTGTTTCTTATCCTTACCAGTAAACAATACTTCTCTTTTTAGTATCTTTTTAATTCAGTTTGTCCTCAAAAAATCAACATTGCAAGTGATACATTCTTTCATTCTTTCAAGAATAAGCCAATGTCAACTCTTCATTCATAATCTATTTTCTTTTCTTCATTCCACTTGCTGAAAAAGCCTACAGAAAGCTCTTTGGATATGGTACTTTTAACAAATCCCTCAACAGGGCAATTAGTCAAAGTTTGAGTGGAATATGACCTCATAACAATATATGCTCTCTCTTCTTAACGATTCTGCACGGAATTTCATTTTTCGAACACAGAATACATTTCACATGGAAATCATTAGGCCCTGAATAGTGGACCTTGAGTTTAGATCATATTACAACATGAAGGTAGAGATCCAATTATAAGGAAACCTACTAATAAGCTAAAGCTGGACATTTCAGCTTTGAGAACTGCAAAAGCAGCCCTTAATATCCCATAACTTGTATTTCCTTCTGTTACAAAAACTATCTGCGCTCTTCCCTTCCAACTCCTCACATAATGGAACACCCATTGGCATTTTCATCACTGAAAATCTCAAAGGAAACCAACGGTGCTGATTGAAATTGGTAAATGTCTTGGTCTAAGCCTGCATGCCTGGATGGAACATAATAAGAAGAATCACCCATTCTTCCCATGGGATATGATCTGTTGTAAGTTGCAAGATAAACCAGAGGAGGATAATAACTTTCTGGGTATGGGTATGATTGATGACGTGTTGGGGGCAGATTTATTTGGGCCACTCCTTGTCCCACATCCTGCCCAGGACTCCGGAATTCAGCGTGTGCAGCTGAACTCGACCAATTGCTTCCATTGCCACCATTACCTTTCTTTTTCTTCTTTTTACCAGAACCCGCTCCGCCACTTTTCTGACCGCCTCCTTCACTTTCGCCACCCTTATGCTCCGCCGCCGGAGTCTGATTACCGACCGGAGACTCGTCCACCGTGTTGGCGCCAACTTTTGAGTCCCTGCTTTTGCTTTTGCCGTCAAAATTGGCAGCACTTTCAACTACCCTGTTTTTGTCAGAGTTGGGGTTGGATTCAGGTTTATCAGTGGAATGGTTTTCCACGCTTTCTGGGTCTCTTTCTTCGTTCCTCTTCTTTGCTTTGCCAGAGGACTTTCCCTTCCCGGTTAGACTTTCCGGCCAAATTTCGGCATGTTTACCTGCTTTGATCAGTTTTCTTATCAGGGTCTCAACGCCAACACTTCCGATAACAGTTACTTTCTGTTGCTGTGGGTCGATTGTTGTAGTAAAAACACCTGTAAACGTAACGAAATACCCAAAATTCTACGTTACCGTAAGAAAAAACAGGGCAAAGCAGAGCACCAACACTGTATTACTGCTTTACTGGGTGAGAGCAGGGTAAGAAAATAAAAGCGAAAGGAAAATGAGAGCATTTTCGTTTTAACTCTGACGTTAAAGCTTCATAATCTCGTCATGCATGGGAAAAAGAACAGCAAAGAAGCCAAGAAGAAATAGGGTACGGAAGAAAGAGTTGAAATTTGAAGTCAATTTCCTGTTCAAGCGTATCCAGAACGGACAAAGAGGGAAAAAAAATCTGTTTAAGCTTAGTACCATCAATTCTCTGTAGAACTTTCTTTACTTTCCTCCTGCAACCTTCACAGTGGATAGGAACTTTCAAGAACCATGTCTGATAAACAGAGGAAAAATGAGTTCCAGTAGAAAAAGAAGCTAAATTTAGAAAAACAAAGAGACATTTCCTCAGAACAAAGTCTGATTCTTGGGTTGTAATTACCTGATACTTTAAAGTATCTGAGGCAAGTTGAGCAGATTTTGCATCCATTGGAGAGAGGGAAGTGGTTGTGAGAGGTTGCAGGAATGGTGAGGGAGTGTAAACTTGAAATAAAAGAGAGGAAGAAGCGTATTGTGGGCCTTAAAAAAAGAAGGGAAAATGCCAAGAATGTACTCTGTGGTATGTACTCTGTAGGGGAGCAAAGTGCGCAGGCCAGGATGGCTATCAAAGTATAATGGGGACAATGACGGAAGAACACACCGCTGCCTTCTTTTGCAATTGAGCATTATTCTTCTCTCTTATTTTCTTTTACATACTGCTTACTTCTCAACTGTGTAAAGCCGGTATACCACAACTAAAAAAAAAAAGGGCAGGAAGGCATACTAAGCTACACCTCTGAGTGACTTTTTTTTAAAAGAATTTAAGAAAAAAATTTAAAACACCTTAAAAAAAATTTTAAAAAATAAAACAAGATTCAAAAATAAAAAAAAACAATAAAAAATAAAAAATCACCCCGAAAGCAAACAGGTTGTAGCTTAGAATCTACTTCCTAGGAAAACAGGGTTCCTTACTTTATTACCCATGAAACTTATGTCTTATTATATTATTTAATTATTCTTTTTCATTTATCCCTCCTTGTTTTCTTGTCCATTATGAATGTACTAAGCTTTTGTTTCATATGGTGGGAAGCGATTTGTGATTCTTCCAGATAAGATTCTTTATTGTAACCTAATTAACTAAAAAGATTGGCGCTTCTGTCATATATATCATGGACAATTTACCTTTGGCTTTCAGGGTTCTTTTATTATAGTATAGGCTTAGACCATTGAGCGAAGGGCCTAGTTGAAGTTTGTCGTTGTAAAGGACCTAAGTTGGATTAGGACTAGGTTATCTTCCCAATTTTCCTTGAGAAAGCACCTGCAAATTTCCTTTCCTCGCTTGGAAAATGAACGCATTAAAACAAACTTTTTAGGCTTTGGACTGGTTATGACCACTCCTCCTCCCAAATTTTTACCCTTTTTTTTTTTCTTTTTTCTAGTAAAATTCAAATAGAAAGAGAAGACAATATCCTTAAGGAGGGAGATAGGGGAACCAAGAAATAATATAGGACAAGGTAAAAAGCGCCAAAGCTGTGGGGGGAAAGAGGAAGTGAAGAATATATGCCCTGCATCCATTCACCATAACCAGAGGGGCTTATTGAATACTTGCAGTTTGGTCATAGTCACTTCAATTCACCTACTTCGGTCAATTACTGCTCATAAAAGAAAGGACTAGTCTTCTCTGGAGTAACAATATACGAAGAGAAGTAAGTGACTAGAGCAAAATCTAGAGCGGAAAAAGTTCAATCTGAACTAATATAACCAATCTACCCACTGGAAGATAACCAATGGTAACTATTCTTCCATCTCCAAGTTCTCAAAAGATTCCCACCAGAAAAATCAACATATCTTGTATTTTTACCTTAAAATTACATTCAAGCTTAACCTTCACACATTTCTGGTAAGAAAATTGATATTCTAAAGGTTATGATTGCAGGATTTCATGGGTCCACATAATCCCACATATATCCTGCAACCAACCATTATTCTAAAATAAGTGGGGTAGTACTATGGCTTCAGAGTTTTTCCCCTGGTGAAAATTTGTAATTTGAGGGTAACTTTTAAAATCTTACAAGAGTAATGATATTATACATTATAGATGTTTAATATATAATATAATAAATTGAAGTTTAGACGAATGCAGAGAGGGATTCTGTTGAATTCTGGGTATAAATGCTTAAATTCAGGTGAGTAAAGCATTATAAGATGGTAGGTAAACTGAATTAACTAGTCATCAAGACTTTTCCTGTGCAGCCTGAAAATTGCAAGGCTCCACAGCTCCGAATGGAATGGGGTAAAATTAAACTAAATCTTTGTTCGATAGTTTGATCAAGTACAGCTATACGCTTTCAGATTTAAAAGGTAAACTTATTTCTTGAAAAAGCTCACTTCACCAAACTGACAAGGCAAACTTAATTATGAAAATCATTAAATGATGAAAGAACTCACAGGGTCAGACTCATGACTCGCTATATATTTCTGAACGACTTGCAATATTGATAATCCTAGAGGAAAATTAATGGCACTTGGAACTACCCCTACACCCACCTCACTCCGCACATTAATTCCGGATTAAAGGCTAAACTTTTGTTAAGTTATTATCTTGGAATGTATGTGAGACTTTCGGCATTACTACAATGGGGTGTTTAGTATCAAAATTTTTTTAATTTTTTTAAAAATTATTAGTCAGGAATCTTAATTTTCGATGTTAATACAAGAATTAAAAAAATGTTTCTAAGAAGTCAGATTCCTAGAAGCACTTTTTAAACAAGTTTTCTACAAATAATTTTTTATGTAGTGGGTGATATTCTTATATTACAGTTTCATGAAAAAATTGGGGGGATGTAAATGACTATTTTACCCTCCCTTACAAACCATCATACCACGAGTACTCCAAACTCCAAACCACAAATCCCGAAATCCCAAACTCTAAACCCTAAACCTCCAAACCCCAAACACCTAAACCCTAAACCCCCAAACCCCAAATCTTAAGACCCAAACCCAAACCCCAAACTCTCAAATTCCAAACTCTAAACTCCAAATCCCCAACCCCAATCCATAAACCCCAAACTCCAAACTCTAAACTCTAAATTCCAAACCTCCAAGCCCCCAACTCTAAACCCCAAATCACCAACACTAACCACCAACCTCTATTTTTCTTTAAAATATAAATTTCTTACAATTTATATATAGGGATATATTTATAAAAATTACTTAGATTCCCAAGAAAATAACTTCTGAATCAAACGCAAAAATATCTATCATTCCCAAGAATTTATGAGACTAACTAAACACAATTTTTACATTCCTGGGAACAAAATTCCTATAAACCATGACTCCTAAAAATTATTTTTCCTGTACCAAACGCCTCCAAAAGTTTTCTACATTGTCAAACTACAACTTCCAATTCATTTTCATAGCCGCAAAAATGATTACATCCAATTATACAATTAACTAAAGAAATTTGATGACATTTAGGTAGTTTAACACAGTAATATAATTCTTTCTTTTTTTGGTTCTAGAAAAATTGCAAAAACCTCAACCCCAATGAAATGTTGAGCAACCCCACTTGCATAACCTATTACCGATGCAGGAGGATTAAAAATATGCCTAAGTTGACTCTCTCCATGACCATCATAAATAGAAACGGAGGGAGGCAGAACAAAATGACTACAAAAATGCATTAAGTGAAGTAAGAAAGAGGAAGTGGGAAGAAAGTAAAATGGGATGGGTAATAGGTAATAGACAGACTTTATTATCTGAACGATATTCAACTGGGTAGTCAATAGAAAGACAACTCAACAACCATAAAGTAAAAATACATACGATTGGTTATATAATTTTGGAAATTTCTTATGGTACCCCATAATATACCAATACTCTGCCTAGTTGATAGTGATACTGCCCATTGAACAAGAACATCTAAAATGCAGTCAATAACAATGCTAACTTGTAGAATATCTGATCTGGCATTATGCCCATCTAAAGCTATAATTTTTGTAAGTAAATACGAATTGCATAAAATGAAGGCTGACAGCAAAATTCAGCATTGATTGCTTTATGAATCCTGTGTTATCCCCAACATCCAGGTAGAACCCATTCTCACTTGACAAACACAACATAGAACTAACAATACAGTACACAGAAGGTCATTCATTTCCTCTTAGGGAATGCACTACCAATTGCAAATACTCCAGACCAAAGCCCCTTTAATTTTCAGCTACTTTAACAATGTCCTCCTCGGGCAACACCTGCTGCTCTTCCTTGTCAATTTCCTCAATCTTAGTCTCGTGTAACTGAGCTTTCTGACTATCTCCTGAGACATCCTGAAGCTGCAAAGCATTCATTAATCTTGGCATAATTAATACTAGAATTACAGCATAAAATTTGGAAGAAATTTCAAAGATAACCCCAGGAAATGTAGAGGAAAATAGTACTCCAAAAGACTTACCCCCAAGTTTCTTAAGCTAGCAGTAACATCCTCTTGTTGCTGCTGAAGGGTGGTCCTCAGGTCTTGGAATTCCTAGTTTTTATTTTATAAACAGAATTTACAGAACAAATTTAATTTGAGCAAAGAGACCACATGAGGAAAAGACTAAAACCACACTTACTGTTCGGAGTTGATCCACTTCAACATTGAGTGTTTTCTTGAGTTCTGAAAGCTCCTGCATGAACCAAGAAAATGCTTTAAGTTAAAACACTAGAAAATCAGCACATCCAGAAAGCAAAAAATTTAAGGCCAAAGTAATCAATGAACTTCTAAAAGAAGAGTTCAGGTACCATAATAAACCCACAAACAAACAAACAGAAAAGAAACAACTATAGATTGAATCTAATTACTTTCATATTAATTCTTATGTTCACATTATGAACAAATTTTGCAAGCTGATAACATAAACAAAATCTGAAATACGAGCCATGGACAATCCTTTCATTTACTAGCGCAGTTGCACTGGATTTTTGACACGTATAAGTCAGTAAAAGAAAAATCAATGTAGAACTACACCATTTACCCTCAAAGTGTTACACAATGCACAAATAAAGTTCCAGAACCAATTTCAGAAGCAGTATATATTATATCCTAAGTCTTCCTTCTCCCACTGCTTATCACCCCTATTGCCAAGTTGAAACTGACTATTCTGAATGTTCCAGTTTTCAGCTGGTAAATTCTCCTGGTATTGTTCAAAGAGTTGAGATCAAATCCTATCTTTAGTCCTTTACTAGGGAAATGTTTAAAGAAGACAAAAAGTTACCTCTCATTGTGTAGGCATGACAGAGGTGAAGACAAGTTTAACTAAACATAAAATGAAGAGCAATGAACAAATAAGGAAGGCAAAGACTGCAATCATAATGATGCAGGCTTGTCACAAAGATTATAATTAGATCCCTTATCAGTTTGCAGTAAGTGATTACATCCTTCACAATCACATGATACAAATCATGTATTGCACAATACTAACAAGACTTTATTGCTTCTTATCATATGCCATGAAACTTCCTTGTAGAATGTATCATATATTATCTTGAATATGTGTGGCTCGTGTCACTTGAGGGCACGCCCACTTCTAGTGCTTGCACCACCCATCTCCAGGAGCCCTTAACAATTTTTAAAACCACTGATTCACCAAACTTATTTATATCTGTCCTATTTGGAAAACATTTAGGTCCAAGAGATATTGACAATTTTATCCATTCATAAAATCAAAGGCAGTCTTGTTCAGTGTGACAATAATAATAATGAAGCTAACGGCTTCCATATTATAGCCTAAAAGCTTTCATTTCAGATACTAGGGCTGTAGCATAGAAAACCCTTATTGAATTAATTCTTTCAGAATAAGTACAGGATATATGAGAATTCAGCAATAAAACAAATTGTAAGACAATTTACAGATGCCATTGAAAAATTCCCAAATTTAAAATTGAGAGCTAGTATATAAACGGGGAAAAAAATCATCAACATGTGAGTACATACATGCAATGAGGGAAGAATTACTACTCTTATAATTTGCCCATCAAACGCAAGCAACTCATTCAGATATATATATATTATCTCAAAGGGTTTTTCCATAAGCACCGTAAAGTCACTTGACATAACATAATGAAAGAAACATTTAACAGTTAATAGCAGGAGAAAACAGAACAAGTTGAACTTATCCTCAAGACAATCCATTGCAAAAGAGAAACAATTCCAAACATAGTATTTCGGCTTTAGAAAAGAAAGAAAACCCTATATCCAGAAAGGCAAAGAAAGAAACATAGAAACAGTGATTTGAAGTATAAACGTCTTAAAACAAAACCCTGTAGCATAATGCAGCGTTTAGCAGACATTGATCATCACTTACATCACGATAGACCTTCACTTGTGTGTCTAACTTTGACCTCCAATTTTGCAAATCCTAGTGGCCAGGAAAAAAAGGAACAGACAAATATATTAACACAAAATCCACCAACGGTAGGAATCGAAATGCATAAAGCAGGTATAACTAGTGAGTATTTAAGCGTAAAAGCACAACGCTACTGCATATTGCGAAAAGGATTTGATAAATGTCACCTGTTTCAAACTATGAATTCTGTTGAGAAGTTCCGATCTTGACTCATTTAGTTCCTGGGAACGAACACAACAATTCCAAGAGTGGAGGAGACCGAAATTACATCGAGCTTCAGAGTTTTTAACTTCAAAAGGTTCATCTAGCTATATAACCTTAAAACTAAACCCAGAAATCTAAAGCTGCATATTTTTTGTTTTCTGCAATTTCTGAGCACCAACCCTAACAAAATGTTTGGATGGAATTTCTACTCGAAAAAAAAATTAAACATGAAAAACTAACCGTGATTTTGGACGAAATCGGGGTCGTATTCTTCTTCTGGAAAAAAAAAACCAGATGATTAATATTGCGTGATAAAGTCACGAACTTTCGATTCCTAAACAAGTAGAAGCTACAATTTCTTGAGGGCCAGAATTTGAAAATGATCAAATAGAAAGAAGATCAGAAGAAGAGAAAAAAGAAGTTACTGGGGAGAGTGGGAGAGAAGTTGCAGTGGAATCAGGTGTAGCCATTAGGGATCGGATCGGATCGGATCGGAATGTCCAGAAAAGTTGAATGTAAGACAATGATTTCTAGAGTTTGGTTTGGGGGGTACAACGTTGTAAAGTGTTGTGAGAATCAGAGATGAGGAAGAAATTGAAGTAAACAAGAGATGGACTCGAAATTTGAAAACTGAGGGTAAGATATGGTGTTCGGGGGGATGTCAGAAATTGTTAGCACTTAGCAGTGCAAATTATTTATTTATTTATTTTATTTAAAAATTATAAAAAATTAAATAATCAAAATAAAAAAAAAATCAAAGAGTAGTAGGTAGAATGAGCCAATAAAGGGGAGTTATTGTCACTGCACTGCTAAGTGCTAACAATTTCTGATTTATTTTTTAATAATTGTGTTATAAAATCTTTTGTTTTATTTGTTTTATATTCTTTTCAATTATTTATTAAAAAAATTATAAAAAAACTAAAAAAAAATTAAAACCCATAAGTAAAGTAGCAATCATCGAGTTGAATTTTGTCCTTCTTTGGTGGGTTGTCTAATTTTTTCTCTCTTCTTTTCAAAATAAAAGCTTTTTACAAATATTTATTAAATGAATTCAAAAGATTATAATTAAGCAATTAAAATGATGGGTACTACCGCCTCATTTTCTTATTGAACAGGATAGTAGCATAATTTTTTTATAAAAATTTAAAAAATTATGATAAAAAATAATTAATTAATATAACAAAAAAAAAAGTGAAAACAAAAAGCAATATACTACTACCCCAAAATAGAACGATAATATAAAAGTTTTTTAAAATGAAACAAGTATTTAATTAATGGCTAAATTATGTTCTTTGTTCCTTATGTTTGTTGGAGGTTTTAATTTTATCCGTTAAAATTTAATTTTATCTCTTATGTTTTAAAAATAATATATTATTATCCTTAAAATTAATACCGTTAATGGATTAACAAAAAATACAAACATAACATCTAGGTGGCATATCCACCCACATGTGACAATGACCAAAGACACATAAGCAAAATAGGGGCTCAAAATGGCATTGTTTTGATTCCAAGTGAAATTCTTGGTTTGTAATTAAATATTGTCGTCTCCGTCTCTAGTCTACAAATGGCGTCATTTTAATTTACCTTATTTATTAATATGTATTTTTTTTAATCCACATGTGCATTTATATTTCACCTAAGAGTCACGTCATCAAATTTTGTCAAAATAATTAATCATCAAAGATAATAATAATATATTTTTAAAATAAAATAATAAAATTAAAACATATGAAACATAAAATTAAAATATCTTTCAAACATAAATGAATCATACTTTATCCTTCATTAATCCTTTATTATGCACTTATTTTGTTGTACTAGGCTTATATTTGGTTTACCTTATTTATTAAATAAATAAATTAGAATTCATATTAAGCTTGTTTAATTAACTAAAGAACATTTGTTTACAAATATCATAAACACATTTTATATTATAATAAAGAATATTAAGATAAATTAGCGAAGTGACATAAGTGATTGAAATTAAATATTTTGTGAGAATTTATAAAAAAATTAATTACTTTTAATTCTGAAATCAAAAGATTTGGATGTAAAAAGAAAATGTGTTGGAAGTGGAGCAGCACATAAGGGGAAAATAGAGGAAAGGAAAGAGTTAGGCATGAGTTTTAGAAGAAGAAAGCAAGCGGTGAAGAGAAAACTGAAACGGTTGAGTTGCAGTACTTCTCCCATAATGCAGCAAGCAAATGGTGTTTTCTTGGTGAATTCTGCTCTGCGTCTTGATTCTCTTTGCAGTCTGAGATTATGCGTTTCTTTTTCTTCAGTTTAGAATACTGAATAGCTCCTGCAGGCTGCAGTACCCAGAAAGAGGTCCTCTTCATTCATTATATTTACAACATATAATCAAAGCATTCATGCCAATCACAAAAGCTAAGGAAAATATTAAACAATGAAAGCAGATATCTGTCTTGATTGAAGCATGCTTACACATACACTACAAGTTATGGTCATAATTATGTTGGGGGGCCAAGGCTTTACAAAGGAACAAGCAACCAAAAGATAAAGCACATATGTCTATCATCACTTTAATCATTCATTTTTTCATAACAATTTTATTATTAACTAATTCTTTACTTAATAATTAAATAATTAATTTTCATAATGTAATAGTAATAAAATAAATGCCTCCTCTGCTAGTAGTATAGATCTTCTTTCACGGTCACTGGTCTCTTCCCTTGGACTCACACTCAATCATTATGGTTCAAAACCCAATTTTTGCAGGGTTCATGATTAACATATTTGCATATGAAACGCTATCGTTTCACATTGTTTACCCTTGGAAGCTGCCTTGTGAGTTATGTAATTTCATGATTCTTTAATTTAATCCCAAAAAAAGGAAATTCTTTCTTCGTTGCAAAGAAAAATAAACCAAACGGGGCCTAGAAATTGGTAAATAGAAGTACTGGGACAACCAGGCCAACTTCCCTCCCTCTCGGCGGTCTCACCACTCACTAGCAGAGCAATGAGTCAGGAATCCTTCATATACAGTTTCGTAGCTCGGGGGACCATGGTCTTAGCTGAATACACCGAGTTCACCGGCAACTTCCCAGCGATTGCTGCTCAGTGTCTCCAGAAACTACCCTCCTCCAACAACAAGTTCACCTACAACTGTGATCACCACACTTTCAATTTTCTACTCGAGGATGGTTACGGTAATCCTACAATACTCTGATCTCTTGTTTTTCTCTAACATTTTGTTGTCTCTTGCATTTCTATAGCAAGTTTTTTCTAGCTTCCCCTGAAGTTGAATTGCTAATTTAACTACTGGATCTGGTCTTGTAACGGATATAGCTTGGTTTGAATCCATTCACTCGCCACAAAGATTTCGTTTTTGGGGTTTTATTTAGTTCTTGGATTGGTTTTCCTTGCTGGGTTTTCTTTACTTTTATGGGTTCTGTCCCAGATTTTGTTAATTGTCCATGTGTTAATGAAATGAAGAGAAACACAGTTTGGGTTCTTAGGGTCTCGTTAAGATTTGTTGATGAATTAATCGTTTAACTCCCGACGTCTCTGTTTTTCTCGGGATCGGAAAGTACAGTATCTTTTCTTTCTTTTCTATTTTTCCAATTGGATAGGATATATGGCGTCAATTGTACTGGGTATAGTTTAGCTGTACTTCATCAGTTGAGCTATACTTTAGGGATTTAGCTTAGCTTCACCTAGTTGCATGTGCTTATCTAGCATGTGCTATTTGTAAGAGGAGTTCTGCTGTGACTGTGAATTTCAGATGATTTGTTAGAAATGAAGAGGCACTCGTTACTGATAACTGGTTTTGAATTGAATGATTGAGTTTTCTTCAAGAACATGGAGTGTTCTGTAAGCCCTTGCACCGGGTACTTGAAGAATACATTAATAATCGTGTATAGCCTGCAGCGCTATCCCAAACGCAAACACACAAAAAGAACACAAGATGGCAAATATTACTGTCACCCTAGCTAATTAGTTGTGTTGTATAGTTACCTATCAAGTATATTTTATGTCATTTGTGATGGATACTCTCTTGTCACTGCAACCTTTAGGTCAGAGAGATTCTATAAGACTGTTGTATTTTAAAAGAAAAAGGAGTTCTTCCACATTATTGGATTCTTTTCTATGCTGAACCTAGTCTCTTTTTTCCCTATTTTAAGATATATTACTAGTCCATTGTCCACAGATCCCTGGACCTCAATTGATAAAATAAGCCCTTCTGTGGTATATATATATATGTACCATTAGATGGTGAATATTGCTAGAAAAACATGTTTTTACAGGAACCAGAGCACCTCATTTCAATGTTTCCCTGTGGCCTCGACCCTGAGTAATAAAATGTCTTGGCAGGACACCAGTTCATTTTGTCAATTTTTTAGAGACAGTCATGCAACTGAAGTCTTCGAACAAGGATTAATCTTTTGGCTTTGAAGTTGTGCCAACACTATTGTAAAAAAAACTTTACCTGGAGATGCTTCCTGGGTTGGTCTTAGGGTGAAACAAAAATGCATGGTCAGTTTGGTCTTTGCATGATGGATGCAAATGCAACCATGTTTCCAAAATGCCGGTGCCTAAGTTTTTTGTTAATTCATTTAACAATGGAAACTCTAGAGATCTGTGTTTGACTTTTATTGGTTTTTAAACCAAACTGCTGACTTCCAAGATTTATTTAAACTATTGAGTTGCAGTACAGTGAGGATTCTAATGACTTGTATGTCATGACCTGGGCTTTCTGTAAATTGCAGCTTACTGTGTTGTTGCGAAGGAATCCGTTAGCAAGCAGATCTCTATTGCTTTCCTAGAACGCGTGAAAGCAGATTTTAAGAAAAGATATGGTGGTGGAAAAGCTGATACAGCCATTGCCAAAAGTCTAAACAAGGAGTTTGGGTATACTCATTTCTTTCTAAATCCTTAGTTGATATCTCAATGCATAGTAAAATAATACGGGTGCACATTTTGCAGACCAGTTATGAAAGAGCACATGAAATATATCATTGAACATGCTGAAGAGATTGAAAAGCTAATAAAAGTGAAAGCTCAAGTTTCAGAAGTTAAAAGCATAATGTTAGAGAACATTGACAAGGTACCTTAACTCTTCTGGAGTCGGATTGATTTATTTTTTAATTATTCTTATTCAGTCATTTCCAAGTGCAGTTGTCTTTATGCATCCTGGCCAAACCTTTAATCCATTGCCAAATGCCATTTATATGCTCCCTCTTGAAAGAAAGGGTGGGTGGACGGGGCAAATTTTGATTTTTTGAAGGTTGCTATAAACACCATCGTTCTTCCTGCCTCCTTATATTTCTGTCAAAATATTTCAAGAGTTGAAATTGTTGAAGACAATGCAGAGTACTTGGACAAGCAATATACTTATATTGTTTGCAATGACTTGCAATGAAAGTTCAATGATTCTTCCAATAGTTCTTCAATCATAGAACTAGTTGCTCTTAATGAATCAGTAAAGTACTGCAGTCTACTGATGCTTCTTTCATTCAATATTTCGTTATTAAAAATATTTAAATGTGTATTCTGCGACTAGAGTATAACCTGTTAAGTTCTGTCATCATTACAATTCTTTACATTCATTATCCTTTTTGCATGTGCGACCATCGCTCTGTTCAGTTGCCTCATTGACTTTTTATTGTTGCTGGATGCATTTATTTTGATTTTAAATAAGACAATATACTTTGTCATCTTTATTTTCACTATACATGCTTTCAGGCTATTGATAGAGGAGAAAATCTAACTATTCTCGCAGACAAGACAGAGACATTGCGCTCACAGGTAAGTTGACTAAGACCAGACGACTATCATGTTGATTCTTTTGCTTTCTAGGGCTGAAGGACCTCCTACTTTTCAGGCCCAAGAGTTCAAAAAGCAAGGAACACAAGTTCGCCGGAAGATGTGGTATCAGAACATGAAAATCAAACTGGTGGTTCTTGGAATTTTGTTGTTTTTGGTCCTGATTATCTGGCTTTCTGTTTGCCATGGATTTGACTGTACGAACTAGCAATGATTTTTCGGTTTACTGATAGGTTCTGTAAATTGATGTTTAAATGAGCAACTTAGCAAGAGATTCTGTTTTGAAGGGGGAGTTTGGCAACTGAAAGAAAAAAACAAATTTCCTACCTTCTTTGCTGGTTGGTATACGATAATTCTTGGAAATTTTTAAAAAGAGGGAGAGGGCGATGGCCTATGTCTCTGTGTCATGTCTTTGATCTTGTCAAAAAATACAATTGTAATTTGCTTAACCGCCTATTTTTAATACAGAAAACATGTTGTTAACTTAGTTTCCCACAGTTCTGACAAGTGAATTGGCCCCAGAAAAAAGGATTCATTTTTTCTATTTCAATATTTTTTTTTGGATTAGTTAAGTATATTCAGTAATCTTCCATTTTACTTTATTATTCATTATTTAGTACATGCACTGCATGGTACTTGGCGTATATATACATCTATAATATTGTGGCAATCCTTATGTTAAGTTATTAACTATCAGTATTACTGCCATGTTTCAATTGTGCGTTAATGTCAAGACGCTCATTTTGAACAGTCTTAGAAGAATCTCGTGTTCCAAAAACGGTGATGGATCCCCAAGAGGCAAGAGGTTGAGCGGATTCATTCTTGCCCTGCTGAGCCACATTATGACGATGGTGATCAAGCAACCTTCAGTTTTTCAGCAATGAATCTGGTTCATAAGCACAACCCAGGATCGCCTGAATCTGTGGAGTTGTTCAAGTAGCTTTATCTGAACTTAAGTGGTTATATATATAAGAATTTAAGATTTTTAATTTTACTCTAGGAATAATCTTAAGGGGATTTTGCACTTTTCCACCCTAATCTTTAGTTGCTATTGCAATCTCCTCCCTAATCTATTAATTGTAACATATTGCACCCTAAACTATCATAATTTAGTCAAATTACTCCACCGTTTAATTAAGTGTTAAAATTAATTATTTTAGTTAACATGAATTAGTTATGTAATTAAAAAAAATTTGATAGAAAC
>JASKGM010000009.1:19507963-19537266 GCA_034509205.1 Ceratonia siliqua | reverse complement strand
TAACTGAAGAAGTCAAAAAATTTACCTTCTCCTTAAAGTTAAAAAACTCCTTTATTTCAACTTCTCCTTAAAAAAAAAAGGAGATACGAATCGTTAAGGTTTATCAAAATGACTTTTTTTTTGAAAAAAATGCCTTCTCTCCCAAAAAAAGGAGATATGGACGGGGTCTAAGTCAACATGGGACTAGAGACGCAGTAAAAATTAAAAATAAACAAAGAAAAGAACAAAAATGATTAAAAGAATAATAATACTTGTATAAAACTTTTTTTAACACTTCCACTCATATATATTAATTTATTATTATTTATCATCTAACATAATTTATTATTATTATTACTTTACAATATATTAATAATTAAAAGTTAATCATAATGGTGGTATAAGAAAAAAGTGTATAAAATTTATGATTAAAAGGTTAAGAACTTAAAGACGAATAAATAAAAACTCACCTTACTTTTTAAAAGCAAAATCATTAATAGGGTTGATAATATTTAAAAAATTTTTAAACCTTTCAGTTAACAAATTTTTTTAACCAAATAATGAAAATTTTGGAAATATATTTCGAAAAGTCACTTTCAGTGGACACTAGACCACGATGAGTTGCATCGATCCTTTTGAGAACACCCTTCACAATAGTTATCATCCAGTACCCGAAGCAGTCAACCTTTTTCAGATATATATATTTTCTTAAAGTTGCCGTAAGGATCCAAATCCGGAGCAGGCTACATATAACCCGAGTCTGTTTCAATTTTTTGTGCTGAAGAATTCTTTTCTCGTCAATGTTGTCTTCGTCCTTCTGGACCATCCCCTCCTTTATCAACGAATTCTAGGGTTTTGTTTCGACCTACATCTCGGATTGGGGTTTCTCCTTCGTCAAGGAAGGAGCAGTGTTCATCTTTCTACCTTATGTAATTTTTTTTTTTCTTGGCCCTTTTTCGGTGATCTTGATCTTTTGTTATTTGCTGCTTTATTTTCTCTGTCCTGCTGCGAATGGGGGTTACACTTTATCTTTTTTGATGAGGGATTGTATGAAATGGAGAAAAAATCGAAATTTGGGATGTTAGAGATGAAATTGATCAACCATGGTTCCTTAACGAATGGGGAAGTTTGGGAATGAATTTGAAGTTTATTTTGTTTTGTGACACTTTATTTTGGTTTAGTTGAATTGTATGCTAGTAAATATTATTCCATTCTTCCTTTTCCTATTAATTGATGAGGGGATGTGTATGTCTATGAAGCTGTCACTTGTTTGGTTGAAGTTTGCACTTTTCGTTAGCATTATAAACAGTTCGAGGTCTACTTTGCAGATTTTGGTATCTGGGCTTGAAACATAGTTTGCCAATATGTCAATGAGTGAGCGGAAGACTATCGACCTAGAACAAGGATGGGATTTTATGCAGAAGGGCATCACAAAGCTCAAGAACATTCTAGAAGGGCTGCCCGAGCCTCAATTCAGCTCTGAGGACTATATGATGCTATATACGTATCCTTCTCTTAGTTGTTTGGGTTGTTTACATGTTTGAATTTGATATACTTTGGGTGATTTTATATTTCCTATTGGGAACTACATTTTCCTTAAATCATATCACAGGACTATTTATAATATGTGTACTCAAAAGCCTCCTCATGATTATTCTCAACAACTCTATGACAAATACCGTGAGTCTTTTGAAGAGTACATCTTATCAACGGTAAGTAACACTGCCATTTAGGTTACCAATCATTTAAGATAATAGTTATCAAGTAAGTTGGTTTGGTCTATTTAAGGTTGCTTTGTACTTTGATTCATTAGACTTATTTTATTTGAATACAATTGAAATTATTATTAAGAGTTCTATTCTCCCACCACTCTATCCCCCCCCCCCCCCCCGGCCCCCCCCAAAAAAATTCCTCTCTTTCTTTGTTTTGCCCGCATCAAGTATGTTATGGCAGTGATGCCTAATTTGCCTATATCCCTATGATCCAGAAGTTAGTGAAGAGAGATAGAGGAATGAAGGCATCTGCCCTGCAGCCAATCTCTAAAACTCTGCAACGGTGCAACACATTATGGCACTGTGGCCTCCCCTTGGTCGATTGTGAGAGAAAGGTTGAAGATTGGTAGCATGGAGTTTGAGGGGCCGGGAGAAATTAGAGGAAGAAGTAGCTCATGGCTTTTAGCTTTGATTGTGGGAGGAAGTTGGTAGGGGATGGAGATATTATTTTTTTAAAAACAAATTATTGTGTAGAGTTATTGTGTAGAGTTAGAGTAATTTACAGTAATAGAGTTGATACAAGGATAGGGATAAAAAAAAAAAAAAATTAAAAAAATTGTAAAAAATAAATTTACATATAAAAGAAAAGTGGTTCAGGTGGGACTCTTAAAATAAAAGCAAAGTGATTAGAAATAAATTTAAAAGGTAGATTTTAAGGGAACATGATAACATAGATAAGAAGGAATACAATATTTAAAAGAAAATTTGTGATTGTCAAAATTTGTTTAATTAAAATTTTATTTAAAATAAATTATAAAAGATATATATATATAAATCATACAAAACAGATAATATTTTGAAGCGTATCGCGATCCAAAATAACTTTCCGACTAAGCTTACCCACTTGTATCGCAAATTGTACAAAGTGTTGTACCAAGAACTCGTACCTGTATTGCATACTGTAGTGTACCACGAATTAGGTAACATTGTTATGGTTAGTTGTGATATAATGAAACTTTTCATTTTACCAAAAAAATGGTACTTTTCCTTTTTCCCCCGGGTCTTGTTCTCTTAGAAATTGTAGTTCACATCCTTAATTAAGATAGGTGTCATTTCCTATGAGTTGGTTTCTCTGGTGGGTCAAGACTAATTTCTAGACTTCTAGTACAATTCAGCCATGGAATATGTTATGTTTGTTAGTTGTTAATTATTTTGATTGTTT
Organism: Ceratonia siliqua; assembly: GCA_034509205.1. Classification (NCBI taxonomy): domain Eukaryota; kingdom Viridiplantae; phylum Streptophyta; class Magnoliopsida; order Fabales; family Fabaceae; genus Ceratonia; species Ceratonia siliqua. Next base: position 19,534,353 of record JASKGM010000009.1, on the reverse strand, counting down.
CATTTGTTACTGATTTTGTTTCCAATTTTTCTTCTAATAAAATATTGCTTTGGTTTAGGTATTACCTTCTTTGAGAGAGAAACATGATGAATTTATGTTGAGAGAGCTTGTGAAGAGGTGGGCGAACCATAAAATTATGGTTAGGTGGCTTTCTCGTTTCTTTCACTATTTAGATCGCTATTTCATTGCTCGGAGGTCACTTCCACCCCTTAATGTAGTTGGATTGACTTGCTTTCGTGATCTGGTAATGGGACTCTTTCTATTAGCTATTTATGTTATTACATGTCATAAATACATACTAGCTTTGTAGTGCTACTGCCATCTAGATTCTATCCTATTGTCTTCATTTCAGTCTAATGCTGCTTCATTTCAAGACAATCTTATGTGCTTTATTTTCTCCAGGTTTACAAGGAATTAAATGCGAAAGTGAGGGATGCAGTAATTTCTCTTGTACGTTTTGCGACCTCATTATGCTGGATTTTGTAATTTATGCAAATTTATATTAGTTAACCGGGGTTTACTACCCTACCGCCCACATGTGTGGGCGGTAGGGTAAGTTAAAAAATTTTTTTTTTTTATATTTTTTTGATTTTTTTAAACTTTTTTTTTACTTTTTAAAATTAATTAAGTTTTATATCATAAATTTTTTTCAGAATTTTTGAAGATGTTTTTGTATTTGTTGCAGAATTTTTTAAGTTGCAAATGAATAGTAAAAAAAAATTATGGATGAATAGTAAAATAAATGTAAAAAAATTCAAGAAAAAAATGAAAAACATTTTAAAAAATTCTGAAAAAAATATATAAGATAAAAAATACTTAATTATTTTTAAAAAGTAAAAAAAATTTGAAAAAAAAACATAAAAAATAGAAAAAGTAAAAAAAAAAAAGTGGGGTGGGGGTGTAGCTTAGACAAACCCTAATTAACCAAATTCCTTTTTTTCAAAGATCGATCAAGAACGTGAAGGAGAGCAGATTGATCGAGCTCTATTAAAGAACGTTTTAGATATATTTGTTGAAATTGGAATGGGGCAAATGGATTGCTATGAGAATGATTTTGAAGCTGCCATGCTTAAAGACACTTCTGCCTATTATTTTCGAAAGGCTTCAAACTGGATCCTGGAAGATTCTTGCCCTGATTATATGCTTAAGGTATGGTTTCTCAGGTGTGCATGCTGTAACTTGGTCACTTTGTTTTCATAATTGTATAATTTCTATTTGATCTTGTGTCTATCATTATAGGCTGAGGAGTGCTTGAAACGGGAGAAAGATAGGGTTGCTCATTACTTGCATTCTAGTAGTGAGCCAAAGTTACTGGAGGTTTGTTTTTGACTTTGTGATTTCATTCCAGCTATGCTTTTTAATATCATCAATGGAAACTATTTTGCTAGGTGAATGGAAAAACAATTTTTTAATGATTGTCATGAATTTTCATGGGTTCATTTCAACATTTTGGAACCTTTCCTATTTTCTTATTGTTCTTCCGGAAATTTTTCTCTTTAGAAAGTTCAACACGAGTTGTTATCTGTGTATGCGAACCAACTCCTTGAAAAAGAGCACTCTGGATGTCATGCATTACTTAGAGATGACAAGGTATGTATATAGAAACTTTTCTTATGATGCTTTCAAATTTTAAAGGCCTAGATATGATGCAGTATTTTAATATTTTCCTTTAAATGCTTAGGTTGAAGATTTGTCAAGGATGTTCAGACTCTTTTCAAAAATACCACGTGGCTTAGATCCTGTTTCCAGTATATTTAAGCAGGTTGGTGGCACTTAATTATCTTTCTTCTCTTTCTTCCTTTATATGTCGTTTTAAATCTTGTTCTTCTTTAATTCTTGCTGGCTTGCTTATAAATTACTTTATCTCCTTTACATAATGTAGCATGTTACTACTGAAGGCATGGCATTGGTGAAGCAGGCTGAAGATGCAGCTAGTAACAAGAAGGTCTGTTCCTGAATTAGGTTTTCCTATATATTAATTATTTTCATCTTTCTGGTTGAAAGGTTCATTGTCCTTAGTAATTGAGGAAAGACTAATATGCGTTAGTATGCATCTGTCTTAGGTGTTTTATGTTTTATCTCAGTTGAAGTGTCTGTCCTAAATTTGTCAAGGAGGACTGTTTACAAAATGGAGGACTGTTTGCAAAAAGAAAAAGATGAAATGAAATTTTACAAAACTTGGGTACACTACCTTTTTTTATCAGCTATCATGCCATGGAAATGGGATCCTTCAATATTTTCAGGAAAAGTTTTTTGTTAGAATATTATTAAGAGAATGAAAAAGGATTTGGAACTATTTCTCTGGAATACTTCATTTCCAACTAAAAAGGTTGAGAATAATGTATGCAACTTGGAAATTCACTTAAAATTATTTTCTATTCAAACAGATGGAGCCAGTAGAAATTGACTTATCTAGCTATCTTAACACTTGGTATTTGTGAATTATTTTTCTGCTGGAGAGCTTGCCACACGACATGCTTGGAAAACAATCTGGATATTCGTATATAAATAAAAATCAACTATATGGGCATGAGATTTGACCCTTATGTTGTCAAATGGTTCCTTGGTAGTTGCTCTCCTCCTTATAGATGTATTCTGGCACTTTTGCCATGAAGGAGAAATAAATTATCATTGGGGTGTTGGTTTCTGTAACTAATTTCAAAAAGATGATGTTTGACCTTGCGTAGCTCTGACTATCATTCCTATAAATGTATGGTGGATTGGATGTGATTTTGAAGCTGCTTTCTTGATATGCTGTTGTGTCAATCGCCTTATTTTTACTAGCACTTTTCTTACTGATCAAATTGTACACTATGCCATATTCTGGAGCAATTTATCTTTGCTGCTGATCTTTGTACTTTTTTTTGTTTCTTAAATTGAAATGTCTGCAGGCAGATAAAAGGGATATCGTAGGTCTGCAGGAACAGGTAATTTTTTTAATATTTAATTTTATAATTTGACTGTAATATATTCAATTGTCGAAACTGAAATTGGTCTCTTCAGGTTTTTGTTCGAAATGTGATTGAGCTGCATGACAAGTACCTGGCATATGTGAATGACTGCTTCCAGAACCATACTCTTTTCCACAAGGTTTTGATTAGAGAATGGCTTTGAAGTTGTTATATTTCAAATCATTCTCGTACTTCTGAATCTTTTGTTCTTGTAGGCGCTTAAGGAGGCTTTTGAGGTCTTCTGCAACAAGGGTGTTGCTGGAAGCTCAAGTGCGGAACTGCTTGCCACTTTTTGTGATAATATTTTAAAGAAAGGTGGAAGTGAAAAATTGAGCGATGAAGCGATTGAAGAAACACTTGAAAAGGTCTGCTTCAATCTAGATGTGATAGACTTCTACAAAGAACTTGATTTCTGACTTTGAAATTGGCTTTTATTTTTGCCTATTTGTAGGTAGTCAAGCTGCTCGCCTATATTAGCGACAAAGACATGTTTGCTGAATTTTATAGGTAATATAAAAGAGAAAAGGAATATTTAAGTGGTGATTAGGCTGAATTTGGTATTGCTTCTCAGGGTTTGCTTCCGTCTAGTAGTTTAGGTGTTATCCAATTTCATCAACAACTTCTTAAAAATTGCTGCTTGTTTCTGGATTGTTGTTAAGAATCAAGTTGAGTTTGCTTCTGAAAGCTGCTTTTTTTCTTTTCATTTATTATTATACCAAAGAGAACTTTTAAAGTTTAGCATTATCGTAATATTTTATCAGGTTATTTACAAAACCGTAGTTTAACACTGAACCAGATTATGGTCTTCTGCAAATGTTCAGTGTCTAGTAAAATTTTTCCAAACAGCAAATTTTTTCCAAAGGCTGCTTTTGAAATTGTTACAATGCTATTTCTACAACAAAAACTGTCATTCTTTGAAAAATCAAAATACCGTGTTCTGTAAGATATTTTGAAGAAGAATACTCAGATGTTCTTCCCTGATTGCTTGCAGGAAGAAGCTGGCTCGGAGGCTTCTTTTTGACAAGAGTGCCAATGATGATCATGAGAGAAGTATTTTGACAAAATTGAAGCAGCAATGTGGTGGTCAATTCACCTCAAAGATGGAGGGAATGGTCAGTGTTCTCAATTTTTTGTGCATTGAACTGATATATAGAATTCAAGTACTTTTGTAGGATGTCAAAAGAGATTAAGGTATTTTGCTCCCACCAGGTTACGGATTTGACGCTGGCAAAGGAAAATCAAACCTTCTTTGAAGAGTATTTGAGCAATAATCCAAATGCAGACCCTGGAATTGACTTGACAGTTACAGTTCTGACTACTGGCTTCTGGCCTAGTTATAAATCTTTTGACCTCAATCTTCCAGCAGAGATGGTACATCTGGATCTTATTGATATAATCAATTTCAAACTTACTGCAAAGTTGTTTACACTAAACCTAGTTTAGTTGATTATGGTCGACCTCTAATTTCTTTGTTGTCTTTTCTTTTTTAGATTAGATGTGTTGAAGTTTTTAAGGAGTTTTATCAAACAAAAACAAAGCATCGAAAACTCACATGGATTTACTCATTGGGTACCTGTAACATAACTGGGAAATTTGAACCAAAAACCATGGAGCTGATTGTGACAACCTACCAGGTTGTATTTCTTATAATACACTTATCTATAGAAGTTTTTATCTAGTATCCCCCTTCTTTCATGTTACTTTTTTGGGAAGTCTATAGTTGTATGGGTTTCTTTATGCTGATTCATTGCTGTGTCCTCTTTTGCCTTTCTATAGGCTTCTGCATTGCTGCTTTTTAATTCCTCAGATAGATTGAGTTATTCGGAGATAATGACTCAGTTAAACTTGTCCGATGATGATGTTATTAGACTACTTCACTCCTTGTCATGTGCCAAGTACAAGATTCTTAACAAGGAACCAAACACAAAAACAATATCTTCTACTGATTATTTTGAATTCAATTCTAAATTCACTGACAAAATGAGGAGGATCAAGGTACCAGTATCTGTAACCATATTATGTTTTTCTTTACTTTAATTTTACTCTTGGTTATCTTATTTTCTCTATCAATTTATTGAATTTGAATGACATGTGATGCATCATTCATCATGTAGATTCCTCTTCCTCCTGTGGATGAGAAGAAAAAAGTAATTGAGGATGTTGACAAGGACAGAAGATATGCCATTGATGCCTCAATTGTGCGTATTATGAAGAGTCGGAAAGTTTTGGGTTACCAACAGTTAGTTATGGAGTGTGTTGAGCAGTTGGGTCGCATGTTCAAGGTCCATATTGCACTGCTTGTTTCAAATGTCTCTCACTTTTTCTCTCTGTCTTGCTAATCCAGATTTGTTGATTTGCTTATTGTACAGCCCGATGTCAAGGCAATAAAAAAGCGAATTGAAGATTTGATATCTCGAGATTACTTGGAAAGAGACAAAGATAATGCAAATTTGTTCAGATACTTGGCATGATGTGACCTTGATGATTGTCCAAATGAAGTGGTGACTGGTTGATGCAAATAGCAAAATGAGAGGATAATGTTTGAACTTGGAAAATCTGGGTGCCTCTTGGTAATTGCTTCAAGATGGAACTGAGTGCTTGTACATTTTGCCACGGTGTCCAGGTATGGACTACTGCTGTAGATGTGTGCTCTTGTAGAATGTGTAGGTCCAGCTCACCACTCGGACCTTTGGTATCTTTTTTCTTTTGGTTGCTACAGTTCCAACTCATGACATAGTTGATACCTGTCTGTTAATTTTTTTCTTGCCACCTTGAAGAAAATAGAAATTGTGTATGAGTGTATCTATAGTTCCAGTGAAATTGTATTTTGATTGTAATTTTAGAAACCATCAGGTGAATGGTCTGTCTTTTGAATCCAAACCCTGCAATTATATGGTGAATTTACTTTTGTTGTCCATAATAATGTTTTACAGCAACATCTAGTTCAATTTATAGTGTCTGAGGAGAGCTAACTGAGAAAGTCTCATTAGATGCTTCTGTTGTATGTGGAGAGCATTTGTATCAAGGATTGCCAAGCTTATATGTTTTTGCTGGATTTGCTTTATATCAATTTTTGGGGGTTGATTTGTACTTTGTATTCTTGTCTCAATGGATATCCAGGTGTATCATACCAACACAATCATTGACTCCAGAAAAATTTATCCAGGAGTATATTCTTTTGCACAAACCTGGAAGTTTTAAATTTGTGCCCCTTTTTCGGGCAATGTATGTTTTTTCTGAAAATTGAAAAGTTTGGCCAAAACTCAATTCCTAGATGTAGTCCTGCATTATGTTGTGTTGATCTGAAATCATTGATGACTGCTTTTGTATTACGTGGGAGTTCAAATATGAAGTTTACTAATGGTCAAAAAAAAAGGAAGTCCGACTAAGTATGTGCAGGATTGAACAGAAGCACATTGAGGCTTCCAATTGCAAAGTGGTACCTGGGGATGTCAAATGTTTTGAACAGTGTCTTGAACATTTTAGCTTAAATAGTGTATGGAATTGTAGAGAAGGCTGAGTTTGGTCACCAAGCACTTTTTGGAGAAAAGGGTAATGTTATATATCACGATCTTCAGTCTACAAACTCTGTCCCCTCCTCGTTTCACCTTCAACTTAACACCGTTCACTGATTACTGATTTGCTGGTATTTGATTCTCTTTTTGTTTGGAATAAAATCATAATAGAACCATTGCCTGTTATCCTAATGTTATAGTTATCCATTATGAAACAAAGCCAACTAGAAAGAGTTAAGAAAGGCCACCCATTCCTTGAATAGAGCCACCCTATAGAATCTAGAGCCTAATGTATCTTGCCACATCAGCGTCATACAGACACTACATAAACATGACATGGAGCCTAGTAAGCAAGTATCCATGCAGACCATCTAGAGAGTTTCAGAAGGCTCTAGGATTTTTTAGGTAACTTTTGTATATTCTTGTAACTTCTTGTACATAGTTGAATTCTCTATAATTCTCTAGAGTAGTATGGAGAAATCTTATAAATTCTAGTAGACTAGAATGTTCTAAATACTAATTGTACACCGTTGGATCAAATCGATCATAACCATCCATTTTGGGGAGGAGGCTTATATAAGCCCCTCACCCTCTCATTTGTAAAACATCTCACAAGTTTTTCAAGCTCTTGATAATAAGAGTTCTCTTGCATTCTCAAAGTTCTCTCTTGTCTACTTGCTAGTTTTAGTATCTTATCCTCTTCTAAGAGGTGTGTTGGGGAAGGCTAACTTAGTTAGCAACCAAGGGTGTTCTAACTCAGTGCTGCACGGCTCCTGCTTATGGGGAAAGAGTAAGGTCGTGATAGTTGGTATCAAAGCTTCAGTTTATAGTTAGCTGTGACAAGTAACATGACATCGGAGGTAGAGAACCCCAACGTTCTTGTGGTTCAAGAACAAGACCCTCCAAGGGGGAGGGACAACACTCGCTCCAAGAGGGGCAAGGAGAAATCACAAGATGTCTTGGCAGCATGGGAAACCCGCATCTCCAATATGGAGTTACCAAGGAGTGCCTTGATGCCCTTGAACAAGAAGTGGAGTAACGTGGGGAGGAGCTCCACAAAGTGAAGGAGGCTATATAGGATCTTACCAATCAACTACGCCATGAGCATATTGTTCGTGAGCGAATGATGGAGATTAGTGAAGACCTCCGAGGCCAAATGGAGGAGATGAAGAAAGATTGAGTCTTATGTCGGGAAGCCATCTCCAATAGCACGATGTGGTCGAAACCAGCAAAATTGGAGATTCCTTAGCCCAAGACTTACAAAGGCAACCGAGATGCTAAGGAGATAGACAACTTCCTATGGGGCATGGAGCAATACTTCGAAGTTGCTCAACTTAAAGAGGACTCAAATGTGCGTACTGCTTCTCTATATCTTATTGATGATGCTTTACTTTGGTGGCGCTTGTGTCATAGTGATAGGGAATAAGGTGGCCTGGCCATCAACACATGGGATGAGGTCAAGAAGGAACTCAAGATGCACTTTTTCCTGAAGGGGAGAGTTTCCTGGCAAGAAGAAGCTTGAAAAATCTAAAGCAAACTAGAACCATGTAGGATTATATCCGAGAGTTTTCGTCTGTGAGACTTAGACTTCCAGACATGGCTGCATCTGAGCTACTCTTTAACTTTATGGATGGGCTGCAACCATGGGCTCAACAAGAATTGAGACGCCGAGTTGTGCAAGACTTTTCATCTGCAATCGCAGTAGTTGAGACGCTTGTTGACTACCCCAGACCTAAGGACTCCGATAAGTCCAAACAAAAGGGTTCCATGGGAAAAGATGGCGGAGACAAATCAAACATGAGACCAAAAAGGATGACAAGCCTTCTTATAGCAAATGAGGAGGTAAACAACATAAGAAGGGCGATCGACGTGATGACTACAAGCCTAAGAGTAATTGCTTCCTGTATGAAGGGGAACATTGGATGTGCAACTGTCCCAAGAGGAATGCTCTTAGTGCAATGATAGAAGAGAGGTAGAAGACCAACACCCTCACTCAGATGGGGACGTTGCAGTTGATGAACTCCCTGAGTGCGCAACCACCCCAAGCCCTTATGAAACAAAGCCTCATGTATGTAGATATATCTTTTGCTGGGAAGACTACTAGAGCAATGGTGGACACAAGTGCCACCCACAACTTCATCTCTTTGGAGGAAGCTAGGAGACTTGGGTTCCATGTCTCCAAGACCAATAGATGGCTGAAGGTAGTGAACGCCGCTGCCAAGCCACTGAGTAGCAAGAGGAGTGAAGCTTCGGGTTGGAACATGGGAAGGCACAATTAATCTTTCTGTAGTACCCATGGATGACTTCCAGGTGGTGCTAGGTATGAGGTTCTTTGCCTCAGTTAAGGTTGTTCTTATTCCCTTCCTTTGATCTCTAGCTATTCTTCAGGAAAAGGCACCTTGCATAGTGCCCACTATTAGTGAACCCCAAGAGGGTAAACACCTTTTAACCACAATGCAAGTGGAGAAGGGGGTAAAGAAGGGAGAAATTACACATGTTGCAACTCTCAAGGAGGATAGCCCCAAGGAAGACAAAGGGGACGTGCCTAAGGAAATAGGCTATGTTCTCGAAGAGTTTGGAGATGTCATGCAACCTGAGCTGCCTAAAAGTTTGCCACCAAGAAGAGAGGTAGATTATAGGATTGAATTGGAATCTGGTGTACGACCTCTTGCCATGGCACCTTATCGCATGACACCTCGTGAGTTGGAGGAATTAAGAAAGCAACTTAAAGAGTTGTTGGATGCTAGGTTCATCCAACCATCCAGGGCCCCTTATGGCGCACCGGTCTTATTCCAAAAGATGAAAGATGGGTTGTTGAGAATGTGCATTGACTACCCGGCACTTAACAAGGTGACTATCAAGAATAAGTACCTTATTCTCTTAATTGCCGATCTCTTAGATCAGTTAGGGAAGGCAAGGTATTTCACCAAGCTGGACCTACGATCAGGATACTATCAAGTGCGGATAGCCGAGGGAGAGAACCAAAGACCGTATATGTGACACAGTATGGTTCCTACGAATTTCTTGTTATGCCCTTTGGTTTAACTAAACGCTCTTGCTACATTTTGTACATTGATGAACAAGATCTTCCATCCTTACTTGGACAAGTTCGTAGTTGTCTACGTAGATGACATTGTTGTCTATAGCAACACACTGGAGGAACATGTTGAACATCTACGAATTGTGTTCAGGTTTTAAGGGAGAATCAGCTATATGTCAAGAAAGAGAAATGCTCATTTGTCGAATCAGATGTGCTCTTTCTTGGTCATGTGATTAAGGATGGGAAGTTTATGATGGATAGGAGCAAGGTTTGGGCCATAGAAGAGTGGGAACCGCCTACCAAGATACCGGAGTTGCGATCTTTCCTTAGCCTAGTCAACTATTATTGGCGCTTCATCAAGGAATACTCGGCAAGAGCGGCTCCTCTCACCAATCTTTTGAAGAAGAACAAGTCATGGGCATGGGATGCTTGTTGCCAAAAAGCTTTTGAAGATTTGAAGAGAGCCATCGTCGAAAAACCAGTATTAGCCTTGGCGGATGTGACCAAGTCGTTTGAGTTGCACACGGATGCCTCAGATTTTGTCATTAGGGTAGTGCTTATGCAAGAAGGTCATCTCATAAGCTATGAAAGTAGGAAGCTGAACGATACCGAGAGGCGGTATATAGTTCAAGAGAAGGAGATGGCTGCAATCATCCATTGTCTCAGGGTTTGGAGACGCTACTCGCTCGAAGCAAAGTTCATCGTCACGATAGACAATGTGGCCACGAGTTATTTCCAAACTTAGAAGAAACTTTCTCTTAAGCAAGCCAGGGGGCAGGATTTTCTAGCAGAGTTCGATTATGAACTAGAATACAAGCCCAGGAAGGTTAATTATGTGGCGAATGCCTTAATTTGGAAGGCCGAGCTATCTTCCATGAGCAAGCTCGAAGGTGACATCATAAGGAGAATCAATGAGGGACTCCTACAAGACCCCACGGCAAAGGCCATCCTTAACCTAGCCAATGAGGGAAAGACTAGGAGATTTTGGGTAGAGGATGGGATACTCTAAACCAAGGGGAGGCGCATCTACGTGCGAAAGTGGGACAACTTACGAAAATAGCTTATAAAGAAATGCCATAACATTAAATGGGTGGGCCATCCAGGTCAAAGGCGCACAAGAGCTTTGCTAGAGACTTCTTACTACTGGCCACAGTAGAGGGACGGCGTTGAGGATTATGTGCGCACTTGTTTAGTGTGTTAACAAGACAAGTTGGAACATAAGTCCCCAGCTGGATTGCTAGAGCCACTTCTTATCCTTGAGCGGCCATGGGAAAGTGTCACTATGAATTTCATCATGGCCTTACCCTTGTTTGATGGGTTTGGCTCCATCATGGTGGTAGTCGATTAATTTTCGAAGTATGGCACTTTTGTCCCAGCTCCAAGAGACTGCACTGCTGAACAAGTTGCCACATTGTTTATCAAGAACATTGTGAAGTATTGGGGTGTACCAAGGACTATCATATATGATCGAGACCCACGCTTCACAACAGAGTTCTAGGCGGAGTTATTCCGAATGCTAGGCTCCGAGTTGCCTATTCTACTAGCTTCCACCCCCAAACTGATGGACAGACTGAGCTGGTGAATGCCTTGCTGGAGATGTACCTATGGCACTGTGAGTGTTAATCAAAAGGATTGGACCAAATTGATAGATGTTGCTCAATTCTCTTACAATATCCCGAAAAGCTAGTCAACTGGGAGGAGTCCATTTGAGGTGGTCATGAGTCAACAACCACTCACCCCTCTCTCACTATAGAGCACATATAAGGGAAATAGCCCCTTAGCCTTCAAGGTTGCCAAGGAGTGGAAGGAGCAAGCTGATGTAGCCAGGACCTACCTAGATAAGGCATCCAAGAAGATGAAAAAGTGGGCAGACAAGAGTCGACATCACGTTGAGTTCAAGGAAGGAGACTTAGTCATGGTACGACTCTTGCCTCAGCAATTCAAGAGCTTCCGACCTTTGCATAAGGGTTTACTACGAAAATATGAGGGACCTTTCCCCGTTGTGAAGAAAATAGGGAAGGTGTCATATCGACTGCAACTGCCACCCATGTTAAAAAATACATCCAGTCTTTTATGTGAGCATGTTAAAGCCTTATCATATTGATAAGATCCAAACTGGGGAGAGTCCCATTGAGCTCCCACAGTTATTGTGCAATCTCATGACAAGGAGGCTAAAGCAATATTAGCCTACTGAATCATACGAAAGAGGGGAGTACCTCCAAGTCGTGAATACTTGGTACACTGGAAGGGATGTCTTGAACAAGAACTAACATAGGAGAGAGAGGAAACGTGGCAGTTCAAAGACACGATCTAAGACTTCCATGACGCTGGGACGAAGACGTCTCCAGAATAGGTGGGGAAGAATGTCACATCCCGCCATATCAACGCTATACAGACACTGCATGGACACGACATGACGCCTAGTAAGCAAGTATCCATGCAAACCATCTAGAGAATTCCAGAAGGCTTTGGGGTTTTTTAGGTAACTTTTGTACATTCTTGTAACTTCTTGTACATAGTAAAATTCTCTAAAATTCTCTAGAGTAGTATGGAGAAGTCTTGTAAATTCTAGTAGACTAGAATGTTCTATATACTAATTGTATACCATTGGATCGAATCGATCTTAACCATCCATTTTAGGGAGGAGGCCTATATAAACCCCTCACCCCCTCATTTGTAAAGCAGCTCACAAGTTCTTTAAGCTCTTGATAACAAGAGTTCTATAGCATTCTCCAAGTTTTCTCTTGTCTACTCTCTAGCTTTAGTATCTTAGCCTCTTCTAAGAGGTGTGTTGGGGAAGGCTGACTTAGTTAGCAACCAAGGGGAGTGTTCTAGCTAAGTGTCGCACGGCTCCTACTAGTGGGAAAAGAGTAAGGTTGTGACACTAAACTTGTGTTTTATACCTTTTCTTTATAATATAAAGCATGTTTTATATAAGGAATTTTCACTAAGCCTTACTAGTAGCATGCTGATTCATTATGGACAGAGACTCTTGGTTTTGTTGGAAACTAATTATAGAAATTCAAGAGATATTTTCATCAGTAGTTAACGAGTTAAAAATGGTATAATTGTAAGGAGCCTTTTGGTATATTAATATTTTACATAATATGATATTTTGGATACCATAGTATAAGATTTTAAAGTATAAAATATCATAATATTTAAGATTTTTATATTTAGTATGATAAATGAAAATCATCAACAAAAAAGAGAGAGGATAAAATTGGCATTTTAAGTTAGCAAAGCATAAAAGTTAATAAAGTTAAAAGTGTAATGTGAGATTGTTATGTTTTTTTAGTGATACGAGATACTGTCCATAATAGTGTTCTTTTATAACTTTGATGACTATGTATTTTGGATAACAAAATATTAAACACAAATGTCTAGTGTTATTAAAGATATAGGATTAAGTATGAGAGCTCCAAAGAATTAATCAAATCCTGGATGTCCTAAGTTATATCAGTCTATTCTATCTTGTTAGTTGGATTCACCCTAGATATTACCCATGACAAGAGGTTACCCCATAACATTAATGACAAGAGTATAAAAAATATACTCAATTGAGGGAAAAGGTTTAGTACTCTTGATAGTATGGTATTCCTTCTGTTGGATCTGCGTTACGTAATATTATTATAATGAAAAGTATCACGTGACATAAATCTAATAAAGGGAGTACCATACTCCTAAGAATACTAAAAATGTACTTGGAAATTTACTTTATTTTCTGCTATCAAACTTTTCAACTGGTCGTCAATGACTAGATAATTTATTTGTCACCGACCTCAATAATATATTAATAATGAGTTTGATGTTAACAAATTCAATCTGTCTCTTTTCTTATTTTTCAGGTTGAGTCATCTTTTGTAACTAAAATATTTTTCAGCACGTTTGATTTTGGAACCTCCCTCAATATCCATTATATTGCATGAAATTGAACACATTACTGAGTTTGAAATCTTTAATATTGCATAAGCTTTTTACTTCCATAGATATAATCAAAAGCTTGAGATTAAGGCTATGGGGATTTTGGAAGATAAATTATTATTTATTAATTTATAAAAAATTTAATGTTTAAGAAATTAAGAGCATGTTTAATTTTTTTTTTTAATCTTTTACATATGTTTGGCCAAGAAAAATAATTATCTTTAAATGATAGTAAATTTTAAGTGAAGTAAAAATTGGATTCTTTATTTTGATGCAAAATTGAACTAGAAATGAATTTTTTTAAAAAACAAAAACATCTTCATTATAAATAAAAATTGCAAATAATTTTTTTTAACTTTATTTTTCAATTAGTATTATATCTCATTCAAAATCTTGATTGTGAAACTTTAAGATGTTTTTTGAAAATCTTATAGTTTAAAGGATTATGAATTGTTTTGGTTCATGTGACAAAAAGATGAGGTTTGTGGGTTGAAAGATTAGGCTTGAAGGTTTTATAATGAATTACTTTAATGGAAGTTTAACTATAAATTACTGTTAATGGAAGTTTAAGCTTGAAATCCATTTATGAAAACACAAAATTCTTTACACTTGTTAATTTTTTTTTTTTTTATGGAACCCTAGTTCAATTTTTTGAAGGTTATTAACGATTTATGAATGATATTAAATATTGATTTTATTTTATTAAAAATTTTTGAGAAAACGTTTTTATTAAATAAAAAACTGGCTGCGACGTCCACGTGAAAGGGAGAAGGGGGACGTGAACAACCCCTACCCAAGTTCTATTTTTTTATAAAAATAATGCAAAACGATCTTACTCATTAAATTTAAACCAAAAAAAATCATAATTTAACCTTCGCTTATTTTTCATTGTTTTTCTTGTCTTCTTTTAGATTCCATCTCTTCAATTTATCTCTTAAGTCCAAACTTTCAAAAGGTTTTTGTTATGCTAGTCCTCCAGTTTTTTTTATTTTTTATTTTAATTATTTTATAATTTTTACTCAAAGAAATGATTAAAAAAGTTTTAAAAAAATTATAGAACACAAAGAATAAAAAATTCTATATGCGACACATCCAACGATTAGAATGAATATACAACAAATCCAATGGCTACTATATTTAAATGTACTGATACATATATTTAAATATATTGATACATCCATATGTAACTTAAAAATCACAATGTCAAATATACTCTTAAGAGTCGTTTGCTAGGAGGACAATTTTTTTATTTTCAAAAGTTTGAGGTTTGAAATGTAAGATTTTCATGTTTGATATACAAATGATTAAAATATTCTCTGGCATATTACATTCTTGGGAATGCAATATTCATGCAAAATTTTAATTTTTCATTCCATTTCATTCCCATCGAGAATAATTTTATCTATGTAAAGGGACTAAACTACCCACCCTTCTTCATTATGAAAGCTTTAAATATCAAATTCTAGATTCTAAATCCTAAAACCTTAAACCCTAAATCCTAAAACCATAACCTCTAAATCCTACACCCCTACACCACAAAACCTTAAACCTTAAACCTTAACACGCTAAATCCTAAAATTCTAAACCTTATAACACTAAATCCTAAAATCCTAAACCTTAAAATGCTAAATCCTACAACCCTAAACCTTGAACACTAAAACACTACAACTCTAAACCGTAAATCATAAATTGTAAACCCTGTAAAACCCTACAATAATAAAACCCTAAAACTCTAAGTCCTTAAATCGTAAACCCTAAACCATAAAACATAAATTCTAAAACCCAAAACCCAAAACCCAAAACTCTGAACCTTAAAATTTTTGGCCCTAAACCCTAAACCCTAAATCTTAGATCCTAAACTGATAAAGCCATGAGAAGTCTTAATTTTCATTATCCAGACAAATCCATGATTTATCAAATGATAGATTATTGCAAGCAGAGTTAATGGGGCTTTTCAATGGAAAACAAAATGTGAATGTGCTTTTATTTTTTCTCCTTTCTTCCAAGTCAATCTTTTCTCCCTTCTTTTTTTCCTACTCTGGACTAGGGGTGGAGGTGGATCTCCACAAGCGGCTTGAATACTAAATTTTTTAACTTGGCTTGAATAAAAATATATTGAATTTGAATTCGGACCAAGACTATTTCAAACCTAAACTTGACACTCAATTTGAATTCATAGAAATTGAATATATATAAAAATTAATTTTATTTAAATTTAAAACAATTATACAGCTGTAAACACCTAATTTTTTTCAGGGGTTTAAATTAATAATTTTTTTCCTCAGAATAAATTGATAACAAAACTACATAATAAAATGAAAAAAAATAAATAATAAAAAAGAGAGATAAAAAGAAATAAAAGATAGAAAAATAGAAAAAAATGTGGTAATAATAAAAACTATATACAAAGTAAAGAAAATAAATAAAAATAAATAAATATTAAATAAATAAAAATAAACAAAAAAAAAGTGAGGCCAAAAGGGCCATTTTTGACTCAGCCTAACAAGGAGCTCAGCCCATTGGACAGCCCAATACCGGATGCCTGACCCGGAATCTAAAATCCCTAAACCCCAATTTTACTTCGCCTCCTCGCGCCTCTTTCTCCATCCCTTCCACGCGAATCCCCTCCTTCCATCTCTGCTCTGTTTTCTCTCCCCTCAACGCCGTAATCCCCAATCTCTCGGCGCCATTTCCTCTTCTTCGCCATAAGCCACGTTCGTTTACTCCGTCATCTCTGATGAAGCGTCGCGATTCTGCCTCAATTTCGTCTCTAAATCACTGACAACACTGCTCTCTTTCACCTTCAAAAGGAAACTAAATCGAACACCGAGGGAGCAAGAAGGAAATCAGGGAGATTCGGCTCAAATCACACCCTAGGGAAGGGATTTGATCCAGGAAGCTTAACCCTAATTTTTGACGATAAGAAGAGCTTCGGAGAACCAACAAAGGGGGGGAGAACAGAGATAGCTACTGAGAGTCGAAGGCACACCCAAGAGTGAGCCAACACAGAGCTATCGAGAACCGGGGCGAGACCAAGAAGCAACCAAACAGCGAGACAAAAACAGAGAGCCAAGCAGAGAGGAAAGGAACGACTGAGAGTGAAGGAAAGATTTATGAATCCAGTGACCCATGGGCCTTCGAATCCGAGAGTCAGGGGTTTTGTTCAAGTTGAAGCTTCAAGTCATTTAGACATCTCGAAAGGTAACAATTTTCCTCCGTTTGTGTGCTTTCATCTTCTTGTGTCCGACTGATTTTTGAGAGCTATGATGGAGGGTTGTGGAGTTTTGGGTAAACCCTCGATTTAAATCCCCTAACCCACGAGCAAAAGATTTCAATGTCCCATGAGGATCCATACTATTTTTCTTCAGAACATGATTTATCCTAACCGGTTGCCTTAATTCGTGGCTTAATAGGGGTTGAACTTTGTTCAAAAGGTTACTGATTTACATTCCTAAATTTGCGATTTCAAATTACAGTTTTGTTGTCAGGTTGATATTGATCCACCATTTCAAATTTATGGGTCCAAATTATTTACAACTTTGAATATATGTTTTCAATGGTTCAAATGGATCTGTTGCTCTGAACGATTAAAGCAATTTTGTTTTGAAACCGAGATTCATAATGTTAAATCTATGAACCCAATTAACGCTTTGAAGTAGGACCAGTTTTGGATTTTACATTAGACTCAATTTTTCAGCCTGATGCGAGAAGTATTGTAATCCTGTTAAGCCAATTTGTGTTGAATTAGTATGAAATTTAAAAGCTTGATTCTGCATTCTGAGTTATGATTCTAAATTCAATTTCACGATTGGAGTTGATTGATATCAGCTTCAGAACACCTTTTAGCAATTTGTACATTTTCAAATCTGCTGGTGTTTTATCTTTGCATAAGATATGGGTCCACTGAGAAATGAGAAATATACTTTGCTCCTGAGCTAGCAATTTCTTGCACTTCGTTCCATTCATTTTCTTTCGCGCTATGCATTGTGTTTATGCATCTAAATACCTTTTCTATTAATTTTGGGACTGTATAAATTTACTGGTGGACTCGGTTATTTCATTTGCTTGTATAGTATTTTCCTTTAGTTGATTTTAAATAAATTGTATTGTTATACTTTGTCTGTAATAGCTTAGTTTCATTTTATTCTCACTGGTTTGAACATGAGATATGAACTTTTAGGCAGAGGTTTGGTTGTTTATTTTACCCCATTTCGTTTCCTTCGTGCTATCAAACATTTTGTTCCTTTCCCTAACCTCTTATCCATGAATTAGGAAAATACGAAGAATGAGTCAAGGATTAAAATTCCAACTGGCATGAGTAGGGTTTCAAGGGCCCAGTTATCTAGTCTTTTTTTAAAAGAAAAAAAAAAGGTGTAGCCTGATTTCCAAAGTGGTGAGAACATAGTGGAATTCAATTTGAAAAAAGTTGAGGGTCCAAGTCCTAAAGAATTTTTTAAAAAAAAACAAGAAAAAGGGGAGAAGCCTAAAATCGAGTTTCAAGAGCTCAATTAAAATAACTTTTTTTAAAAGCTTTAAAGATTACTTTCCAAATCTTCATTTCTGGCTCAAAGCAATTTTAAACTATCTTACTTAGACCTAAATGATCTTCTAAAAATTCACATTTTTGGACACTAATTTTTCCTAAAAGTCACGTTCTGTCCGCCAATGTTTTAGGGATTAAATTTTTGCCTTATTACCATTGTAAATTATATTTTTGGCCCCTACTATTTATTAATTACAATTTGACCCCTTTATAAATTTCATCTTTGCCTCGTTATTTTTGGTAGCTTTGTTTTAACCCCAATATTCCTAAGAATTCTACTTTAACCTAAATACTTTTAGGGAATTTCATTCTTACTACCATTCATTCAGAAATGTCAGTTTTGTCACATAGTTTAGAAAACTAAAGCTTGAATAAAAAGGCTAAAATTAATGTCCTTCACTTATGAATATTTAAAGAGGACTTTTTCAGTAGAAGTTTTAACTTCTCCAAAGCCTTAATCTACGGGGCATTCAGTGGAACCTCATCTTCCCCAAGGTCCCGCTTATTATTTTTTTAGACTTTCAGTGGAACTTTGTTTCCCCAAAGTCCCAATTTTCTCAGGCATTCAATGGAGATATATTTTTCCTAATGTCCTAATTCATTTTTCAGGCTTTAAGTGGAATTTTATATTCTCCTAATGTCCTAACACTCTTAGGTTAGAGATCATACATCCCACCTAACCAACTTATCCAAATATCTCCGAACTACGTTGACCTTGATCCTTTTCGGGGTACGTAGGCATTTACTTGGTAAGGCAGGTTTAGTTATTTATTTTGTCATCTTTGTCCATTATTATTTTATTAATAAAAAGGGGTAATTTAAATAAATTAAAATCATTAAGCAGAAATAATTTAGGGTAACCGTCCTTAGGGATGGACGTTGTAGGGTGCCTAACACATTCCCTACGCGTAATTAGACTCCCGAACCCTTCCTCTGGTTCTGAGGGCCAGTTTTCCTTTCTTTTTTTTAAGGATCCCAATTATCCTTCTAATTAATTGGTGGCGACTCTCATTTTTTCTGTGTTTTCCCTTACGCACCCCAAAGTCATGAAATGATGGCTTTTTACCAGCCGTCACGTTGTGACAATGTCATAATTAATTAAATTGTCTCGCCAGTTTGAAAGCCAAATATTTCTAACAAAGTGATTCGAGCCTTTGAGTAGCCCAACACCTTTGTGAGATGAGAAATGACATCCATATGCAAATAAATACATATATCTTTAGCTCAAACAAAAAAACATACATCTAAGTTTTTCTTCTCGTCTTAGTGAGAGTTTTTCTCTCTTCATGTAAGAAATTTGCATGTGTTTTCGAGTCTCAATGCCTCACTGGTTTATATTCAGTTTTCCATTATCTAAAATCAACTACCCATTATAAAATATTGTAGGTTAAAAATCTATTCCAGATTAAAGCCATTTTTGAATTAATTTCAAATTAAATTTGACCAAAATTAATCCCAAATTCTAAATCACTTCCAGCTTATAAAATAACACAAACCTAAAATTAGAGAGAGAGAGATCAAATTGTTTAGGAACCTGAACAAATGCAAAACTATTTCAAAATTAGACTTGAACCTGATTTTGTTTTAATAGATTTAAATCCTGAACAAATGCAAAACCGATTCCAAAGGTAAACCCCACTGACTTAAGACGTAAATATGCTATGATGGTTGAATTAAGGAGGAAACATAAGCAACAATAAAAGTACTTTGACCAAGATAAATTTTGAAATGACCAAACACCAAACCAATGAACCAACATGAGGTTTTAAAACAACATACTACAATCCATTGACAACAACCAGCCTTAACACGAAGAATCATGGTCTATTTACCAAACTCAAATTTTAAAACCCTAATTTTAGTGAATCCCTACCTGAAATCAACATCTTAACCAATATAAACAAATAATAAATAAAACTTACCTCTTTGAAGACCCATATAAAACCAATCTACCCCAGCAACAGTATTAATATTCTAGAGATTGATTCCCAAAACACTCATTCTTCTGAAATTCTTTTCTCATGTTTTTCTTCTTTTGTTTTTTGTCTCTCTTCTTCTCTGTATTTATAAGAAAAAAACTAAACCCACAAAACCCTACTTTTCTTTGAGCTTCACCCAAAAAAAAACTATTGCTTCTTATCGCTTGTATGTGCTAGCTGTGAGCTGGAATTGGGATGAAGAGAAATGTGCTACTCAAAATTAGGAGAAGATCAATCGAAGAGAAACAAAACCAAAAAACATATGGGCATTAAGTGGAAGATAAAAAAAATCATGATCATCGAACCTACTCCTCTGTAGCAGGATGAGCTGGCGATGAAAAACCCTAGGATTAAGGACACGAGAAGCTTCAAGAAGATGAGATATGGATGAGATGATGAAGGGAAGTTGACAGTGACTAGGGTTTTTTGGGGAAAAAGAAAATGGGGGAAGAGATAAGGGAGAGAAAGAGGGTGGCTGCAAAAGGGATGAGAATGTTAGGGGTTAGGGTTTTCTTTAGGAGAGAAGAGTTAGATGGCAAGGGTTTCTAAAATGAAGAAAGGAACTTAGGTTAATGTGGTCCAGTCGGGTCATGTCATATACGTTTCGGGTTGGATCAACTAGACCAGGTTAAAGCTTGTTAGGCTAAGGACAAAGGGAATAGGCATGAACTTGAGCT
This sequence comes from Ceratonia siliqua, assembly GCA_034509205.1. Taxonomy (NCBI): domain Eukaryota; kingdom Viridiplantae; phylum Streptophyta; class Magnoliopsida; order Fabales; family Fabaceae; genus Ceratonia; species Ceratonia siliqua. The sequence continues at coordinate 19,513,724 of JASKGM010000009.1, read as the reverse complement.
AAATCGACTGCTGGGTATGAATTCAATTTGGCTAAAAAAAAAATTATCCAAAAGCAAAAAAGGGAATAGGCCGATGGCATTTGGTGTTGGGTTCAGATAAAAGAGAAAGTGGGCTGATTGATTTAAATAGTAATAGGAATGAGAAAAAATGTATCTCTTTTTCTATTTTTTTAGTTTGTATTTAATTTTTCTTTTATACTTTGATATTTGTAAAAGAAGATAAAGTGTCATATTTTTTGTAATTTTAGTTTTTTTCTCTCTCTTATTTATTTATTTATTTATTATCCTTTTGGTCTTTGTATATTGGATTTTATGCTTTCTTAGTCAATACTATCACTTTTCCCATTATTTTGCATTTTCTTTGTTATTATTACCACTTTTCAAAATTTTTTGGTATTTTCAAAATTTTTTAAAATCACCTAGACAAAACCAAGTGTTTATAGTTACCCCTCTTTACTTGCTCCTTGATAGGGAAAGGTGAAAAACCAACGGGTTTTTCATATTTTCTTATGAAGAACAAGTAAAGATAAAAAACACAGATTTTGTCCAAAAGCAAAGTATGATGGGAAAAACACGCTAGTTAAGAAACTTTTTTTTTTTATTATGGCCAAAGACAAACCTCTAATGCCAAGTAATTTGTAACCGGGCAAGGGACAAACCTCTATTACTGGGTAATTTGGAACTAGGTAAGGGGCAAACCTCTACTACCAAGAGTTTCTAAAATAAGGCAAGGGACAAATCTCTACAGCCGGGTAATTTGTAAATGGGCAAGAGACAAACCTTTATTGCCAGGTAATTTGAAGCTATGCAAGGGATACAACTCTACTACTAGAAGTTTCTGAAATAAGGCAAGGGACAAACCTCTACTGCCGAGTAATTTCTAACTGGGCAAGGGACAAACCTCTACTGCCAGATAATTTGAAACTAGGTAATGGACACACTTATACTGCCAGAAGTTTCTGAAATAAGGCAAGGGAAAAACTTCTACAACCAGATAATTTCTAAATGGGCAAGGGACAAACCTTTACTGGCAGATAATTTGAAACTAGGCAAGAGACATACCTCTACTACCAAAAGTTTCTGAAATAAGGCAAGGGACAAACCTCTATTGCCGAGTAATTTCTAACTAGGAAAGGGACAAACCTTTACAGTTAGGTCATTTCTAACTGGGAAAGGAAAAAACCTCTATTGCTAGGTAATTTGAAACTAGGCAAGGGATACACGTCTACTACCCAAAGTTTCTGAAAAAAGCCAAGGGATAAACCTTTACTGTCGGGTAATTTCTAACTAGGCAAGAGACAAACCTCTACTGGCAGGTAATTTGAAACTAGGCAAGGGATACACCTCTACTGCTAGGTAATTTGAAACTAGACAAGGGACTCACCTCTAATTTGAAACTATAAATTTGAAGTCTTCACAGAATGGAGCCATGAGACCATTTGTGAGCTATTCCATTAGAACATGCAATGCATTATTTCACTTAGGTGGGAATAACTACGTTAGAGATTTTGTGAGATGTTGTCTTTATCACTCTTGTGACCTTTCATCATTTTCACTTGTCTCTCTCATCACTGTCGTGCAATTGTCACTGTAAACCACCGCTGTAACAGGTTGGTTAAATTTTATTACTTTCCCTCTCATTTTGAAGATTATGTTTGTACCAAAATTTATGTTTGTGATTTTGAAAATTGTTTGATTTATGTATTCTTTTGACATTGTTTAATTGGATTTGAGAACTATAGAGTAAAACACGATGCTCTCTTAGATTTGGATTTACCAAAAGTTTCGTTTAAAACATGTTGCTATATATCTTGTCTAATTGGCACTGCCATCAAAATAGCAAAACTTTCAAAATAAGTAATTGAAACATAGTCTTGTACTATAGAGACAATGACCTTGTCTTTCATTTGGATAATCTGGTTTTTATTTCTGTAATTGAAGATTAAATTGGGTAATACAGTGTGGATAGTTTGATCTTAGTATTTTAACTTGATGGATTATTCTTCTTGGTATTATCTTGGTTTCAATTTTGTGTGATTCTTTGAAGTAATTGTTTACTTCGGATTTGTGACATGTGAACCAAACCCAAAATTTCTTAAAGCATATTGTATAAAAAATTGTGAGGGTTCAATTTTAGATAAATTTGTGTATTAATTAGAATGGTCTTAAATAGTAGTTTGATTAGTTGTATCTGAGATGATTGGGGATTCAGTTAGTTATATTTCATCTCTTTATCTTGACTATATGCGTCTACTCTATCAACTTATACATATATTCTCAATAGAACAGTTTTATTATTTAATTTATGGGATAAAAACTTCATAGAATAGTTAAATGTAGGAGCTACTTGATCGTTCTACTTATTCAAATTTAAAATATTTTGAAAATTAAATATCACAGAAAATACATCAATAAATATATAATTAAAATGTTATGTATAATTTAAATATATCAAATTAATAATTAAATTAAAATTATCAATAAATATCAAATTAAAATTATTATCAAATAAATATCACTTAAAATACATCAATAAAAATCAAATTAAAATATCATGTATAAATTAAAATTTTCAAATTACTAATTAAATTAAAGATAGCAATAAATATAAAATTAACATTATTGTAAAAAATTAAATATCAAAATAAATATCACTTAACATTCACCAACAAATATCATACTAAAATATCATGTATAATTTAAAAATATCAAATTAATAAGGAAATTGAAAATATAAATAAGTATCAAAATTATTGTGAAAGTTAAATATCAAATAAATATAAAGTAAAATACATCAATAAATTTCAAATTAAATATCATATATATTTTAAAAATTTAAAATTACTAATTAAATTAAATATATCAATAAATATCAAATTAAAAATATTGTGAAATTAAATATCAAATAAATATAGCTTAAAATACTTTAATAAATGTCAAACTAAAATATCATGTATAATTTAAAATTATCAAATTAATAATTAAATTTTAAATATCAAAAAATATAAAATTAATAATTAGATTAAAAACATCAATAAATATCAAATTATAGGAAATAATGTAATCAAATCCCTTTTAAGTATTTAGATTTCACATATAAACTTATGTTGTGGTCAAATATCAATCTTGTCAGGTGTTACACGTGGTTTTGCAGAGACCGGGGCAAGGGTAAAGGGAAGGCTATTACTACCACCTCTAACCCTCAAGCAAACCTATGCCAATTCATGCCATTTTTAAGGGTGCTGCCACAATGACCTGTAGGTTATGCGTCGACATCGGATCCATATCGTTTTGGATATGGATTGGCCTTCACTGCTACAGTGACACCAGGGTCAGCTACAACCAGTGCTGTGGGGTCCAGCCAGGAGAGTCCCCACATCTTAGTGACACTGGGGTTAGCAGCCTCCAATGTAGGGGGTCGACCTGCAAGGAAAGTCCCCACTTCTTAGCCCTCTGTGGCAAGTCTAGGACTAGTGACCCTATCGACAGACACATGTGGATAGAGACACGTGGGAATGAGTAAGTACACTAATCATACTTAAATTAATATTTAATAAAAATATAATAGTCATTCCCTAAAACAAAGTCAAATTTTTTTCCAGCTTTGAACCCTCAGAGCATTCTAAGACCACACTTGGGAGTATCTTCAGGTCACAGTATGAGCAGGCCTATATGAACTTCAAAAAGGTTCCCATGGATGTGAAGGATCACTAGTGGGACCTATTTAAGGTATTAATCAAAATTTCATAATTTTGATTCCATTAACTTCATTTTATGATCATTGACTTTAATTATATGATTTGTAATGCAGAAAGAATGTAAATGGAATCCCGAGTTAGAAAAAGAAGTCCATAGGGTACAGAGGCACAAGTGCTCTAGTAGCAAACGAGAAATACATAGAGAGATCTAGAAAAGGAAGTGTAAAGGCTAATAGTTGGGCGATAGGATCAGCACCCAGCTCATGGAATATTGGGTGAACCCCCATATCAAGGAGGCCTTGGAAGAGAACAAGAGGAATCAGTCCATGGATTGGGACGCTGTTGTCCATCGAGGCAAATCCATCTCCTTCTTGGAGCATACAAAGAGGCTTGTAAGTACCTTTTTTTACTTATAACTTGTATTTAAAACTTTTTTATTATTCTAATTAACACTTTAATTGATTGTTTGCAAGAAAAAGAGTTGGGGAGGCCTGTTGGCACTTCTGAGGTATTCTATTATATTAATTACAATGTGGAGAAAGGCTGGGTTCATCCCCACGTTGAGAGAACTTAGTGAGTAACATTATATTCTGTTAAATTTTAATAATATTAGTTTGTGTTTAATTGCGTTTATAATAACTTCTCACTAATTATGGTTTAACTTATGCAGAAATCTTATAAGGAGCACAGAACCCTGTACCTCAGGGTCAGCAGGTTCTTCCCTCAATAAGGTGCATCTCTGGATAGAGACTATCGGTGGGAAGAATAAGAAGGTCCTATATGGGATGGGTTCTGAGGCCCGCCTACTTGACAAGCAGCCATTGTAGGCTACCTAGGATACCAAACTTACTAGCTCGCTAAGGAGGCTTGTTGGGTTGAGCGTCTGCAAATGATAATCGATCCCCTTTATCTGATGCCATTAACTCTTCGGGTAAGTCAGATGGTCTTCATTGATATATTACAGCTTTTACATTTTTATATTACAATACATTTTATTTAATTTTTAACATTTGTACATGATATTTGGTATAATTGATATACATATGATTCTTTCTATTTAAATTGTCTAAACTGTTAATTTAAATTGTATTTTCATATATAAAAAAAATTTTAAAATTTTTTATAAATAAAAAAACAATTAATAAGTAATTAAATTAATATTTATACTTATATTATATTTATTTTTATATATTTAATTTATTATTATTAATTTTTATTTAATAAATTTGTATTATTTTACTTTTGCCTCAGATTCTCTAACATTTTAATCCGTGAGCAACTTTATTTCTCATGTCCCTTATTGTGAGACATTTAATTTATCTAATGGACTATCTCACGTGTGAGTTATGTGACAGAATGTGACAAAATTTCCTTTTTGGTTTTCTCCCTCGTCACATCTCACGGTATGATTTCCGTGAGACACAGACGATCTCATGATTGTTATACATGAAACATTTAATTCATTCGACAGATTGTCTCATGATTTTCCACTATTCCCTCGATGAAAAGTTTGTGAGAAACCTTGTTTCCCATGAAATTTTTGGTTTTCTCATGATTTTCTTCCATGATAAAATGCGTGTTTTCTTGTAGTGTGGTCAGTAGGAGAGACCACTTGTTACTAGTAATCAAGAAAAACTAGCGGTGTATTGTGTTGGTTAATAGTGAAAAATCCCTATGGAGTCAAGGGGACTGGATGTAAGCCTATTCTTTTAGGAGTGAACCAATATAAATCTTTATGTGCTGAATTTTGTCCTCTTCTATATTTATTTCTGCAAGTTTACACTCATATTTAAATTTGCACTTTCTTTGACAGGGGTATTGAAAATCTTTCAAGACACTGAAAACCTTTAGGATACTAAAAAAAACTTTCAGTGAATTGATTTTAAGTATCTTAATTGTTTACCTCAAATTTTTCACTCTCATTTTTATCTCCAATTGTGAAGTATATATGGTGTGTAACCAAATTGAACTCCAAACCTCGGCAACAAAGCCTCAATTTGAAAACCCTCCAAATTGGAAACACAACTAAAATATAAATCTCCTTGCAGTATAGTGGTAAGTAT
>JASKGM010000009.1:19451528-19507863 GCA_034509205.1 Ceratonia siliqua | reverse complement strand
TGAAATATGCTAGGAGTCTTGTTTTCTTATTTTGAGTAGCAATATAAATGATGTCTTGAACTTGAAAATATATTTAAGCAACATGTTAGAGCTTCAAATGGTCAAAGCTTTGAAGCACGTCGTGTTGTCATATACTGTTATTGCAGGCTGAGAAATAACCCCCATATGTGTCTACTTGGCTACTGTTTTGGTCTTTTTCTTACCAAACAGAGAACAAAATGCTGTTGATCTTCCATTACATTTTTTTTAAATATTATTCAAGTTAAATTTAGTTTGCTTTGCATACCGAGTGTCTATTGATGTTCAGGATATGGAACATTGCAATCTAAAAGGAGATTGCTTGAAGAGGATCATTAAATGTTACTATGTTAGTTTTCTGAACTTGGAGAGTTGCCCTTGTAATGTTCCGATCAGCATTCCAACCTGAGTATCCTCACAACTGGTGGGGACTCAGGTACCCCACTGCCACCTGCTACCCTATCTTTGCTTGTACTAATGCACTCTTAGTCATGAAATAACCAATAGTGTTTTGACTATTATCATTTCTGCTTATTTACTATTATTTCTCTTCCCATCAACTATGCAGCTAACCCATTTATTTTAATGTTGGAATTGATGAAGCTTTTCCTTGGGTCATCTATTAAACTTTACCCAATAAATTTCCTGCTTTATATGTTACTATGCCTGCTGTGCCTCTGTTCAGGATAATGATTGCTACTGTAGAATGAACTGCTTATTAGTTATTGTCGTTTATCATGCAGGTGGGGCCATTTGATAATTTGAAAGATATTGCTGTGAAGATCCTGCAAAATGAGGTTTCAACGGTACCTATTATCCATTCATCGTCTGAAGATGGTTCATTTCCACAGCTATTACATCTTGCTTCATTTTCTGGAATACTTAATTGTAAGTCTTCAAGGTAGCTTTCTTTATACTGTTGCTAAGCTTGCTTGAATCTTACCAAATTGATTTTTCAGGCATTTGCAGGTATTTTAGGCATTGTTCTAGTTCACTGCCTATACTTCAACTACCAATATGTGCAATTCCTGTGGGAACATGGGTGCCCAAAATTGGGGAGTCAAATCGACGACCTTTAGCAATGCTGAGACCAAATGCTTCTCTTACATCAGCCCTAAATTTATTAGTTCAAGGTGTGATTTCTTCATCTGAATTGAAAATAATATATGTTGAGAACCAAATCTGATATCTACTGAACTAAGGAATACTGGACTGATATTATATATTGTTCAACAGAATTACCTAAGACTTCCAGAATCAGACACAGTAATTATCACAATACTACACAGAATAGACACCCCAGAACATGTACCAACACATACACAATAAGATACTAGTATTTAAGACACACACAATTAAATCTCCCTAGCATTCAGAGCATGCTAGCCGCTCCCTCTGGCATTCAGAGTATGCCAAATTCCAATTCCAATATTTGCCTCTGTAACCTCTCCCCTACCCTCTGTTATAAAATAACACAACAAGCCCAACTGCTGCAGCATAACCTCCCCATAACTACTAGATAACTTCCTTCGCCCTTAGGTTCTAACATTACCGTCCTCTTCGAGAGCGACACTCATGGAGCTGGCGGCTGGTACTCAGCCCTCACCTTGTTCAATCCTCTCTAGGTAGCCCTCTACATGTTCGAAATTAAGACATGAAAGACGTCCATTCTTCTTTCCTTTTTTTTTTTCCTCTTTTTTTGTTTTGTCTTCTTCCTCTCTTTTTTTTGTTTTTTTCTCTCTCTCTTTTTTTTGTTTTTCCTTATCTCCTTACCTAGTGGTCAGTGAGACTGGTCTCACAGCACAAACTAGAACCGAGAGAAGAGAATCTGAGTACCTGCCGAGAAAGTCTAAGCCAAACACATGGTTACCAACCCAGAACTCGCAGAAAATAGCTTATGGCAGTGCACTGTCCAAACAGTATCCTGCCGGAAACCGCCGGAAAATCGCACATAACCAACCAGAATTCAGAGAAGCTGTCGGCCACCCCAAAACCCATGAACTCTCCCAAGATCATTTGCTTTGATACCATTTGTTGGGGACCAAATCTGATATCTACTGAACTAAGGAAAACTGGACTGATATTATATATTGTTCAACAGAATTACAAGGAAACAAACTGTCACTAAGACTTCCCGAATCACAGACACAGTAATTGTCACAATACTACACAGGATAGATACCCCCGAACATGTACCAACACATACACAACAAGATACTAGTATTTAAGACACAATTAGATCTCCCTAGCATTCAAAGCGTGCTAGCCGCTCCCCATTCCCCAAATTCCAATTCCAATATTTGCCATTATAACCTCTCCCCTACCCTCTGTTATAAAATAGCAAAATAAGCCCAACTGCTGCAGCATAACCTCCCCATAACTACTCTCCATAACTGCTGGATAACTTCCCCCCTTTCCCTTATACCCTTTTTGCCCCTGGGTTCTAACAATATATAAATTAGAAAAGCAGTAGAGATAAAGAATAAATAAATTGGTATCCTATCATACTTCTGAGGTATAGGATGATGGCAGAGTGCACCTCCCATTTCGAGAAGGGTGATTTCTGTATGTGATAAACCAGAAAGAGAAGATGAATGTTTAGGCTAAAAGGAACAAAGGGTGATCTATTTCGTGTTTTAAACATAAAAAAGAAAGAGACATTTGCTTTTAAACGTGAAATAGTTATTCTTACATATACATCTTGACCTTTTATATTGCAGCCCAAGTAAGTTCAATACCAATAGTGGATGATAATGACTCGTTACTAGATATATATTGTCGGAGGTTAGTTGTGTTTCAGCCCTAGTAGTTCATTCTTTTAAGTGGCTTGTAATGTTTCTCACATTTCCCCACCCTGCTTTATTGATAGTGACATAACAGCTTTGGCAAAGGACAAAGCTTATACACACATTAATTTTGATGAAATGACTGTTCATCAGGTAAGTTTTGTTTTTCATTTTCCCTGAACATGTTTATTTGGCGATATTCTTCTTGGGTTCTTACTTGTATGCTTTATGTCTCTAGGCATTGCAGTTGGGCCAGGACTCCTGTAATGCTTATGATCTGAGAAGTCAACGATGCCAGATGTGTTTGCGATCTGATTCTTTGCATAAAGTGATGGAACGTTTGGCAAATCCAGGTAGGTTTTTTGTCCCACTTTTTGATGAAATGTGATAGGTTTTTCATTCAAGGTTACTTTTTTTTTCTTAATTTTGTCATGATCTTCTTGTGAGTTAGAAGTTCACAACTGCTATATTCAACTTGTTGCAGTGCTTTTCATTAATTTGTTGAAGCAATATGTTATGGTTTCTCCATATATCCAATTGACTTCATTTTGAGGATCACTACTGAAGATGATCTGCTGTTTAACCCTGAAATCAGGTATCAGGCGGCTAGTTATTGTGGAAGCTGGCAGCAAGCGTGTAGAAGGAATTGTTTCACTGAGTGACATATTCAAGTTCTTACTTGGTTAGTTTGGAATGGCAACTGAAGAATTACAATGGTTTGTTCAGTGGACCGGTGGTTATGACATTTTTGCATATATTCAGGCAGCACCACCTGCTCAGCCATTCAAAAGGGATTTCAATGTTTTTACATGGTAATTTGATCTTTCATTGAAATACAATTGGATTGTCCTCTTGCTTCAATGCCTCGTTTTAAGATTTTAGGCTAGAGAAAGAGGTCTGTAAATTGAGAGTATTTAATTGCCCCAATTTTATTCATTTCCCCCCATTTATATTATCTTCAGATATGTTGTGCTCCCAATATAAATACTAGCAAAGTCAGGAGCTCAAGATTTGTAATTTTTCTATACTGTGAAGATATGAAGATTGTTGGGGAAGAAAATTTGTGGGAGGAAGAATATTTAAATGCTAGTGTTATATAGATTTCTCGACTTATTATCAACCTTTGTTCTTGAATGTTGTCTCGAGCCTAAGGAGCACTACCTAGTTGGCATCCTGTGTGTACCCTGTGGGGGAATATTTTATTTCTTCGTCACTTTTCCCCTCATTTTAACGGACAATAAGATTATCTTGGCCAAAAGCATGCTGATTGCTGAATGATTCTTATTCATCCCTGTAAAAGAACTTGAAAAGCGTATTTCAAACTTGATCATAGAGTTAGCTTTCTTATCCTACAATAAGAGATAAGTATCCTTCTTGTGGCATTTCTCCTCTTGATTTTTGAGGAGTATTAAGATTATCTCATGAAAAGAACATGATTTCAATAAACATTGAAAACTAAATTTTACCAGATGAAATCTAAGTGTTAAAATTTGAAGTCTTCCCTGCCATAATAATACTGAAAAAAAATCATGAAATGATGATTTAGAAATTTGCAAGTTCAAAGGAGAGATGATTGATACACATCCAATATAAATATTTGTTCATATTATTTTTGGTGGCAGTATTTGGCTGTAATTAGTCCCATTAAATATTTGCACGCCTACACTTAAGTCTTGCCCCCAGTACATAGTGTGAAAGCTGTGTTTAATCATTTTTTTCATCAAAGTATTAGCAAGATCTTCTAATAACAAGATATCTTGCATTTGATAATTATTTTTTTATGTATTTATAGATTTTTATTGGTTTTTGTGTCTAAAAAATTTTAATTTATTAACTCTTAGTATCATATGAAGACAATGTCTAATGGGTCTTCTTATTTTGTTTTCTTCTCATTTACATTAAATAATGTCTTTGAATTATAAAATAATTAATATAAGTTTTAGTTCTTATAACTTTAATCAATTATCAATTTGATTATTATATTTTAATTTTGATTAATTAAATTCTTATAATTTCTATTACTGTTAATTTAGTCCTTACAATTAAATGATCAACTAACATCATTAAATTTAAATTTAACATGACAATTAAATTATTTATATAATAACTATGTCTAAATGTTTTATAAAGTTGAGATTTTTACTACTTCGAATCCATTAATTTTTTTTATGCACTTGTGATATAATTTTGATAAATAAATATACTCTTAACTTACAAAATATATTTATATTGTTGACACTATAAAAAAATCTAAACTACACAAAAAGATCAATACTCCTGTAAAACAGAAGAGGCTGTAGGCCACGTATGTGCCCTCCCAGCATCAATGCTCAATAATTACATTAAAAAGAGATTACTTGTTCTATGATACGACGCCGTAGTACAAGTACGAGAGATTTTCCCGAAAACAACTGATTCTCCGTTCGCATAGCATATGGAGAGAGGAAGACAGAGACCCCAAGAGAGGAAATGGTGAAAGAGATTGAAACCCTAAGCGAAGATGAAAGACGTGCACTTAGAGGCAGTAAATTCGCACCTCTTCCTTCTCTATCTCGCCCTTCCCAGTCCCAAACCAGGTTCTTGCTTCTTCCTCTTTCATGGTCTTTTTTCTCCTTCAAAATTACACTTACAATTAAGCTGATACAAACTGATGCTCAAATTCTTGGTTTTGATTTCCTATTTGCTTTTCTTACCTCTTCAAATTTAGTGGGTCTGGTATTAAATTTTTTGTTGGTGGGTTTTTATACCCTAAAGGTTGGCTCATCCTGGTGGACCGTTGACCACAAATAAAGCGGCAGCATTGGCAAAATTTCTTGAGAGAAAACTGAAGGAGCCTAATGGGTTGGCATCTATTAACCCTGATCTTCTTGAACTCGCGGTCAATAATGCCAAACAGATGGTTTATGCAAGTAACCTTCAACTTTTTCTTTGGAAGACTCCTTGTGTATTAATTTTTTTGTTTTATATGATCATTAATCCTAGATAGAGGAATTTAAGTTTCATTACTACAATCATTTGCGTTAAATATGCATTTTATTTGTAATTATTTTGGGCATGCTGGGATTGGCTTGGCTTGGCTTGGGATGAGTTGATGCATATATATTCCATCCTCTTGACCATGTTAAATCAAACTAGTTGTGGTTTTTTTCCCACTATTTAATCTAAAAATATTTAATAGAGAAGAATTTACTTCAGTAGAATACACCAATACAGACACAGATTATTATTAATGGTATTATATAAAGGTTGGCTTTAGTGATTGTAGATATTTCACGAATTAGAACTAAATATCCATTATTCTAGATTTTGTATAGAGTTCCATAAACAGTTGTTATTATGGTTGCTGTTATGTATCTTTCTTAGTTTCATGATTCAGTTCACTGTTTCTGATGTTAAACATAAGCATTTCTGTGGATATTGGTTTGTTACTTTAGCGGCGTTTGGTAAGAGAGGTATCAATTTCTAAAGCACTTAGAAACTTATTTATAAGGTATTTAGGTACAAGATATTTAAAAAATTCTAGATTCTCAAGTTTTACATGTCCTAACCAATAAGAATATAATGAATTTTTCATATATCTCATATTAAATAATTATAAATAAATTTTTATATACTTGGGAATTTAGAATGTCTACCTACGAAATACCACCTTTGTGTCTCAATATTGATTTTGCACAATAGTCACCGAAAGTAATATTTTCTGATTCTTGTTTACATCAGGTGGTACCTCAAATCCAGAAAGAGACGTCCGACATGTAGACTCCTTTGGTGACACTGACCCTAAGGTGCTTGATTATGCATGACTGCTAATGGTACCTGAATAGCCATTGAGGTATCTGCCCTTGTCACGTTCTCAAATTTCTTGCTGATCTTGGCAGGATTGTATTGAAGAAGAGGAGAATGAACTTTCTGAAGTAAAAGAACGGAAGAAGAAAAGAAAGAAGAAAGACAAAAACAAAGACAAAAGCAAAAACAAAAACAAAAACAAAAAACGAAAGGTCATTGCTTGTTAATGTGTTTCCTTATTTGCATAGGCACTCCTACCTAGTAAGTAACAAGGTTTCGTCTGCTGCAGATAGAGGATCCTGGATGTGCTGTGGTGAAAAAGCCTAAACTGAAGTTCAAATTCTGATTTATTTTTTGGTAACTGCCAGAGAGGTTTAAATCTACGACCTCTTTACAAATTACCTGAAGTCCTCATCACTAACCCACTCGTAATGGTTTTCCATTTCTGATTTTGGGTTACATTATGATTTGAGGTTATACCAAAGTTTATTCATGGATTTCAAATTGAGGGTCGAGGTCAATGAATTTTTTTACGTGATTTCTTTCCTTGTTCAAATATGTGAGTTTCAAGTAACGCATGGAGTCAGAGATACAATGGTGTGCCGTACCTTTTGATGCAACTGACCTTTCAGAATGTTACGGAAACTGTTTATTATTTAGAATTGTTTCAGGGGGTGGTGGTCTTGAGAATGTTAAGGAAACTGCACAAATGATCAAGTCAGGATGATCAAGATGCAGGGTAGGATGTGACGTCATATGAATGATCTTTTTTAATTTTACAATTGAAAAAAAAAAAAACATGAATGTAACATTAGTATTAGTATTAAGACATTAGATGAAATTTTACTTAAAATTCATGCGTTGAAATCCATTAATTCTAAGTGTGACGTATATTGGTTTAAACTACTTTACATTGTGAGACTTGTTTTAGGTTTGATGACATGGATATGAAGGTTAATCTGAATTGAAAACATGATTCGTAACCTAACTAGGATCCTCCTAAGTCCTAACTATTCTATTGGCATCCTGGTCCTAGTCCTGAAAGCTAGGTGTTATGTGATACCTTGTTCTGGTTGAAGAATGTTGCCAGAAAATTTTGCCGCGGACTAATTTGCCTTAATTCAATGTCCTCTTTCCTATAGTAAGTTATACCATTTCTTTCTCTGGTGAGAACTTTTTTAATCCCTAATGAAAGTACGAAAGTAGGATAGATAAAAGTAGATAATCAAACCAGTTAAAATGATTTCTTTTACATTAATAATTATTTTGTTTATCACATTCTTTCTAGACATATAATATTCTTATTTACATGTGCAAGGACTTTAATCTTCTCATTTTATTGAAATATTTGGTCGCATTCTTGTATTAGTGCTCAGAGGCTTAACCAAAACCAAGCGAGTAAAGTTATGTTGTACTTATATATAAAAGGATTCCAGTATAAAGTGCAGCAAAATTTTACTCATGATCATGCCATTTAGGAAGTGTGGTACTACACCTCCAAGCACAAAGACAATGAAAGGATGATGGTATAAAAAGTTGTACCTCTCTTTAGACTCTCGACTTAAGTTTTTAATGTTAATACTTAAGTATCTAATGTTAAAAAAATTCAAGCTCTTGAAAGGTAGAGTTCTTAACATCACCCAAAATGAAAAATCCAACAATTTGTTACACAAATTCCATAAGTTCAATTTAGCTCAAAAGTCTAAATATATTGAATTCAGGTCTTAGATGAGGCTTAATTGTATCATCCCAGCCAAGGCCCCGACTTTATAAATCATAATCAAGGTAACGTCCAGCCTAATTTTTGAGTTTAGATAGAGATTCAACTCATTCAAAATTTATAGATTTCTATTTAATTTAATTATTTCTTAGATTATTCGTTACATATAAAAAGTTAGAATAAATTAATTGTTAAATTAAAATCCTAAATATTAATTTTTTTGAAAGATCAGAATTAAAAAAGAACCATTTTATAATTTATTAATCTACAACTTGAGACGAGCAAAGCGTAAAGACGGCTGAAATTTTTCCTAGAGATTACCATCACAATTGGCAACGTGTACGATTCTAGCTTTTTCACAGTTGAAAAAGTATATGTAGTGATTTGGTATTTAACCAATCTGACAGAAGAGAACAAAGAGTATGGGCAGACTAAAACATGCTACATGTCGATCTCTCAGACTCAGGATAATGGTTTCAACTATAAACAAGTTAAGAACATCTGAAAGCAGAGAAGACAAGAAGATGCTAGCTACATATAGTAATGTAGTATCTTCCCTTTTTTCCTAGCCACACATGTAGTATAAACACTTGTCTTCAAATTGTTTTACTAAATACATGGATCCCCATTGGGGTAATTGGTGTCAAGTGAGCTAGTATCAGACTGTTGCAGATTTACAAAATAACAAAAAAGGAGTTCAAGCTAGGTAGGTATGAGTGCCAATATCTGATTTCTTATGATACCCATGCATTTTTGTATCTCTCCATATATTGGAAGATTCTTTGAACAAAATGGCTGCAAACTGGTGACAGCAGAATCTAGTACGTGAGCAACATCAGCAGGGGGAAATTGTCGTTCAGTACACTTCTGCATTTTGTTTTATAAAGATAGATCAGTGTGCAGGTTAAGCAGGTTAAGAATTTGCAATCAGATCATCAATTGTACTATGTATTTCCTAATACAGTAATACTGAGTTTCTCAGCATTTAACTAATTACTATCCACAATCAGAATTTTTCCCCCGCCAGCACGCATTTAAGTAAATATTTCGATAGAGAATTAAGAAGTTGACTAGGCGTTGAGGTCATTTAAAGAATGAAAGGCATTTAGTGAACCGACGGAGATATAAAAAAAATAAAGCAAAATCTTATATTTTATTTCTTTAGAACTTAAATGGAAATCATAAATAATAAATGGAGTTGAATCCAAGTTAACATGCAACAGTGAAGCCCTAGCAAATGAAATGTATCACTACCTATACTGTCCAGACCTACTATAACTGAGCTGCACTCAACCTATATATTCATCATCCATTTATTAAATGCAATCACTCAAATTCACCTTGTTGGATTCAGTGGTTATTTTACAAGATAATAAAAGAATGGGTATTATAATTGCTACTGCCAAGGCATCAATTAGAATGATAGCCGAGTGCCTCCTCTTTGGTTACTCATGCAAGCTATTACCCGGCACATCATATCTATTTGAAGCACCCAACCTGTTAGCAAGTTACCCCATTGGCTGGCCCATGATGACTATGACAAAAAGCATTTGCCCAATCTTTTCCCTCTCTTTCTATAGGTAAATAAAGAGAAGCATAAAGAGAGAGATAGGAGTAATATATGATAGTCACATAGCCACTATTTGGCTTAAAAGATGTTACTTTGCTGCCTTAACGTTTATTCTATCACATTATATGATTAATTTCAGATAGATTGTGCACGCAAAATAGTAGTTAATGTCACACTGCCCCTTTGTAAAGATTGTGCACGCACTTCCTAGCATAGGTAAAATGTCTTGGAAAGGATATAAAGAGAATTTGATATTTTCTCAATCAAAATAGTAGCGAGAGAAAATAGGTTAAGACACAAGTGGATACATCCCAATTATCCCAATAATGGTAGGACATGAGTTAAAACAAACATATAGGCACTATAGAAGAAACACATCGTTACAATAACCACTCCTGCTATATTTTGTTCTAACTTCAAAAGGATTTTTCAATTTTCATGCTGTTATCTGTCTTTCTGATTCCCAATACTTGGAATACCAACTTTAACACTAAAAATAAGGGAGCTTCAATAATTGAGGCTGCTCTTTATTGAGGATTCTGACCCAGGATACAGTAGTACCCTAAACACCCCCTAAAAGAGCATGACAAGTTTAAAATATTATAAAAGAAAAATCAAAACTAGTGAAGGGAGATTGACCCTTATAACATTCAAATCAGTTTAGCAGTAACCACAAAGTCTGGTCTTCTGAACGAACTACGAACAACTAAACAACCAAAACTAGTGAGGGGAGATTGATCATACAATGCTTGTAGTAAACAGCAAACTCAGTAGCCAAATGACTTACCTGAATCATGAGCAATGTAGCTAGACAGTGAGAAATAAGTTCCGAAGGAATTTTCACTTCATTTTGGTCAGACGAACTGTTTAGTTCAGGATCTTGTACATGACTACTTGGCAATGGATTTAATTTACTGGCAGTCAACTGATCCTGAGAAGCCAGAGTGACCTGAATAGAATCAGTAGGCATAAATTTCGTAGCTGGAGCAGCATGGTCATCCACTGAAAGTCGATTATTTATATAATTAATGGCCTCCTCAATTCCTTCAACCTTACTTTCTGTCTTACTAAAAGATGACATCGCCTGCAATAATTATTATGAGAAACTGTAGTCAAAGCCAGAAAATTGATAGTGATGAGGAGTGATCATCTCATTAATTATTCAAGCTAAGTTGACTCCTCAAGGAAGACACGAAGATTATCCTATCATTTTATTTTTGTTCATAAAAGAAGGAAGAAAGGTATAAATGAGGAGGATCAGGTATCCTCCTAAGGTGAAGGACAAAAACCAAAACAAATAATAAAAGAGAATAGATAGAAACTTAAACATGCAGCAAAGCTGCCCAGCTGCTCATCAGTAGGCAAACTTCGGCAAAAATTGTTTGCTCAAATTATCATTTGCTTCTAGCCAACAAGAAATTGACATGTGATGGTGGTCCAACCATCCAGTGCAGGCAGGTCATGTTGTGTATGAAAAGGAGAATAACGTGAAATTCCAAATATTTTGTATGAACGGGAAACATTACTGATTGCACTACAAGTAACTGAGAAGAGTTTAGTGCTTTATGCTCTTCAAGTATGTAGCACATACATGTTGCAAATAGCTGCAAAGAGGGCAACCTTTCTATACCTGCATAGCTGCAACAACCATTGTTCGGGCTCTTCTTCTAGAACTTTCAACAATTTCAGCTATATGAGATTTAAAATCTTGGTTGTGACAAGCTGAACAATTTGAAGAGCTAGCTTGAACACCAGGATCATCCGAATTAGCCATGGGCTTTAGTGATACTATGGAGGAGCTCCCTTGATATGTGTTACGTTGTCTCAAGCAAAACAAGGCAGAAGAAACCTGCAGAAATGCAATCAACTCATGCAATTTCAAATAATTGAAAAAGGAAGGTGAAAAGAAAGATGAAATGGGATTAATCGCATAATCATGTTGATTGTTCCATAGAAATTCATGCCTGTTCATTCACTTCATTTAACTGCAACAATACTGCAGCATAATGCCTCTTAAAAGTCTCTGAATCCTTCATAGGTTTGTTCCCATATAGGCTTTCAGATGCATCTTCATTCATGTGCTTCAGTTCAGACAACACAAGTTCCTATAAGTTCACAACCATCAGCTCATTGCCGAAATACTAGAATAGGGATATTTGAAAGGCAGAAAAAAATTAGAGATGGTGAATAAACATTCATTAGGTAGTACCTTCTTGTCAAGAGCACGAGTCAGCTCCAAGACAGCTAATATGCCGGCTTCTTTGGACTGGACTTGTTCAAGAAAGAAAGATTGAGAACTTGCTGATAGTTGGGCATTATCAATCTCACCGCATGCAACATTAGCTTGTGATTTGGAGCTCGAAGAAATGCCCTGGAAAAGGAAACAAATGAAGAAAAATGCTCAGGAAACTAACTCATTAGGATAAAAATAATGTTTAGATTTTACAATACTGCTAGAAGAAACATAAACAGAACCCAATTAAATCAAATGAGAATTAAAAAGCATTATGTTTCCAAATTGAGATTGACTCCATATTTTGGTTCTCTAAGAAATACAAATTAGGAAAGAATATTGTATCCTCAAGAAACGAAGTAGAATTTTGATTCTGCATATCTTGGATCCTTAGGATGAACTAAAACAATGGAACTCATTAAACATGAAGATAGACTGTGATTAACAGTGTCTTTGACGCATATCAGCTGGCAAATATAAAGAGAATTCAATGCGGTATAAATAAGCAATCAAGCATAGATACTAACCACACATTGGCGTTTCAAAGAATTGGAAAAGGTCCCTTCTCTCAAGAATTGGTATTGCTCTAAAGCACAGTTCTTAGCCATAAAGAATCCAATACAAAACTTGGATATACTAATCATTCTTTCGGCTTCAAGCATTCATAATGTAATTACTGTATGTCAACACTCTGAGGAGTTTGTTATAAATACCATGTCCGATAAAGCAGGATTTCTATTCTGTTTACTGGTAATGTGTTCTGGCTTCATCAATTGCTGAAAAAACATGTTTAAAGGTAAATTTCAAGAAAGTTGAGTTAGGAACTCCTGGCGAATCTGCAATTTAGGAACATTAACCATAAGAGTAGTTAATTAAGTCAATAGACAATTTACACATTAACCACTCTTCTGTTTAATATTCCTGAATAGGAAATATCTTCACCAGGAGTTCATTGTAATTCTATTAAAATTAAACTCTAAATAGGTTAAAAAATGTCTTTTGGTTTTGAGGAGTCATTTAAAGAGAAAACACAAACATGGTCTTTTGGTTAAAAAGTTGATAAATAAATAAGAAGCCACCCCGTGCTTCAAGTTAGTAAATACTGATGACTGAACTACAGTGTATTTTACACTTCAAAGAATTTAATACAATCATTATCACCAACAGATACCAAAATCCATCTGAAAATAAATTTGTACCTGTTTGGATAAACCACTGATGCCATGAGAAGAGGGAGGTATAAAAAGACCTTCAATGTTATCTGAGTTCTCACTAGGGGACAATATCCTGTGCTCTTCAATCTTTCCTTGTTTTAGTTTCCCATTAAGCTTGAGCTCAATAAGATTCTCATTTAGTTTAGCAGGAGTAATATTGTGCCTTATCAGAGATGCAGGCATATTTTCAAAAGGATTCAGAGGCATGCAGTCAATATCCTGCAATAGGAAAAATATTTTTTTGACTATGATATTATTAGAAAAAATTAGAAATAATAGGACAAGGGGAAAAATAAAAATTTGATGAAAAGAAATTTTAAAGGAGAAAACTCAGTACAATAGCCTTTATAATGTGTGATTACGCATTTGATAGAAACAAATAGAAGCATTCAAAACATTCATAGCTACAAAATTCATACTCAGTACAACAGCCTTTATAATGTGTGATTATGCATTTGATAGAAACCACTAGAAGCATTCAAAACATTCATAGCTACAACATTCATATCTTTTACAAATACTGACACAAAGGTTGATGGTATTCCAGAACCATGATTTGGCAACATGCCTTCGAAATAATATGGGGGCATTTTCACCGTTCTAAGCATACAGCTCATACACAACAAATATTCTGATTCCCCATCTTAGTTAACAAGTGCAGTAAGTTCTTTGAGTGCTATAATCCAGTCAACATTACTTAATATTACATCCTTCGGCCTGTTTCTACAATTTATAGATACATACAGTCAGGCATCTTGAATTTTGGAGAAATTAAAATAAGGCGACTCGGGACTGATTTTAGAATTTGCTTACATGCACAAAATGTCATAAGTCACCACAAAATATCAACTTAAGAGTGATTTCAGAAGAACTACAATCACAACAAAGTTAAAATTGATGTTCAGATATAAGCATGCAATATGTTGCAAAAATAAAAATCCAAGTGAAGAAACTAATTTCAAACAATCAAGAAAAGTTATGATACCATTCAGTCTTCTTAAACAAGATTCAGACATACCACATTAGTAACATCTCTAAAATTAGAACTCTGAATCAATGTTTGCAAGCAGATTAAACAATTTAAAATTTATGGCCTCGTTTATTAACATGAACATGTTTAATGAAACATAGATAATCCGCTGAGAAAGCATCTATGTTCATCTTTAAAGTAGCTTCCCTCATGGCTATCACTTTGCAACTTCATCACTTAAAGATAAAATTGAAATTTCAAGTAATATAAAATTTCCTATCAATTACCTGTTTCTTAGAAGAAATGAATCAACTAGCATACACTCTAGGGATATTAAAGAGGACACAGGATGGAAACTAAGATGAGAAGCAATGCAGCTTGCCATTTACTAACTTATTGAATATAAATAAGCATAGTGGAAACCAAATTACCATATAAAACAGTCTCAGAATCTCTAGCAGCAGATAGCAATCTCTAAAGTCACTTTTTTACATACTTGCAACAGGAGTTACTTCATTGTGTGCAATTAATTTTACATCTTAGCAAAATATAAGTACATGTTGTTTACACCTCATCAGATGCAATAAATACCCATTTCTGCTATACTGTCGTGGCTTTCAATAAAAACAGATATGTAAACAAACTGGCAGAACTGTGATTTTCTAGAACTTTCGGCCACTGAGGTTGAAACTTTTCCCAGATTTGGCATTAAGTATAAAATTGATTTCAAATTGGAAGGAGAATTCGTAAAAGGAATATTTTATTCCAGTTGACAAAAACTAAGTACCACTGAATTAAACTATAAACCAGAACAGTGAAGACAAATCCTCATTTTGCATTAAACAGATTGTGTAATATTGGATAAAATAATGCAGTGCGAAGAAAGAAACTAAGAATACCATGACAAATTCAACCCCCAGTTCAGGCTGGTCAAACTGAACCCGACACCTACAATTGTCAACAGTTAGTATACTTCCATCATGAATTTCTCTCGTCTTTGGGTGAATAGCAATAACACGCTGTCCAACAATTAAAGGCCTGGCCAAATCAGTTGGAAGGCCTTCCCTGGTACCAGCAAGAAGTTCTGCATAATGCATTCTAACAGATTCCCGGTATTGATTTAATTTAGTTTTTTCTTCTATCAAAAATTGCTCAGAAAATCTTCGTGGTCTTCCAAGAGAGCTGCACAAGAGTAACATATGGATGAAGTACTTTTAGACTTCAATGAGAATGTGATGATAGTATAGCATGAACTACACATATAAGCATTTGTAATCAAATACCTCCGAATGACTCCCCACTCAATACGGGTCAATCTAGGAACATGACCCAATCCAACATGGTCCAAGTACTCCATGAACTCCCTTTTTGCAAACCATGGGTAATCAATAGCACTGTAAAACCACTCAAAAGTGCACCATCGCCGTATTTGTTGTGAAGATAGGCAATTAATAAGCTTTCCCTGTGATAATGAAAAAGCATATCTTTCATGATCAAAGACTAAAAATTCAGTCAATGTCAATGTACATCAATGAGATAATTAACCTTGTGACTTAATGAACTGTTCTGGAGAATGGATTTTATATGTTGACCACTAAAAATATTTCCTGACACCATCGTATCTCGTTGTACCATTGGTTTTGGTTTCTCCATCTTTCGTCTATGCCTTCCTTTGTTTGCTAGACAGATTTGGTTTGTAGATGAAACTTTTATGGGTGATAAAGATGAATCATCCCCTTCCCCTTTGTCATCAGTACTAGAAGGCATCTTTCCTGGGGGCTTCATCACCTTTAATTTCCTTGAATGTGCTGTAGAAATAGAAGAGCGCTTACCTTTAGTGACAGACTTCTTCACCTCATAAGTAGCCTACAACAAAGAAGTTAATACTTGGATACTGTAAGTAGGCACATGAAAATATAATAATGTCAAGTGCAATTAGTACAAGAGACATTTTTTGGCTAAGCAAGGCAGAACGATAGATTTATACAAAGTCATGAAAAACTGAAAAATAAAACTCCAAAAGCTATGGCCCAAAAAGAAAGTTAGAAATTAGAATAAATGTAATGTATAATACAGAATGTGACTGAAATATGACAGACAAGAAGTTTTACTGTCTACTTGCATGAGCAAACAAAATAAGGGAGTAAAGCAATTTCATGCATCTGTCTTAGGCCAGAAGAGAGAGAGAAAGAGAGAGAGGAAAAAAAAAAAGAACCTCAATGAGCCCCTAATGAAATCCAGGTTGCAACATTGAGTCTTAAATATCTTTCATGAGAAGAATTAATAAAATCCACAATATGGAGATCTTATTTTATTTTTTTATTATAATGAAAGAATTTTTCTTTTTGACAAAATATAATGAAACACAATTTACCTTGAACTTTAATATCCACTAAACAAAAAAGTTGAGTAGCGAGACCACTTGTTGCACAACAGTGCAACAAGTCACGGGTGTATTCATATAACTGACCAATATACATTAACAAGAGGACCAAAAAATAAAATCTGTATATATTTAATGGGCTTGTCTCCTAGATGAAGTGAGATATACACATTAGAAAGAGATACGATCAGAATTACTCAGTTAAATGAAAATCACAAACTTCTAGAACAGAATCTAAAGATCAAACTTCCTAATAGGACATATTGTGAAAAAAAAAGATACAAAAGGAAAAGAAACTGATTTGTGATATTGTTATTCTCCCTCCACCCCCACCCTAAAAAAATCATGGTGGATTGCAAGCAAGGTAAATGAGAAACCAATTCACAATGCTTAAGTTATCAGCTTATCATAGAGATGGGTAATGAGTTTGCCATTTTATTTTTTTAAATGACAGATTTTTATGTCAATCCCCAACAGGCTAGTATGTTGTACCACAGAAAATGGGGTATTATTTTTTACAGAGAAACAGAGAACCTTCCCAATATTATATGCAAGTTTGTTATCTTCAGTCCAAAATCTAACAGTTATGTCTAAAATTGGAACCAATTGAAAAACTTTAATTATATGGACCTAATTGAAAAATGAATAAAATTCCAAGCACTTGAAATATACTATATCCCCGTAGTAATAACTACATACCTTTGTCTTCTGGGAACCACCTAAATGAGAACCAGCGTGCATTTCATCATTCTGCAACAAACAAGATACTTGCTTACTTGCATATTACATGTCAAATTTCAAACAAGAAATATAGAGAAACAATAGTAAAGAGAAGTCTTAATTGCACTTCTGGTCCTCCCAACTTAGAAAAAGTTGCATTTTGGTCCCTCTAGATTTGATTTGTATTTTCTTATGTGGTATAATTTTTGCTGACATGTTGCTATGATGCTATCTTCATTGATGCGGAGAAGATATGGTAAAATTTCTGTCAGCAAAAAGAGTGCCACACCAGCAGCACACTGACAGAAGAATATAATTGCATCAATATGAAAAATAATAGGGCAACAGTGATAAAAAAATTGAAACTTACCAAAATGCAGATGTTTTAATACTAGAGGACTAAAACTGCAATTAAGCCTAACGGTAAAGAGAAACAATCAATTTTGCAACTGAACACTGAATACTAATTGGTTCTTACTTTTAATGTTAAAGATTTTTGTTTCCTTTTCCTTATTCCAGCATCAAGCTGGTAAGCTCCCTCTGCTTGAGAAACAGAAGCTCCATTATCGGAAGAAACTTTGCTCAATTTACTTAATGCGGTGCTTTCATCCCTTGGAAATGCATGATGTGTTTCCACTTTAGACTCATCAACTACATTGTGGTTATCTTCCGTCACCCGTGCAGATGACTCTAACACACAGAAAACAACATATTAAAAGATCTAGACTCATTAAGTATGATGAAAACAAATAGATATTTCTAAATAATGCCAAATTGCAACTGAAAACAGATTGTATGGATATCTCAGGTAACTGTCTCGCCATTTCAACACCCAGTAACCTGCCAGGCTGGAGATCCTGAATCTTGCAGAGCTCATGCTTAAAAAGACCAAGGAGTACCTTCAGGAGCAAGACTCTCACCCCTTAATCACCTCAAGGCTCTTTGGTTCCGCCACAGCCAAAATCATGAGCTCTACCATCTTTGTCAAATTCATTGCATTCTAATTCGGCCCTAAACAATGTGAAATTGCAACAGTGGGATGGTTCACAACGTGCTATCTGGAAGAGAAAGACCACTAACACTAAGGTGTTAAAGGTAAAGGGAAACGGAGTCATAGAAAATTCTTCTTTGGTGATAGATGAGATCATCAGTTTTTGTAGAAATCCTTTCTAAAAGATGTCCCTTTTAGAAATTTCCTTAAGGTGATTGGCATCCCATTTCTGGGAAGTAAACCAATTGGCAAGAGAGACCCTTTGAACTGGAGAAGATTAGGAAGGCAATTTTTTATATGAAAACAGCTAAAGCACCTAGCCCACATGGTCTTACCAGGGCTTTCTTTGATAATTATTGTTGGTACCTTATTTTTCATATGTTTTATGCTAGATGGAAGGCAGATTGGAGTGTAATTTCCCCATTTATTACTCTGGCCCCAAAAAGTTGAAAACTTAGATTATAAGTACATAATTTGCTTAAGTATGGAAAAAACTGTTTGATATTGAGAAAATGTAGAATAAACTATTGTGTCATTAGATGCTTTTGTATTTGGTGTTTTTTATAGTTGTTTGTTCATATACGGTAAAAATGGGGTTTGAGTGGGGGATATCCTGGACCATGGTGAGGTTACAGTTATTTTATGAATGACTCCTTACCATACTGACCAAGAAGAGGAAGAAGCTATCAGCTTCACGCCAATCACTAATGTCAAGGAAAAACAAACGCATCACTTGTGCCAAAAAATTGAATATTTGTAATTGGTCATGATCAAATTATTAGCCAAAAAAGTACATTAATTATCGCTCATGCAATGTAAAAGTTGACCCCTTCTAGGTGTGTTTGAGTGCATGTGCCCTTGCACATGTGTGAAACATCAGAAAAAGAAGTCCAAAGTCCAAAGAAAACGAGTTTCTTATAGTACAAATGATTACCAGTTATTAGCCTTAGAAATATGGAGCCGCTGACTCCACAATTTATATTATGTATAGAACATATAATTTCAGAAGTTGCAGCTAACATGTTTGTCTTCAATACAATATTCAATTTGTGAAGGTGGAAGAGAATCAGGAGACTGCTTTTAGTCTTACCATGCACAAAATCCTTCTGCCCCAAGACAGTAACATACATAATGGTTTATATTCCCAGAATGCATCATTGAACCAGATAGTTAACCCTTTAATAAGTCAGCAAATGGTCAGAAATGTCAGATTTATGTGATTTAATAAAGGAAAAAAAGGATGGGAGTTGGTATATTGAACCAAGTAACCACTCATTTTCATGTCAGTCCTTCCAAGTTTCCTATTTATATTGAGAATTGTCCTTGGGGGCAGGGGGATGAATAGTTTAGAATATTAGATGAAAGGATTCCAAAATTATTGCTCAAAACTTAAATGTCTTACCAGTGTCAGGGTTTGTTACTGGCATCATCAAAGACAGATCAGCCAAAGTTTTCAGAGCATCAAAAGAAGAACTTTCATCTACAAAGAGGAGTCAAGGGGAAAAACTGAATGCATGAATAAAAATCATACTTCAAATAGAAATAACAGAACAAACTTGAAGGCCAGGGAAAAGGTAAAACAGAAAGATAAACTAGTGCTAAGTTACTGATGCAAATTCAAAAAAAATGTAAAACTATTCTCACCCAAATAATTTTAGATCGAACTATCAAATAATAAACAGAAAAAAATTTAAGCATCAAGTTGATATTAATATCAAAAACAAAAGGGAAGTAGATAGAGAAGATTCTTCTACAACTTACTTTCCTTCCCCACTCAAACATCACCAAGTACAACAGCTGAGACACACTAAAATCATTAATCTCTAAGGCAGCAGCCAATAATGCCTTAAGTAATACAAATTCAGTTCATGCCAAAATCTTAAAACATATTTCAAGTTCTTACCTAGTAAATATAATGAACTAACCATTAAGCCAATAAAAGGCTCATTGTTCTTGTAATATCTCAGGCACAAGACAAAATTTAGCTCCCATTCCAAACAATTATTTGGAACAAAAATAAAATAAGTTATAAACAAAATGGAAGATGAGAAAAACATATAACAGAAAATTAAGAAAAAAATGTAATAAAATTTCACCTATTTCTCATGATTCTCCTATTACTTAAATAATTAAATAAATAAAAACTTCTTCAGTAAGACAAAAGTAATACAAGAAGTGTATAATAATAAGAAAAGCATGCTTAAATGGCCCTTTTATTATACTCATCTACTTATTAAGGAAGAAGGACAACATATTCTGGAGTCTGAGATACTTCATTCAATAAAAAATACAGTATGATCTGCTTAATGACACAAACACCTGATACCAGGTTCGTCATTTTCTTTCCTTTTGTGATAGAACAGTTTTCTACCATTGTTTAATAAAAATCCTTTTACACACAAAATTTAGAGATAACAAGCCTACTTAACAGCTACAAAAGGAAAACACCTTTATGAAGGGAGTCAAAAGGAATTACTAAAATACCTTTTTCAAACAGTACTTTCTTACTTTTCTTCCTGGAACCCTTGTAAGAGGACCTTGCATTTTTTGCACCCAGTCTTTTACCCTCATCTGTCCCACTGGAGGCTTCCTTTACGTCATCCAAATGCTTGTTTATATTTTCTTCAACTTCTAACTTCTTTCTGCAGTATTTTATTTCCTTTTCTTGATTCTTGCCTCTTCCAGCACTTTCTCTACCACTCCAATGGCTCAATTTTCTAGAATAATCTCCATTATCACCTTCTATGCTTCCTAAACTCAATTCAGAGCTACCATCATTCAAGTCAGAACTGCGAAACTTGACTCCTGCCATTTCTGGTTTAGCATGCTGAAATCATTAATCACCCAGAATAATTAGTTTTCATCTTTGAAATATCAGACAAGACAATTGAAATAGCTATAGGAAGTAACATATTACCTTCCTTCCATTGTTCTGACCAGGTGATGGCATAGTGCCCTTAGTTTTATTGTTTGGTGTTCCAGAAACTTTGGAAGAGCCACCCCTTTGTGAAGCCTCTGTCAATGCTAATGCAACCTTATGAGCAACATCATTACTATCAACCATTTGTCTGTAACCTTGCCTAGCAGGTGAAAAATACTTTTCCCCAATATCTTTACCAATAGAATAGGAAACAGGAACACGAGGAGTCCTTTTTCGAACAGCATGAGACCTAATTCCTAAAACAAAATCCCAGAAACACATAAGATCCTTAAAGAAAAAGTATGTTCGTGTGTGCGTGTGCAAACACGCACGTGTGCCCCTGACATGTTTCCAGCAGGCGGAAAAGTTCTCCAAGCTTTCTCAATCTTAATGCAACAATTAATGGTTGATAAAACAAAACAAATGCTGAGGTAAGAGAGAGGAAAATGGAAGTAAAGTAATGTTCATATGCATTAGCAATATAAACCCACCAGAATGCCTCTTCTTCAACAATGACAGGCAACCATCACTTGATGCAACTGAATGGGATTGAGAATGATCAGAAAAATGGCCATCTAATGCTTTATAGCTGTCAGCTACAAACTTTCCCTGCACACGTTTTCGAGGCTTTCTAAATGTTTCTGTATCTTCGTTGCTTTCTTGCCCACTATCACTTCCTCCCTGCCCATTAAAGCACTCATATTTTATTTGCATTAGAACCTTGCCAAAGTCTGGTTGTGTTACGGTTACCTATTGCAATTTACACAATCTTTTAAAAAAAATCAAAAACAATAGATTAAACCAAATACAGTTTATCACCTTTGATGCTCGACGAAAATTAATCTTATCAGTGAGCTTTTTCTGTTTATTGGGGGGGTGGGAGGGCTTATAGATCAATAAGCTAAATGATTACTTCCCCCACAGTTTTCAATACCCATAAGGCAATCCTAATTCCTAGTACAATTAATAAAACTAGAGGAAGAATTGTTCAGTTTCCCATACTGCCAGTGTTCACCTCTGTCATAATTGAAAAGAAGCAAGAAACATCTTGTAATTCATATAATTATAAAATAAATTCTTTTTTTATCAGAAAAAGTAAATCAATCCTCATCCTATACGCCAGAAAAACATAGTTTCCTCCCTATGGAGCAACCCATATTATCCTTTTAAGTCCATGTAAACAAGAAAAGGCACAAATTTCTTTCTACTCATTAAAATGTATATGGATGCATTGATAAAATAAATAGATTCCTTCCTTGGCTAAAAAAGTAATTTGAAGTCATGAGTAAATTTCCAGCATAGCTCAGTCAAAAGAAACTTCACACAACTAAAATATCAATCACAATATACCTTAGATCATGATATGAATCAGTTAAACTGAATAGCAAAATTCTCAAATTACATAAGTAAAATATTGTTTAAATTCAACACGTTTGAGAAGAACCAATGTTTTTTTGTCTTTCTTTTTTTTATTGAAAAAAGTGTTTCTCTATCTTTTATAATGAAATAGCACAACTTCCCATCCTCATAGAACTTATGAAAAGAATTGAAATGAGGAGTGGGGGAATCTTTTATATCACAGCTGGAAGGGAAACAATTAGAAAATTGGACCACTCAGACCCGCCACAGGAATGTTATATAAAACTTAATGCCCATGTAAATGCTCAATGCAGCTTTCTAAAAGTTGAAATTCATTCTTACCAGTACACTATAATGATCTGTCATCATTGCTATGAGTCCAACCACGGATGCAGTTCCCTCTGGAAGAGATAAGTATGCCTGAAAATAAACCCAAAACAATCATTTTTTAGAAACAATATACCACAATAAGCAAGACCTACCCTATTGAGATGTAATATATGATCACGCATAAAATATCATTAGCTCCACATCACCAATTAAAATAAAATATTGCAATTCATTGAAAAGTGTAACAATTTTTTTAATATAAAAGAATCTATTATTAGAAAGGAAGTACATCTGAGTCGAGGATAAGAAATCCTCCCAAAAAGAAAATATCAAGAGGAAAAAGGTAGCCAAAGTGACTCAAGAATCAATAAAGCTATCCAACCTCTTTGCAGATCAGTAATAGAGATTCCCTTGAAACAACCATGAGCAAAGCACCGTAGAGAAACCATAACACAATCCTATCCCAAAACAAACGTAAGGTAAAAAAGGCACTCTTGAAAATATGTGCATTCCTCTCATAGCAAGTACACCACAGAACTTCATAAACCGCATTCTGCCATAAAATCATAGCATCCTTATTCCTACCAAATCCTTATTCACTAAAAAAAAAAAAACTATTATTTAACTGAAGTTTTTATTTTTTGTCCATTTCATAGAAAGTTTTTGAAAATAAAATTTTCAACAACTTAAGACACCTTAAACAACCCTCGATATGTGCATGTGTCGGTACATGCCTTTTAAAATCTGTGTATTTGGTACATGCATTTTAGCAATATGTATAAATTAATCAGTATGTTCAGGTTACACGTACTCTATTCATCGTGTACAGAGCTTCTACCATTTCCAAAGATCTATTATGTACTGCAGCAGCAACCTGTAAACACAGACAAAAATGTTACTAAATGACAAAATGTTCAACAATAACAGTGTGCTGGAAAACTTCAGTGCAGCAAATAAGGTAGGTTCACATAACAAGATACAAGCTAGATCCTGCTGTTTTTTGTGAAATTTTAAGCAATGGCAATAGCAGATATGCCCCTTTTATAGCAAACAAAAAGTTTATGAGGACACTTCATTCTAACCTTTATTTAATAAGGACAACCTTATCACTGAAAATTTAAACTAACCTTCTTCCAGTCTTTCCCATATTTACGGTAAGCTTCATAGAAATTCTCAAGCTCCTCCTTACTCCATTGCGGCCCTAGCATGTCAGCCAATTTTCTCTTCTGCATACCATTGAAAAGTACTCATGAATTTTGAGAGAAAATTAATAATGCCTGATCAATTTTACCAAGTTGTTTATTTTTTTTCAACCTCAAGCAAATTTCCTCAAGTAATATCAGAAAAATATAATGATGACTTCTTTTCAGTTTGATTGACACAAGCAAACTCAAAGAGGAAAAAAAATAAAGAAAAAAAAAAGGAAAAGGAAAAGGAAAAAAAAATGCTTCCAAAAGTGGAATTACAGTTCCTTTACATGAGCCCTGTCTCTATAACATATATAATTAGGTAATATACTTGCATATAATGAAGCCTTTTCCACACAGTTGGTGGGTTTCTCTAGTAGCAATTTGCTCTGCTATTTTACGTTCCAGTACCACAATCAATTAAATCTACTGCAATGCATTTGGTCCCACCAGTGGATTTATCCATTGTTTAAACATTGGCTTACAATTCCTTCACCTCTCTTGATGAACTTAGTTCATTCTTTCAGGGAGATGAAAGGGGAAAAAGAGCCAGTATTACAGTAATGCACATCGAGATTGTTTTGCCTTCTCTTTCTCAATAACTACAAATGCATTAAATATACTAAAAGGGGGTCTAAGCATGTGCTCAGAAGGTATGCAACAAATCATATATCCTGCAGACATCAAATCATTAGTTACATTTAAAGTATCCAGAATTCAGTACTTGATCCTACGGGATACAGGCTGAAGGAAACAAAGGGAATTGGATACCAAGGTAATAAAGAACTAAAGAAAGACACTTGCAAAGAACCCAAAATTATTCTGGATCCTTAAAAATCCATTAATTGTTTTAAAGATATTAATAAAACCAATCATGATCTTTCACCTAATAGCTTAAGCTTTAGAGTTCAAGTGGACTTTGACATGGCATCAGAGCCCCTATGATCAAGTCGTCAGGATTCTAATCCTTGCCACTTCCATTCTCCTCATTAAACTAAATATCAAATTAAGGTATGGTGGGCTTATGCTTTGTCCACACTTCAAGCTCAAAGGACTTTCCCTGAAAGGGCATGTTAAAGATATTAATAATACTAATCCTGAGCCTTAACGTAATAGCTTAAACTTCTAGGTTACAGAAAAGGAAGATAAGATATGCTCCTAAGGAAAGCAAACAGAACAATACAAAGGCTTAGCATTTAACAAACCTGCCTAATCCTAATCCATATCTGACAGTGATGAACTCATGAAAAAAACAATGAACAAAACACCCGAGAGAAAACATAATCCTATCCCATAAGACATCTAGAGGCAAGGAGGCACCGATGAAAATGGGGGCATTTTGCTCCAACCATAAACACCAATGCACACATCGACACAAAGTTTTGCCATCTTTTTTTATTAAAAAAGCCTTTGAATGATATCAAGAGAAATTGCTCGAAATTCAGAGGGCACCAATTCTCACCAAGGATCCAAAATAGCTTATTCAATAAGGAAGCAACCACCCACCTAACAATGTCAAAATAAATGAGCAATTGTTTTGGAGCAAGACAAGCGCATAATACATATTAGGAGAAAGAGTTGTGTTTGGTCTGTGAAGCTACATCATCAAAACTAATCCTACTAGGTACTACTATCCAAAATATCAAGAACCAAATCAACCCAAAAGTTTACCCTATAATAAGAAGGCACAAATCGGTTTTAATACATATCTCTAACATGCCCCCTCATGCGAAAGCCCTTTGGGCTTAAAGTGTGGGCAAAGCCCAAGTTCACATACCTTGGGCCCAAATTTAATTTAATTAGGAGAAGGGGGCTGTAAGGATCAAAATCTTAATACTTAGTCAATAAGCCTATGATAGCATGATGCCATGTCAAGGATCATTTCATTCTAAAATCTTAAGATGTTAGAAGAAGGCGTAAGAATAGTTTTATTAATATCTCTAAATTGGCCCTTCAAGCAAAGGCCTTTTGGACTTGAAGCATAGACTAAGTACAAGCCTGTCATACCTTGTACTGAAATTCATTTAATTAGGAAGAATGGGTGGCGGCAATGGTAAACTTTTGACCGCTTGGTCATTATTCATGAAGACTCTGATCCATTGTCAAGGACCACTCTCTGCTCCTCTTGATTTTCACTGACCTAGCATCTTTCCTTCAAGCAGTGAGAAGAATCTCCTTAATCGCATGGATTTGCATATGGTTGGAGGGGAATGCTTGAGTTGTCAAAGAGAATTTTTGCTGTTGCCTCTTTTATGGGATAGTACATTTTTTGCCTCTATATGGTGTTCAGCTAACAGTTGGTTACTTTAGAGGGGTTTCTATGGTGAACATGCAAATAGGTTGGTTTGCTCAATTAATTCATCTTTCTTGTTTGTTTAGGCTTTTGTGTTTTGTTTGCTTTTAGCAGGAAATCTTATCCTCTACTCCTGTAAATAACTCACTTTATTCTCTAATAGCATTGCTTCTTTTGTCACACACACACAAAATTAAAAAGAAATCTGAAATATATAAAGTTGAGCAACATAATGAAGAGTGAACCCATATTACATCATGATAATGCTCTTGTGAATTAGGTGCTCTGGAACCTCCCCGATACCAGTGGAATTTATCTTATGATTGTCATAATCAGTTCAGATACCCATAGTCAAATTTCAGCAATTAAATGTCACATAAAGCCCAAAAAGTTCATAGTTGCAGGACCAGGGCATCAAAATGCAAACATGTAATCTGTCTTCTAAAAAGCTAAAACACAGATCAAAAACTTTAAACAAATGGCCAGTTATGCAAATATAGTTGAGAGCATTAATATTTTGAATTCAACTCATTATCTAATCAACTGTCAATTGAAAGTTAGGATCAGTAGAATGGCATCCCAAAGTCAAGCTATTTGTTAAGTGAAAGACATCAATGATGTGCAAATATCAACAATGTATCAAAAAAAAAGTCTAATATATAAAATAATATAATTGAAACTCTGCTCTATTAACCTAGTATCAGTATAATTAAGTGCAACCAAAATATTATCCAGAGATAAATAAACCAAATGAAAAGCTCAAACGATTATCAATTTGCAAGTTAGACACCAAAGGTTCAAATATATCATTTTTTACTTATTCTAACTGATGATATGGATAAGGAAACAAGTTCTTTCCAAAGCAGTTTATAAACAAGTTCACCTTCTGAATGCCAGGACTCCCCTGCTGCCTATTCTTGCTAACATTCTCTGTATTTTTATCTTTATTAGATGCAGCTTCACGGATATTGGAAAATCTCTTATTCACACTTCTTGATTTTCTAGATGGGGCCATGAGTAACTTTCTTGATTGTCTGAAATTACCAGAAGTCAAGGGAGTTAGAAAATCACAATTTTCAAAAGAAATCAGAAATCATGAAGTAAATATAGACCTGAACGATAGTTAGTTAAAAAAATATTTCAATCATACCCTGCCACAAAAAGACAGAAGGAGAGAAAATTCATAGTAAAGATGTCATACTTGAGAGTCTAACGTTTGATCTAGATGACCAAAGGCTGAAATGGCATCTCCTGTCCCTCTAAAACCAAGGTGGAAGAGAAATCACGAGTTCAAACAAAACCCAGAAGTTGCATCCTACCAATCAATGAAAAACAGCCCGAGCTCCCATTAATGAAGAATATAGCATATTTAACAAGAAGGTAGTATGTCTTCACACAACCAAAAAAACACAGTTCATTTTCATCGAATAAATAATTTGGATTTTGCAGCTACAGTGCTACACTATATAACGTATGGTAACTGTAAAATTAGATACAACATGTTTAAACACCCTTGTCCAAGTTATGCTGCCAATTTATGTGTCATTTAAGTAGAAAACATCTGTCTGTATAATATTAGATCATAGGCTAGCAGAATGTATAAAGACAAACAACAGTAAAAACTTAAGCAAATTGAACAACAACCAGAATCCCCATACTCATTTAGACAAAAATCAACACTCAGATACTATTCTTGTACCACTAATAAATAAATTATCTGTAGTTAAAAATAGACCATAGTCTTGTTTAGCCTATAAATAGAGAGAGAAAAGTAGGAAAAATACTCTAATCATTGTTAGTGTAAAGATTTGATATAACACTCCGCTCAATGAAGATCAATTTACATATAAAAAGGATCAAATTACAAAATATGCTTATCCTTTCTTTTGTTATTCCAGAAACCAGACAGGCTATTTAAGAGTAAGGAGGCCCAACAGCTATCGCCCCTTATCACAGCATGCACCCAGGAGAACTTATATTGGACTATAGGCATTAACCTGGATTGCACCAGGCATCTCCTTGACAGATGTGTTCCAAGTTTAAATCCCCATCTCCAAAAGAAAAAGAGGAGATGCACAAATCTAATAGTAGAAGTGTAACCTTATACCACAACAGTACAAAGCTCAGAATACCTAGAATAAATTGCAGCTTAAACTCACTGTCCTTCCTGGTTTCATATCTTTTTCATGATCTTATTTCACTGACTTATGATAATGATGACACAGAAAAAAAAAATGCCGACATAGTTACAAAATGTGCTCCTTAGCGAGTCAAACACTGACCACGGGCTGTAGAGAATGACTCAACACAGTAAAGCATTGGCAGCTCATATAGGATCACCTAAAATTACTTTATCTAATTTCAAAATTTCCACAATTTAGAATCTAAGAGAACCAAACCCACTGAATTTTTCGTCTTGCAGAAAGAATCTACAATTTGAAAACCAATTAGAAGTTTATTACCTATTCCGCAGTTTTCCCGCCAACCAACAGAAAGTATATATAGAAGTTTGAATATCAAGTCTGAACAGAGACACCGAAAAAGGAAAATTACTACTCATCGAGTTGAACAAAATAAAATAGGGGCAAAAATTGCTGCTCCACTAAAGTTTGGTAGCCGAGAAACAAGTAGGAAAAGAAATGTAACTGCATGTCGGAGAAAGAAATTCACAAACCGGACTCAAAATTGTATACAGCTCCAAATACAATTACCCCTAAAGTCCAAAGGCCGCGGCTTACCTCAGGTTAGGTCCATTCAGAAAATCGAAACCGAACACGAAATTCAAAGATTCTGCCTTTTTTCCCCTTTTGATCTCAGTTTTCTCTGCAAGCATAACTGTCGAGAGTAACCCAGAAAATTTCAATAATCGAACTTTTGACTCCGAGAAAAATAAAATTCATCCTTCTTCCGAAATCAGTGAAACCAAAATGAAAAGAGGACAAAAATTGAGGAAATAGAGTGGGAAGAAAATGCGAGCTCACCGATGAGCGAGCCTCTACATGGTGAATCGAAGCAAGAATGTGAGAGAGCGATCTAGTGGCGGGAGAACCCAGTGAGATGGACAGCTAGTGATAATCTGATAGTCAGAGAAAGGGAGAGAGAAGGATGAAGAAGGTGTTGAAGTAACACTACAGCAAATGGAAATTTGGGGGCATAACCGCGAAACTTTAAAATAATAGTACTCCAATTTTATTTATAACTTCTCTTGCGTCTCAGAAAGAATGAATGAATTACGGACCGTGAGTACTCTTTGTCTTTGGACTGATCGGAACACGTGGCACTCCAGAATTTAATAAAAAATAATGAAGGGTTTATTATGCTATTCCAAGAATTTATTTTTTTATTTTTTTTATAATTTTTACTTTAATAAATAATATTAAAAAATAAAAAATAAAAAAAGATTTTTTAATTATTTTTAATAGTTATGAAAAAAAATTTACTTTTTTTACTTTTTAACATTTTTTAAATTATTTCTTAAAATAAAAATTATAAAAAAAATTAAAAAACTACTACAAATAACATAGCAAAACCCATAATGTAAATATATCAAATAATTATTTTTTATTAATATACTCTACTTATTTTTAGCAAATTTTTCAAAAATTTATAGATGAGAATCTAAATGAGCTCAATAAGTAAGCTTCTAAGTATGAGCTAATGATGACAATTTTAAATAATATGTAAAATATTTTAAAATTAAATTTTTATGTGATTATATATAAAGTGGAAAAGGGGACTTTTATGGTATTTACTATTTATAATGTAATAATATTTTATCTAACTGAGTAATATTTACTATTTAACAAGAGTATCTTAATTTATCTAACAATTTATAATAATATGGATTAAGTAAGGTACCATAATATATACATTATGATAAATATATATATATATATATATATGTATATATATTATGGGTAACTTCCACATCTAACAAATATTTAATTATTAATATTAGTTCAAGTGTTAAACTTTATGTGAATGTAACATAAAAAATTAACTTAGGTAATTAGGTTGATGATAGTAATATTTAAAAAGATGCAGTTCATTTTCTTACTCATTACTTATACTTATGTATTTATATTTGTGTAAATAAAAGTATTTTTAATTTATATACAAATGGTCTTAGAAATGTAAAATTAAAGGAAAATAAAAAATTAAATATTTTTAGAAGTATTATATTTCAAAATGCACCGTATGAGCTTTTGTTTTGATTTTAGTATGATTATAATTATAATGCATAGTTTTAAATATTTAAGATAGTGTTTTAAATCGTAATATTTTTAGAAGAATATACATAAAATTATCCGAATACTATATAAATGTGATTGGTAAGACCTCAGCGTCTTCCTGAAGTAATGAATCTCGCTTTTTCTGTTTGTCAGCGTAGAAAGCGCCTACTGCTGGTACGGGCCGGATGGGTACATGAATGCTAAATTTTTTTTCATGAATGACCGATTCAATTATAATCATTTGGGTCGGGTCGTTTTTTTATTTTAAATAATTTTTTTATTTATAAATAATTTTAATAAAAAAATCATATTAATACTAACCTACTGATCTTAATTTGTATAGTGTTGCCTCATGTCAAGTATTAAACGCATTGTCATTCACATCATTAGCCTGCTATTGTTGATGTGTTGGAGTTCTAATATTTCGATCTCATTCAATTATTTGAATGAGGTGTAATTGAATAGATTGTAATCGTTTATTTATTTTTAAACGGATATAATATATTTTATTTTAATTATATAATTAATTTTTTTAATTATATATAATAAACAAATATACATTATAATTATTTAAAAATAAATAAATAATTACTATTTAATTATATTACATCTAATTGACTATCAACTGAACTATATTTCATATATGAGTTATACGGATCTAAATCCTAATCTTTTTAAACTATAATCTTTTTTATATTTTTTTAAGATCTAAGCCGTCTAAGATGACCCAAATCTAGCTCTACTTTGTTTTTGAAAGAAAAAATATTCTCCTCTAAACAAAAAATAATCTCAACAAAATGGCTTGGATCCTCAGGAGTTGTACCTTCAAATCAAGAAAGAGGCCAAGTTTTTGTTTCATTTGCTTGTTTTGGAGTTTGGATACGTTTGGGCCTTGGCCCCATCCTCCGCTGTCACATTCAAGAAATCTGGCACCAGATTTTTAATCTGTGGACAATCCCAGCAGTTCCTTTATTCTGAAATTGTGTACGACAAAGCGTAAAAGAGTTTACTTTGATTAGTAGTTATTTTTAATTAATATTTATATGGCATACTATTATCAATATTATTATGCAAACTAAATATATGGTTTTTAATTTTTTAATGTTTGTTTCAATGAAAATTTTTTAATAGAAGAAAATGATTTAAAAAAATACTATTCAATTTTCTTTTATCAAGGTAAAAAGCAATTTCCTTTTTATAAAAGTGAAAGTTGATTTTCAAATATCTATATTAACTATCGTTTTAATAGTTTCGTATAAGTTTTTTTTAAATAAATTAAATATAAATTAATCTTAAAATTTGAAAAATAAATTTAATTAATATAAGTTATATACTTGTTTAATTCATTGTAAAATTAGTTTATTATATTAATAAAATTAATTAAATATTTTTAAATTATATATTATTATTCAAAGGTTATTATAAGTGTTTTAAAAATATTATTGAATGAATATATAAATTTTGTTGAGTACATACAAAGTATTGTATTTTATAATAGTGATTTATGAAATTTCACTTTTTTTAAAGTGTCATTATAAGACAATATTTTTAAATTATTTGAG
This sequence comes from Ceratonia siliqua, assembly GCA_034509205.1. Taxonomy (NCBI): domain Eukaryota; kingdom Viridiplantae; phylum Streptophyta; class Magnoliopsida; order Fabales; family Fabaceae; genus Ceratonia; species Ceratonia siliqua. The sequence continues at coordinate 19,475,589 of JASKGM010000009.1, read as the reverse complement.
GTATAAAAAAAATGAATATTATAACTCACAAGGCACCAATTTAAAATATAATGTCTTTTAAGATGCATAAATAAAACTATTTCAATCATCTTAGTCTTGTTTTAAATAATAAAAAATATAAATGAAACAAACAATAAAAAATATTTTTCATCATGTTATTCAAATAACAGAAAATCAACTTATTTTCTAAGAAAAATTTAGTTTTCACCCTAAATTTCTTGAATGTTAACATTAATGCTTAAGTATGGTCAGTTCACATATAAACATAAATTATAAGGTGTTTATAAAATAAAAGATTCCCTTGTTCTTTTTTTTATTATAACGATTCCCTTGTTCTTAAGCAGAAAAAATTGATTAATTATTGGGCATCTAAACACAATTCAAATAAAAAATTCATAGGTTGATCTTTAGAAATAATAATAGCTAATCATTTAAGATATTATCTTCTATTAGTATTTATCATTTAATATAAAGCAAAAAAAGTAATTTATAAATTGATTCAATTAACATGATCAAGTTATATTTGTGTAAAAAGATTTCAACATCATTATTGTTGATATTTGTTTGTTTATAAATATATACCAATTATGATGCTCATACCTTGAAACTAAAGTAACCTGCTTCTTACATTTTAAATTCCTTTTTACAAAAAACAACTGTTTGATATTTTAAAATATATGATATTTCGGTATTTATTTTTTTATGATGTTATTATAAATTTTTTAAATAATTTAATATATTATACGAAGTGCAGATACTGCAGCCGACCTGGATCTGTAGTAAAAATGGGTTGCCTTTTATTTTTTATGGTAAAAAATGGATTGTTTAATTTATTCTGAGCTATTTGGTATGGATCCCCCAACTGCATTCATAGTTTAGGCCTTAAGTTGCTTGGTGTAAGCCCAGCCGAATCCCAATTAACAGCAGCCACAATATTTTGTATTTGGTGTTCACTGTATAAATTCTGACACAGAAAAACTAAAATGATAATAACAATTTATTTATTAAAAAAAAAGAAAAAGAAAAGTGGGGCGAGGAAAAAAGATCTCGCCAACATTTGGGATGCGGTTGCTTTGATGTTAGCGTCCAGAAAACAGAGTAATTGCAACAAATCTTAAAAGGTGCAACTTGTGGCCAAAGCTTGTCCAAGTCAAGCAACAACAACAACGAATCGTTTGGGGGTGGCAAGACGTGGGTTTTGTGGGTTTTGTGGGTTTATGTATAAATTTTCAGCCAAGTTAAGTTTGTGATAGTCATGACTTCGTTTGAGTTAGTTTGATTACTTCCTTATAGATTTGAAGTTCTTAGTTTATTGGGAATATTTAATGGCTTAATGTAATGGGTTGTTTATGCTTTGACTTAAAGTAAGTAGTAAAATTGGGAGAGAAAAAAAAGAATAACAATAAACTGAGATTTGTTGTATATTATAGCTTGGAAACAAATTATGGGTAATCATCTTATCCTAACCTAGTTTGAAAATTGGAAATTGGAATAAAGATTAGTTTGAATTTTATTTTGGTAAATATGAAAAGAGCAAGTGTTTTATTTAAACTATTAAAACCTTAATTTTGTCAAGAGATATATTTATTTTCTTGGGTTGTTGCATCGAGATGGGAAGAATTATATATCTATAAATATTAAATTATTTATTAAGAAATTAATTTATCCCAAGTGATGTAATTTTTCCTCTCAGCATTTCTAAGGTCCCATTTTGAATATATATTTTTTTCTGTAAGACTAAATTCAACCAATTGATTATGTTATTCATATAAATTTCTCAACAACTCCTTCATCGTTTGAAAACTTAAGTTAAAAAGAAAATGAGAAATAAAATAAGGAATTAATATTTTTAAATTATTGTTAAGGCTTAACTGAAATCTATGGTGGGTAAAGCATATTTGGTTAATTACCGTATAGAAGCATTGGAACCAACTTCTTCAGACTCAACTCAGTAACGCAAGGAGGTTGGTTTGCGATTAAGTATTAAGCTCATAATTTAACAGTGAGTGGATATCTACTTATCTCTAGATGTTTGAAACTGTAAATGATATTATGATTTGATTTTATGATTACCAAGCATGATTTGTGATGTTTTAAATAAAGTGCAATATATATACATGAATTTATTGTACTTTCCTAAATTATGAGTTTTTCCCAAAGTTTTTAAGGGAATGCTTGATTTGTGTAAGATTTCTGAATATGATTTAGAATTGCGTTCTAAGATCCATAATAAAGTAGTGGTAGAATCACTAGATGTACATAGGTCACAACCTTTATCAGATTAAGGCAGTTATTGATAAATGATACTTTTGTTAGTGAGTACAGTTATTGACAGAAGATTGAGTTTGAATGGAATAGTTTCTCAAAATAAGTGAAACTCCGGAAGGAAGTGGTAAATTAAAAATTTCCTTCGGTAAGTGCAATTCCTGAAAATGAGGACTGGGTCGCCCCTTCAGTTAAGTTTATCTTATAGAATAGGAAGATTAGTTCATTAGTTTGGATTATTCCATTGAGTTGATTATGGATAATAGCATTTTGTAAACTTTAGTAAATTATTTTTGAACTTAAATGTTTTTGGTGAAAAACATTATCAATAATTGTTATTGGTATTATCATATAATTATTTTGTTTTCCAAATGTAAGGTATATAATGTGCATATTATTATTTTTCGATTATATCTTTATATATTGAAGCATTGATTTAAACACGATGAATATTTTTATGGTGAGTTCATATATAACACGATCAATCATTGTTATTGGTAATATCTTTATGTATTGAAGCATTAATTATATCTTTACACATGAGAGTTCATATATTCTTTGGTAAGTATTTATTCCATTCACTGAATCAGTGTGATTTATCCTTTCAATTTCTGAAAATTTTCAAATCAAGTTACCGGTGGTTACCTTCAGTTCCGCCTACACCCATAGAGTCTGCTGATTGACTTGGTAGGCATAAACCTTAATATTAATAAAGTAAGATTTGGAATAGTTGACAATGTTTGATAGGTTGTTTTACACTTTGAATAAGGGTAATGATCTGAAATAATAATAATTGCATAATTACTGAGTAATTAGTAAATACAGTTCATGTTGGATTCATTAATGGTTGTTATTTTAGGCCATGGATGCCATTTGAATTTTGGTAGGCTTGTCTATCTTATGAATTTTCTAATTGTACCTTATAATAGTTCATATTTCAAGAAAAATTATGTCGAAATTGTTATTAAAATCTTAACTTATAATTATTATGTTAAAGTATGGGTTGTTTTTATTATTAAATGCATAAATGAGTTCTAATAATAACAATTGCATTGAGTATTTCAAGCTGGTAGGATATTAACTATATGGTAATTTTCCTACGTTAGTCACGTGCTATAAAGTAAGGTGTGACAAAATATAATTTAAAAAAGGCTTAATTACACTAGTCCTCTAGTTTCTCAATTATAATAATTTGGTTCCGTTTAGTTGTTATTCAAAATTTAACGTTGATAGCTAATGTGACCACTATTATTACCACATGGACACATGCAATTATACTTGAACTTGTACATCAGATTGCACGTGCTACTCACGTACAATTTTTCTTCCAAAATGCTGGCAACATCATCGTTCCAACTTACAAGTCTTGCCAAGTTTTCTCTAAAATTTAACATATTGAAGGAAAGATTGCACGATGTGATGGTCTAGGTATGCTTGTCTATGCCAACGTGACAATAATGGTGGTTATTTCAGCTATCAATCTTAAATTTTGGATGACAATTGAATGGGGAGATGAACATTGAAACATTTTAAAAAGTTCGGGGGCTAAATTGTTTAACTTGAAATTAAATAGATGAAATTGTTACAATTAAGAAATTGTGAGTACCAAAATTGTAATTAAACCTTTAAAAAATACTAACTATTATTTTAATTTTAATTTTTTTATTTGATCATTCAATAAGTACTTTATTAGTAAAATGTTCATGTCCTCAATAAATACATAAATGTAGATTAACCCAATATATATTGAATAGTTCATGTGATTTTGTTAACAAAATATATATTAGAGAACCTAATTGACATGACAAAAATTTTGAGAATCAAATTAAAAAATTGTAAATATTTTAAAAGCAAAAATAGTAAGTTAATCTATAAAAATTGATTCATTATAATTTTACACAATTTATTTTAATTTAAAATTTTGTCACACTATCTTATAATTTTTACCTTAATATTTAAGAATATGATATTATTTTATTTTATAATATTTTTATTTTAAAAGCTAGTTTTACTATTATTGCAGTTCTCCAAAAGTTAAAAGTCAAAAGCTCGCGTTTAAAGATTAGGGATTGCTTTTTTCTTTTCTTATCGGATGAAGAATTTTTTTTTTTAAAAATTATTTTATATTTAAATGTAATAATTAAAAATAAATTTTGAATAAAAAAATATTTAAACAAAAAATTGTAAAGAAAACTGATAAAATTATTGAAAATAATATGTAAAATTACCTTTTTCTATAAAATGTTTAGATAAAAAATTATTTTTGATATAAATATTGAATATAATTATTTTTTGATAAAATTAAAAGAAACTAGTTAATTATTATTATAAAATTAAAATTAAAATTATGAATTTATAAAAATTTAAATTTGTAAATAAAATAACAATTTTAATATAAATTTTGGAATAATTAGATTTATAGCCTTGGGTGCTTTAGGATTAAGAAATACTAAAAATCCTAATAATGCTCTATTAGCAAAACATATTAGGAGACTTAAATGAACCAGACTCACTATTCTCTATAGTTTTAATTCCTAAATATGGTAAATATTTAAATAAGGGGATTATACGAAGTCCTTAAAATGCTTCCTGGGTTTGGAAAGGGATTGCTAAAACCTGTTCAATTATCATAAATAATCTTCTTCGCATTCAGATGTTCTGTATAATAATACTATTCTTTATTACGGAACATCAAATATACTTGGCAGAAAATTGTCGATCGATCTGCAGTGGATCTGGAAAACTCAAAAAACTTCGGCAATAGTGGATCTGCAGAAGGACGCTCTTAGGACATCGCTGAAGAAATTTGTTGGATGCCCTTTTACCATACTTCAGATCGGGACTCCGATGAACAGCATGGTGCGTAATCTACAGAGTAAGCACAGTGTATCGCCAGAGTGGATGAGTGTGCAAAAAGACATTGATTCACTGCTGCAGAGCTTCCAAGGAGTATGGTGGTTTTGGGTTCACGGGAATACCAGAGGGTTGCTTCAAAATGCTCAAGAAGCGAGTAACGAAAGAAGCTCTGTGCAAATGGAGACCTGAGAGGACGAGCAGATTGGGCGTACGTAGGGGGGCTAATTTGGGATGAATGTTTCTCTTTTGTTTTTTTTCTTAAATGGAAAAATTAAAATTTGTAGATTTTTATAAATTGTTTATCTTTATAAACTTATTATTTTTTTATAACTTTAAATAAATAAGTATATTTTTATGAAAATAACTTATTTTCTAAATATAAATAACTGTTAAAATTGAATTGTTGTGATTTATGTTATTGTTGATCTCGCGATCTATGTTATTATTGATTTATTTTTTATTTATATAAAAATAATTTATTGACTTTAAAGTTGATGATAACTTCCCAATAATTAAATATTTTATTATTTAAATAATATATAATTTTGATACCACTTAAACTCATAAGAAATAAATCAATAATATCATAAGGTACAACCCAATTCTCATCAATTACTTATTAAAATAAGACAAACCAACAGTATATAACTAATGGCCAAAACATGTAAAAAGGTGTGATAATTCTTTTTAACACATTTTTATATTTTAGTTTTAGACTTTTAGTATATTTATCCAATAATTTATTGAAAATAGCACTTTAATTTGACAATTTATAAGTAACATTAACAGAATTTAAAAACATAAGTGCTACAAAAAAAAAGTTTTTCAAGGTAAGTTATTGAATAATTCATGTGTAAATATTGTATAAATATCTCATAAACACTGTAATTGATTCTACTTGAATTATTAAATAATTGACAGACATAGAAGGTTTTTAATTTAATTATATGACTTCCATATTATTTTTGAGTTATTATATGAATCCATAGAGCAACATTCTCTTTCAAATTAGACTTCACATAAATTTTTGTGTTATTATTAATATAATATTCAAATTTTTTATATTTTAAAAATAATAATATACCCATTTATAAAAATATAAAAAATTGTAATTTTATTTTTCGTTCACTTACTATATTAATACTAAGCAGAAATTTATATATTTTTCATTTTTATAAAAGAATTAAGTATTATCTTAAAAAAAATCAGTTAACCCTCATAAAACTTAAAGGTAATTACCATTAATTTTATCTTTCCTTAAACAACATATAAACACTAAGTCCACTCAAATTTTCCCCATCTCTCACCTTTTAATTTTATGGGTTTTGGAATATTATTGATTGTTGGACCATTTAAGGCCTCAAAATCTCAAAGTCCATTCTTCAATATCTTTTAAGGGCATACAACTTTTATTTCCATTTAATGACTTTATGCCACAAAGTAGAGAATTTGAAAATCCTAATTTTTTAATAGATTTTCTTTTATAGACATTATTTTATTGTTAAAGAAAGACAATATTGAAGTCAACTAATACTTAATATTAAAAATAATGATACTTAAACTAATATTTTTTGACTTTCTCATATATTCTTCCATTGATTGTGATTTTTATATAGTTATAAGACAATTATACAATATCTTATTAAATTGTGATTTTTTAATATATATTGAATGACTATAATTTAATTTTTTTTATTTTACACATATATTAAAATATATATTTCTTAATTATAATCATTAAATACATATTAAATAACCCGGGCTTAGGCGGGTACAAGGATCCATTTCCATTATTGCATATATAATATCATACAAATACAAATATCATGCATCAAAAAGGGACAAAAGTAAACTAAAGGGGAAGCCACTATATCTCTCCACTGCTGAAGATCGTTGATGCCAATAAAGAAGGGCGTCACATCATGTTTAAGTCAAAAGGCCAAAAATTAAAACAAAAACAAACAAGAAAATAAAGTATATAGGCTTTTGTCAACGAATAGGTTTTCATATGCTTTTCCATTCTTCATAACTCTTTTTTTTTAATCTTTTTTTATAGTTGATCATGAATTAAATCGTAAATTTTTTTTAAAAAATTACACGTAATTTTTTAATTATAAATTGTATACAATTTATTTTATTAATTAACAAAATTTAGTAATTTATCTCTTTAGTTTAGATTTTTGTGTAATTTACACACATTTTGTGTAAACTATATGTAAGTTACAAGAAAAATTAGAAAAATTTATGAAAACAAAATTATTAATAGAATTTGTGAATTGTACAAAATTTATATTTAAGCAAAGATTTGTGTAGTTTGAACAAAAATTATAAATAAATTACTAAAAAAATGTGTAAATTATATAAAAATTTATGTTTAATAGATTAATTAATGAATTTTTTAATACAAGATAATAAATTGTACACTATCTATGGTTAAAAGGAGTTATGTAAAATTTGTCCTGGTTTTCTAAAAATTTAATATTCCACGATCACAACAGTGGAGATACTCCTATCTACAATTAAATAATTATAGATTTATGAATAAGAAAATTAAAAGCATAGGAAAATAAATGTAAAATATTATGATAATTACGTGATTTAGGTCACAGACAAAGAATGCATGGAAACAATTATGCATGTCTCTACAAAATATTCAGCTTGTTAATTAGCCATCATTAACCCAATATTATGCTACAAATTTAATACCAAGTTGCTCAAAAACATAATGGGATCGTATAAAATGCTTATTGAGATAACTATTAATTTTTTATTTACATGACTTTCCTAAATAATATATATATATATATATATATATATATATATATATATCCAAAATTGAAAAAAATATTATTATTTTAATTAAGTGAAGACAATTAATAATACTCCTATATCATTATTAGGTTTGAACGCATGAAGGAGTGAGGGAAATAGGGAGCGTTTGGATGAATTTATTTGATGAGATTTGTTTTTTAAATTGCTTCTAAAGTAAGAGTGATTGTTTGGATAAATTTTATTTAAAAAAGTAGAAAATGATACTTTTTTCTTAAATTAAAAATTAACTTATGGTAAATGAAAGATAGAAGAATGATTGTAATATTTTGATAAAAATTTGTGAATAAAAATATTATTTTAAAAATATTTATTAATTATTGTATCTAAACATAAAATAACTTATATTTTTAATAAAATTATTTTATATAAGTCATTTTTTTTAAATTATTTTATATAAGTCATTTTTTTTAAGTCTATTCAAATGGGCCTCTAAAATCTTGCACCAAAGAGGTTGAAGAAAAGAAAAAAGGAAATGATAAAAAAATATATCATATTTGTTATTGTCCATAGGTTGTTTATGAGATAATAGGCTGTTTTTTTTTTTGAAAAGCTTTTGGAGAGGGAAAATATTCTTCCATCCAATTTATTAAAGTAGGTCATAGTTGCAAAAAAGTACCTTTTGCCAAGACCTTTGAGAAAGTGAAATTGTATAACACAAACTGAATCTACATCACATGGATATAATAACCAACAAAATAGAAAAAAGCTCCCCATCTTTTTTTGTGTCTTTGTAAATGATATAAAAATTGCCACTTGTACAAATATTTTAAAATAATCTTCATGTAAAGAAATTGAAATTCATTACAAAATTAACATTATATTCAAATGTAATATAATTGATGGTTTTAGTATTTTTGTAGATTTAAATGAAAAAGCAACATTAATTTTTAGAATTAATTTTATTTAAATATTGTCTCATAAAAATTTATACTATCCTATATGTTTTAAAATAATAGTCATTTTAAAAATTTTAATTTATTCTAAATTATTTATCATTTTATATTATTAATAAAATATTAATTTTTTTTACTTTATCTGTATTTATTATTATATTTAATAAAATAATAAGAATTTAAATTGACTTTAATAAAAATAATTTAATATAATATAATTATTTGTTATTATAATTAAAATTATATAATAAATTTTTTAATTTTTGTGTTATTATTTTAAATATTAAATAAAAAATAAAAAATAAAATTAATATATGTCTAAGATATTATTTGAAAATATAAAAATAATAAATCTCATTAATTATATAATGAGAAGGAAAAAGTGGGTAGCTTTGGCTTAGGAGTTAGGAGTTGTTAGTGAACTGAAAGTTAGAGTGTAAAGAAAAAGGATCCCAAAATTCTAGTAACATGGTAAATTCCGGTGACCTTTTTACCACTTTTAAGGAAGATCATCCCTTGACGCCACGTGGAGGCAACAGCATCTATCTTATGCATCCTTTTTTGCGACTGCGGTCAGCCACACAGCCCTCAGGGGTTAATTAATTAATTAATCTCATCATTATTTTTTGTATTAATTAATAATACAAAAGGACAACTCTGTCATATCCCATAAACAATAGATTCTCACTGTCACGTGTTCAATTCCAAGGGCGTTTTTGTCTTTTCGAAGCCTATCCTTTTGGGTTACCTTGCCTATTCAGCCATTCTAAACTCGAGCATCTGCTTAAGCTCAGCTGCAAATCAGTTTCTTTTATGAATATTCAATTATTTTAATGGAAATATAAAATAATAACTATAATAAAAACAAAAATTTCAGGGAGATTATTTTTGGTAATTTCTGCAGTGTTTGGCGCGTATATAAATAAACCAACAAACTCTTGGACCAATAAGAGAGGCTTCTCCGAAAGTAATTCATCGAAGGAAAGATCAAAATCAAAAAATTGAAAGGCTTCGAAACTGAAAGAGAGAGTGAGAGAAACTAGAGAGAGAGGGAGAGAGAGAGAGAGAGGGGAGAGAGCCCAAACTAGAAACAGAGACGCAGTATCTGTGTGTGTATCTGGGTGTGAAAAGGTCTGTGTGTGTGAGAGAGAAAGAGAGTCGAAACCCCAGATTATCCAACCCATTTCTCTCTCTACTTTCTCTATCTGAAACACGCCCTTCTGATCGGACCCTCTCATTCTCTGTTCAACGTTTTAAAACTCTCAGATTACTGTGTAATCAGCGCCCTTTCCGTTCGGTCCGGACAATGGAGCGGTACGGCCGGGCCAGTGAAGGGTCGCAGTCTGATCCGTCACCGGAATGGACCGGAACGGGAGGCGAAACAGGGCTTGAAGGTGAGTGTATCTGCCTCTGCATTCTAAATTCGCTTCCTTGTTGAACAAAATTTTGGGTTTTGCGTTTGTGATTTGTGGTTTTAGCAGAATGCGGAGTGTCATGAACTGGGTTTGATCTTGATTTTGCAAATGCAGAGTCTGTGTGGCAATTGGGATTGGGTGGTGGGGAATCGTACCCGCAACGGCCCGATGAGGCTGATTGTATGTACTATTTGAGGACAGGTTTTTGTGGGTATGGCTCGCGGTGTCGGTTCAATCATCCCCGTGACCGTGGCGCGGTAAATTTGTTATAGTTAATTATGTGTGGGCTTTATTAAAGGGCTTTGTTTGGTTCCTGATATGATCATTCGCTTTTTTTAGTCCAATATTGTTTGATCTTGGCTATGGGCACTGGGCAATGTATTAGATTTGAGCTTACAAAATCAGAAAGCTTTTTGTTTGAGGGATTTCCTCGAAGTCATTGAATTTCAAGTAATTGTTAGGATATATGTATTATCAATTAAATTCACTTAACTGAGATTAAGATGTTTGCATTTGATATTCTGATGGAATGTTTCTTAATTTGGAGATATCTATGTGCTGATTAGATTATTGTACCTGCGAGGACTGGAGGGGAATATCCAGAACGAGTAGGCCAGCCTGTGTGCCAGGTGCTTTATCTGGTTCTGCTAAATACTTTGGGCGCAAATAACAAATGATTGCCTTTGGCATTGTAATTCCTTTTTGTTATAGTTACAGAGTCATCTATATATGTTAAGAATGGATTGAAGTTGAGTTCAATTTTTGTTTTGATTGTCTTTAAAGTTGATGACTTTCCTTTTGTATTTATGTCTGCTCTTACATAAACTGCAGTATTATATGAGGACAGGATTGTGCAAATATGGTGCGTCCTGTAAGTACCACCATCCTAGGCAGGGAGGAGGCTCTGCTACACCTGTCTCACTAAATTATTATGGATATCCATTGCGGCCGGTCTGTATTGATCTATATTTACTGCATAAAATTACATATTTTCTTTGAATGTTGGGGTCACATTTTCCAATAATGGAAAGATTTTGCTCCAAACTTAAAATGTTATAATTAACAGGGTGAGAAAGAGTGCTCCTATTATGTGAAAACGGGACAATGCAAGTTTGGTGCAACTTGTAAATTCCATCATCCACAGCCTGCTGGCATCCAAATTCCAGCTCCATCACCAGTTCCCCCAGTTTCACCTCTACCTGTACCAGTGCCTTCACCCTTATATCAGCCTCCTTCTGGTCCTTCACCACAGTATGGTGTAATGGTTGCAAGGCCACCTCTGCTACCTGGCTCATTAGTCCATGGCCCCTATGGGACCATGGTTGTGTCTCCTGCAATGGTCCCTATTTCAGGTTGGGCTCCTTATCAGGTAGGTCAAGCATATTATTTGAATGCTTAGTCAAGTTATACCTTCATTCATTGAAGCTGTTGAACACTTGGTTCAGGGTCCTGCAAGCCCTTTGGTTTCTTCGAGTACCCCATCTAATGTTGGTTCAACGCAGCTTTATGGGATAAGCCAGCTACCTTCATCAGCACCTACCTATACTGGATCTTATCAACCTTCGGGTTCCTCAGTTGGTCCTGCAGGCAGTAGTCAGAAGGAGCACTCATTTCCCGAAAGACCCGGTCAACCAGAATGTCAGCATTATCTGAAAACAGGGGAGTGTAAATTTGGTCCATCATGTAAATATCATCATCCACCTGAATTAATTGCGCCAAAAATGAATGTAGTCCTTAGTCCTGTGGGTCTTCCTTTGCGCCCGGTAATCTTAGTCTCTCAACTCCTTTGTACTATAATTCCTTGAATTGGATTGTGAATTTTTATCTTCGGTCTGTCTAAAACTTTAGTAGTAGCCAGCGATTGGAATTTATTGCTAATTGTGCGGTATACAAAATTATCTCTTTAACTTTGATGCATCCATCTTATATGGTTGCTTTATTGTTTTGCTGAATTTCCATCTTGATTTTATATCATCACTGAAAACAAATTTTATGAGAGTTATATTTCCATTCATTTGTAGTTTGTACTGCATTTAAATATAGGTGTGCATCTTGTTTCTTTCTTTGTTTTAAGTGTATTCACCAAGAACGTACACATGGGCAAGTACTATAAGTAAACACTTTCCAAATCTTTCAGTGTGGACATGTTCTTTGCCAGGGCATGGATTGTTGTAAACTATGAACTGTTGAAACTTTTTCTGGGGACTGTTTTTTAAGTTTTAACTAATACTGAAACCTTCTCTGACTAGTTTCGTCTGCACTACTACTAGGGAATATCTATACTAATGCATTAAATTGTCGAGGGATATTTTTTAGTACTCATTAGGTCATTTTTTTTATATCCTGTATAATCTAGCAGGACTTGCCACCAATCACGAGTCTTCTTTTTCATGATTTACTGCTATTCTTTCTCATTTATGGAAGTTCTATCCAAAAGCTTTAAAGATCTTTTCATTTTCCCCTTTATTCTTGATATGAAACCTATTTCCTCTTTCGTGCACATACTTTGGTAACCAAGTAATGGTCTTATATTACCTTTCGTGCCTTCTACAGCAGTATTATCAAGATCTACTTTGGATGTATCTGTCTTTGTGAAGTAATGGAGTATGTTATTGATACTTGAGCTGATAAGTTGCTACTTTATATGGGAAGTACACTAGCCCATTGTTTCAAACTTGGAACTTTAAGAATGATAGTTTGTCAGGTCTAGAGTTTGCATACTTGTAGTCAGGAAAACGCCCAAACCCAAAATGTCATAATCCTTGAGCATATTAGATGACAACTGTCCATGTGCTTGAGTGGATGGTTGAAATATGTGTTGAGTAATCATATTACTGGTTTGATGTATAGAGTACTATTGCTTTACTTTATTTACTTGGTATTGATATAACAGTATTAGCGCTTTACTTTATTTGCTTGGGTCTGATATATACAGTATTATTGCTTTACTTTATTGCTTCCTATATTTCTCCCTAACATTCCTTGAAATTTTTTATGGCCTCACTTAATGGGATTTTGTTTCAAGCAAAATAAGCTTTATAACATGTTATCGAAGGCCTGAGATATTGTTTCTTGTAAGTTATTGACTATGGAAGTTTCATTGTTAACATTTTGTCTTTGCTCTTCTATTTTGTTTAAAGCTTTATTTTATTCTGTAAGGGATGTCCTTAAATCTCTTTTCTGATTCATCATCACAGGAGGAAGAATACAGCTATCTTGATATGCTATCTCTTATTCTTGTGTTGGAGATACTTTTTCTGTTCTTTGGCATGCCTTAGATTCCATCATTTATTCATCATATTTCCCAAAGGACCTGAACTATAGCTGCATTTTATTCTGTGTTGTTCTTCCTCATAAATTTCTATTTATTTTCTTTCTATGTAAATTTCTAGGCTTATATAATGGAATGATGGCTAAATGAACAAAGTAATAGACAGTCACTTTTTGGTTAAATTAAGCTGGAAAGTGCTTTTGACCAAGAAGTAAGTTTCTTCTGTTTCAATACATGTTGGACTGTTATTTTCAGAATGAAGATTAGAGACGACATCCTGTCATTGTATTTCTAGTTTTGTAAGATGGCAAGGGTGGTATGGAGTATAGAGCAACCACTTCTCTAAGATTTATGTTGGCTATGGTGTTTTAGAGTGGAGAGTTTAATATAACTTTTGCAGAGACAAGAAAGTTTAAGTAATGCATATACTAAGCAAAGAATAATATATTGGATTTAATAGAATGGGCATGTTTAGCTATGAATTAAATAGAAAAGGTATATTGGAAGACAGCCTTAAATAGTAAAGATTTATGTGCTACATTGATCATAATTTTTGTGAATGATAAGAAGAGGAGGCAGATGATTGTAATGCCTAGTTTTGCTTATTGAAGTTAGTTTTGCCTCCCCCTCCCCCCGTTTCGTTGATAAAGAGCACCCTTGAGCTGAGTCATCAGAGGGATATTTCATAGCCTTTGTTTTGGAGAGAAGTACTGATTATGTTACCCTTTGTGCTTCTTGTAATTAGTTGGCTTGATTGGACTTGCTATGCAAGAAATCTGTATAATTTTTGGATGATTGGGCTGATAAATGAATGATCCCTTCGTATGGAAATGATTTTTGTTAATATCATTTGTACATGAAATGCTATTGGGGCCAGTGTAATGCCGTAGAGGTGAACATGCCACTTCTTTGTAAGTTTCTTATGCCAAGAATTTTTATAATCTTACAAGTTAGTGGATGTTTGGAGTACCCAATTATTTGGTGCTGCTGTAATGAAAATGAGATAATCTTATCATCATTCTGTATGACCTCGAACTTAATTTTTCTTTGATCTGTGATGTTTGTTATCTGTAAAATTTAAGATTCTGGCTATTTGTTTTATTAAATATATATATATATATATTCTGGCTATTTGAGCATTCCATTTCCTTTTCCTTGTTTGTATCCTTGTTCTGAGGTAGCTTTTCTTTTCGGCTAGCAAGCTTTTGTCCTGCTGTCAGTTGGGGGGGGGGGGGTATTGAAACTTCTCTATAATGGAATGCCTTTAAGGTGTTATATAAAGTTGTGATGCAATAAAATAGATGCACGTTCTTTGGGATTTGATTTGGTTGCTCCATCAGTTGCATGCTTGAAATCTTTGACAGTTATAGCAACACCTTATGCTACTTGTTTATCTGTTTAGAGCATAGGCCTGCTGCGCACATGTGCTCTGTCATCTTCTTTGTCTCTAAATCCTTGGTTACTATACTAATTTGAATTACCTTTGTGTTCATTATTGAATATTTTTACATGTTTCCTTCCTGTGATATTGGAGTATGGAATGCTTTTTAAGAATTAAGATTCATTTGTTTGACTGCCTTCTTAACTGTTATGATGTTGGTGTTTGATAATCAGGGGGCACCGCCTTGCACTCATTATGCGCAGCGTGGAGTATGTAAGTTTGGTCCGGCATGCAAATTTGATCATCCTATGGGACTGAGTTACAGTCCATCTGCTTCTTCCCTGGCTGATATGCCAGTTGCACCGTATCCTGTAGGTTCATCAATTGGTACTCTTGCCCCATCATCTTCATCATCGGAGTTGCGGCCTGAACTTACCTCAGGATCCAGTAAGGAGTCTGTTTCATCCAGAATGTCTTCATCAATGAGCACATCAACTGGATCAGTTGGCTTGACGTTGTCATCTGGTGGATCCATTTCTCAATCAAGTGCTCAAGCATCTGCTCAGAGCTTCAGTCCTTTAGCTATTACCAATACCACCACAAGCAGCAATGTCTCTCACACCTCAAGCTAAGCAATGTGAATGCATACCTCATTATTACTCCTTTTTATCTCAATTCTTCAACCGGACATAATTATACAAGGAGGTCCTCAAATAGGTTTTATTTTTAAGTTATCCTGGTTCCACATTCAGATCTAGCACACGTCAGCACCAATTATCTTTGTGTTCATATAATCTTTTCATGGCCATCCCTTTGATATTGAATAAAACCATGGCCAACCTTGAGAATTTTAGCAACCCATACAGCCACCTTGCTTTTGAATAATTTCAAAAGAATCTGCCAGTCCATTAAGCATATGTCCATCCACATCTCCACTTTGTGGAGTTTGTTGTGCTATTTATGCTCCGGTCTTTTTTGATATTTAGAAAATTCTGTCCCAGTTTCATTGACCATGTGTTTATGTCTCTTCACCTGAACCCTTCTTTCCAAATACAAACCCTTTTTGAATCTGGGAACAATTTTCCATTTCTACTTGGAACGTCCTGTTCACTACCGTTCCCAACTTTTTGACTAGGGTTTACTGTGAAGAGAAGTAATAAGGAGACTTCAATGAGGCTTCACATTGCTATCTTATATGGTTTTAGATACACAATGATGTTGTGACAAGTGAAATGCTTAACTTGGTACTTAAATTTATTACAAATACATATATGAAGCACATTTGAATCAACACATTTGAATGTGTAATAATTTTTTTCTCCCCTTTCTAAATTTTCTGGAGGGGAATTTTTTGCTTTCATCTTTTTATGCCCACCACCGAATATTTGGATGTCTGTTGTAAGATGATTGTATTATAAATAGTGAACACTTTGCTCAAGTGAGAAAAAGGGTGCAGCATGGTATTCAATGAAAGTCAGAACCGAAAATTAAGTGCATATCTTTTAAGGACAAGAATCCTGTTTGAGTTGTCATTTCAATTTTGAGATTAGCCACTTCCTGATTCAGCGCTTGGCGTCTGGTGGCCTTAGTGTTTTGCCTGAAGCTGCTCTGCAGATTTTGTGTACGCAGCCAGTTTTTGAAGTGTTAGCGACTGCAGCCATCCATAAATTGCCTTTTATTTATTTATTTAGTTCTAATTGAGTTTGAATTCATAATTTTCAGGTTTTGAAGACAACTCCAATACTATTGAGTTACGACCTCATTAGCGAACTGTCCTTTCAAACAAATCAAAGCTCTCCCAAAAAAAATAATAATGACCAGCAATCTATTCAAACCTCTCACAAACAAATATAGGCTTTAGTTAGTGTGTAAATGTTCAATATGCAGTTATGAGGTGCCTTTCATGATGTATGGTTGAATATATTGTTTTAGCTATATCTGATTATGGGATAGGTTTTAAATTTTAATTTACGCATTTTCAATTCGATCTCCTTAAAAATTGATACAAATTAAGTTCACAAATCGATTAAACCGATGATCAGGTCAAATTTTAGCCTAGCTACGGATCCAACTCTTTACTTGAGAGGGAAAGCGAGGGTGAGCAATGAAACTAAGAATAGACTTTCTCCTGCCCACCCAACTAACTCTTGTTCTAGCAAGTTCTTTTTTGTTTTTGCCAAGCTTTTCTGAGCTTAATCAGAACTTACATTGGAGCATATACTGGGTTTATGGTAATGAATCTTTAGGCAGTTCTTCTACTTGGAGCTTGTTGTCAGTAATCTACCACTCAAGGAATGATCCAGGACAAATAGATTGGGAATGGCCAAGCAAAACGACGTTGTTATTATTATTAACTTCCACTAAAACTCAGCATCGGTTGGGACATTAAAAAAAAACAGAAAGAGAAAAAGAAAAGGAAGAAAAGACATTTTATGATTTATCCAATCGATCAATAGACAAATAGTTGTCAATAAAAGTGAATGTACTGCAAGTCTGCAAGCAATCAATTAGAATCGCGGGTTATTAGCTTGACAATATATCTTTCTGGTGCTTGTGCCATGACCCCCTTTATTGTAGCCAAAAGTTTAGGCAACTAGCCGAAAAGAAGGATAAATCATGGCATCATGCTATCAAGTATCAATATGCTTCCATATATTATATATATTAATATGGGCAAAGACAGAGCCTCACAGGAATGACTTTTCCTTGATTTGAAAGTGAGATGAAGCTTTTCTTTTTCTTTTTTTTCAAAATCTCAAGACCAAAAGAGCTCACTCCCAAAAGTGCAATTTAGTAGTTACATTAGGAGAAGAAGAAAAGGTTTACTAGACCCAAGTTACAAGGAAAAACGTACGAGTGCATGCAAAAGCACAAAGGCTAAGGCACTAGTTGATAAATGCACTTCCTCAATCAGAGCTCAGAAGAGTGAGTATCCCATGTCAACATCCTCAAAGGGAGGAAGTGATGATGGAGAACAGATAGTTGAAGAAGCCGAAGATTGTGTCATTAGCCCATAGCTTGAACTGTCAGTGATGGGATACAAAGCACCCATCATGCACCCATCTTCAACCCTTAATGGATTGTTAAATATAGCTGAAAGTTCACTGTAATTCCAATCCCATGACTGCCGATTATCCCACAATCCTTGACTAACTTCGTTAGGGTAAGAAAAATCTGGTAAGTTAGAGGCCAATGCTGGCATCTCCATGGCTTCTTCAGAGAATGTACTCTTGTTAAAATGTGATTGGCCCTCCATGAAGTTTGTGTTAATAGAGCTAACCTTTTGATCACTTGAAGCACTGACATTAATGCTCTTTCTTGAGTTTGAACTGTTGGAACTGGAAGCAGGTCTGAAACAGTTATCAGGAACTACACATTCCAAGTAGCCTGAGTTAGAAGAATCATTGGAGAAGAAGAAGTTATCATCTTGAGCTGACTCATATGCAGCAGAAATGTCATTCTTCAAATGGGTGGGGTTCTCAATGTGGGAAGTTTCAAGCTGAGATATGCTATTTTGATAAGTTGGCTGTTTGCTCTGAGTGTTAGTAGTGAGGAACTGTGAAGCTGGCAAGAGAGTTTGAACATCCACGGGAGTAAGCAGAGTGTGGAAATTGGTATTGTCAGTGTATATGAAGTTGGTTCTTGCTTGGCTACCTTTCATGGACAGAGCAGCTCTGTCATAAGCAAGAGCTGCTTCTTGAGCAGTGTCAAATGTGCCAAGCCAATGCCTTTCTTTAGTTGTAGGGTCTCTAATTTCAGCAGCATATCGACCCCAAGGACGCCTCCTCACCCCAAGAAACCTCCCTGGTTCTGCTTGCTTTCTCCGGCCTCTTTTCTCTACAGAAGGAGAAGTGTTCCGTTGAAGAAGAGACAAAACCATTTGGGTTTGATTGGGTTCAAATCCTTTGAAGGATGTATCAAAGGTTCTAGAGGTGGACATAGCTAGAAAATGGCAAAGCTGCTTAGATGGTGTTAACTGAAGAGAGTACAGAACAGAATGGGACTGCAGAAGGAAGGAGCAGGCAGGGAAGGTTAAGAATGGGAGAAGTCGTGGGAAGGCTTTTAAAGACTGGGACTTGATCATGGAGAAAAGGAAAAGGACATTTTGCAGATGTCATTTTTCGGAAGACCATTCTTCCTTTTCACCTACTTTTTTAAAAATCTTTCTTTTTCTTATTTCTATTAAATCTCTAGTTCTCTATCCCATTTACCTAAGAGTTACAACTAAACAGTGAAAATAAAGATTCCCTTCACTTGTCAAGTACTTTAAATGGAGCTTTCTAACTGCACTTTTGAGTTTTTATTTCTTTGGTACAGTCACTTTCTTCCTAGTTCCCAATAACAGTCTAAAATACCATTTCTGTATCTTAGTAATAATCTAAAATATTTATTTCATTAGTATTGAAGAAACTCAGCGAATAATCTATAACTTAGTGAGCTAATTATTACATCAGGTCCAAGTAAGTTATTGGGATTTGTTAAGGATTGACAAAGTTGAATCTTTATGCATATCAGTTCACGTGTAAAGAGGCCAGGCTTATCAATAAACTACCTGGAAATTGACCTGGTAAACTCTTTTGGCCTTTATTCAGTAGACGGAAAATAATGTCTTTTTTAGATATATTATATTTTAAAATAGTAACTCAAAATGACATCAAAATAAAAAAAATTATAAGTTACTGTTTTAGATTATAAGATTTGTAGAGACATAATAAAATAATTAACTCAAAATCTGACATGAAATCTCTACCTTAACCCTTGAGCTAGGCCTAATAAAGCTTTGGTTTTGAGAGAATAAAAATGATGCCATTTTTGAAGAACTTTCTCGGATTAAGTAGAACCATGATTGAATGATTGGTGCAAATGAAATCTTATGATGCTGGAATGAATCCCATGAAAAAACCAGAAATGGAAAACAACTGCCGGTTTTGTCTGCATATTCCTAGAGAGTCTCAAAACATTTGAAATTTAAGGTACTAATGTTAGCATGCCATTCACTAGCTGTTTCGTAATATGCACACGTGAATCCGCGTTTTATGCAAAATAAAATCAATCAATTAGATCCCAAGCTCTTGTTTGCTTCATGATTTTCAAAGGGAGCAGTTAAAATTATCTGTAATTAGACAGAAAATTATCCAAGAATTTTAGATTATGTGCAGAGTATCCCCTGTCTTGTGTCATGGAAACAACCCCACAATAGACTATAAAAATAGAAAAGAAGGGCCCATTAGTCAAACTCTAAATCTTGTTTATCCCATATTTGCTTCACATATCAATTTTAGAATCTTTAATCCTAGTTTAAGGCTTTATATTATCATCATATGCACAACTTATTATAGCAGTTGACCATGGTCTTAGCTCTTCACTCTCCTCAAAATGCCGCGTTCAAAGGTGAATCTCCTTCAGGTGGGTGCGCCAAATTAAGCATGCCGGATATGATACAAACACAAACATAACTATTCAATATGCATTAAACACAGGCACATTTCATTTTTTAAAAGTATTTGTGATTCATAGACAAGTATACAATCAATGGCGGGTCTAAAAATTTTAATTAGTGAGGTCAAGAAGTAAATTATAAATTTTTATTAAACGACGACAACGTTTCATTAAGTTTTTTTTTAAAAAGAAATTCTGAATTGTCATTCTCCTTTATTTACTAAATATTAACATTTGAATGTTGTAACTGGAAGTAAAAGTTTTTATTTTTCTTTATTTTGTTCATTCCTAAATAAAATTTAACTAAAATAGATATAAACTTTAATAAATAAAAAAATTAAACACAAACTAACAAAAAATTAAGGGTAAAAATAATTAAAAAATAAGTTACTTCAAATTTATATAAAAAGAATTGCCCTAACATGCTCCTCTGTATACAATGTGAATTAGAAGAAGGATTTAAGATTAGATTTACCTTTTAACATGCTCCCCAAGGGAAGATATATGCAGAGTGAAATTCTGTAATTTATAGAATTTTAATATGATGTTTATGTTTTGGACCTTTCATCCAATTTTGCATATTCTAAAATTTATGATACAAATTTTGATATTGGCAACATAATATATAAGATCTATCACTAATAAATTTTATAAATAAAAAAATAAATGAGATTAAGAGGATACAGAGTAATGGTAGAAATGGGTGACAAAAATAATGAATACATAGTCCCTGCAAATTGCCTTTTGGGTAAATCAGCTTTGAGCAAATTTTCAACAAAGTCTGATAATGAAAGATGGCCAGATGGGGGTCACTGTCTCTGATCTCCAAAAGCCATTGGAAAAAAAAGGCTCTAGTCAAAGGGGCAATACAAAAGCTTAAGGACACTTCTAAAATAAACCGCCCCACAAAAGCTGTATAGTGGGCCGCTTTTTTATTTTATTTAATTCACAGATCTTTTTTATTATGTTATTTTTAAAATATGGTATTTAAAAATAGATTTAACTATAACACTATATATATATATATATTTTAAATAATACTCAATTTTTTATGAGGGTATAAAAATTGAAAATATTTTATCTTAATATTAACATGGAAATGAATGAAAATAAATTTATAAATAAAAATAAAAAATAAAAAAATTGAATATTGTACTATGATAATAAACTCTTAAAAATAATATTTTTAAGATATTTATTTTTTTAATACTTTAACTAATTCAAAATTAACATTTTAAAATAACAAAAAAAAAATAGATAGTGTTATAAAATAAAATATATGGAAAAAGACCAAAAATAATTTAGTGAAAGTATAATCATAAAGTTAGGAGTTTTGATGAGATACATTGGGAATAACATAAGGCTAATGATATCAACTTTGTTGTGGACCCACTTAAGTTTGTAGACCAAAATGAGAGGCAGATGTCACTTATCAGATTGATTAAACTATAATTTTCTTAAGAATTGATTGGGATTTGAATTTGAATTGAAGACCTTTGACTGATGACTGATGACTGATGACTGATGACTCTTCCACTAAAGGCTTCAAACAAGCAGAAAGGTAGAGATATGTTAGCTCCATTTGGCCCCATTTTCTATCATAATGCTCTCATCTCTACCAACACAAATATAACATAAACAAATAAGCATGGAGTTTTGTTTTTTTCGTTTCCATTAGGAACAGAGCTTTAGTAGGAAAACCCAGCTTGTTATATTGAAGCAGATACTGAGAAATTTCACAAGAGGGGATGATGATGAGGGTTTCTTGAACAGATGTGTTTGTTCTATAATGGCCAAACAACAGTGTTGACAGTTAAGGTTGCCCTCTGTGTCTTTCTGTGATTGTTTTTATCTCTGTTTCTGTGTTTCTATGAAATCATGGAAGTTTGATGGGTGAGAACGGAGAATTTTGCACATTCTCCAAAACTGGCACACACTTTTTGCTAATGTTGAGGGTCGTCCGGGATTTAGGGAAAAAGATGAGTATGTTTCTTAGGATTTAGGACTTAGGACTTGCACTTTGACGAAACACACTCCCACTAAAATTAATGATGTTTAACAAAAATGTTTTGGTGCCACTTTTGATTCAGACTTGTCCCAGCTTTTACCTTTTTTTGCTTTCACCTCCTTCCTATTCAAACACCACACTGTTCTGTCCTCTCCTCCCACATGGAGAAAAAAATATGCTATTATTGTCACATGTTTTGATTTTTTAATAATTTTTTATATAAAAAATCACTTATGATCGTATTATATTTACTCCCCACCTAGTAATATGGTACACAATAAAAGTTTGTGCTTTTGGTTTTATTTTTGTTTTGTGAATTATTTTTTATAAATATTATATTTTAAAATAATACCATCTTAATACTTAATGTTGAAGAGGGTGGCACTTAAACTATGCTTCTTTAACAAATGATTTGAAATATTAGAGAAAAAAATTATGAAACGCTGTTATGAAATATATTATATTTGAAAACATTAGTAAAATTTAGAATAAATTATTATAATTTATTTTAAAATTTGATAATATAATACTTGATATTTTTTTTTTGTTTATGAGACAATTGACTCTTTTATAGAAGTGTGAACATTTTAATTTATTTTTATTTTTTATTTATATATTATATTAATATTAAAGGTAAATCAATCTTTATACATTCATAAGAAAATTGAATATCATTTAAAAAAATATTAGTGTTATATTATCATATCTTTTACAAATGTTATCCTAAAAATTTATAGGCCTGTTTGTAACAGTTTTAAATTTTTTTTTTGTTTTATGAGAACAAAAAAATTTGTTTAGATAAGTATTTTTATCAGTTATTTTTTAAAAATTATTTCTAAAAACAATGATTAGAAAACAAATAATAAAAAATAATTTTTGTGTGTTTTTATTTATTTTTATCTTTTATTTTTTAAAAAATATAAAAAATAATTAATAAAAATTATTTTTACTCAAATACATTTCTTTTATTTTATAAAATTATTTTTAATAATTATTTTAAAAAATAATAAAATAAAAATCGTTCTTTTATAATTTTACTTTTATTATATTTCTTTATTTGATTAATGTTTCCATATCCCAAGTGTGGTTACATCATCTCTTGTGTCTGCATTCTTGGCCACCGCATGATGATCTTCCTTTAGTCAAAGTGGCATAATAACTTACAAAGAACCATGTGATTACTGAATATAAATACTCATTTCTTTTTGTGAAAAAGATATAAAATAATAGCAATTATAGAGATGTTTTCTTCAAGGAATTATTATAAAAATACACATAAAGATATCATTTTTCTTGCTTTAAAAGATCTCCCAAATGAGAGTATTATTTCCTTTATTCATCTTCTGGTTCTTGTAACATATATACAACAATTTTCCATCATAGGCAGTGAAAATTGGAGCTTATTATTGTCACACCCCAATTTAGGATACGTGACCGGCATAAGGAATTACCCCTCAGGTAATCACCTACCAGCCTAAAATACCAATACAGTAATTATCATTCAAAATCATTCTTAAATGAGCAGTAAAACTGAAATGCCATTTCAAAAGAACAATAGAAAAATAATCTAAGTTAAAATTTTGTTGGAAATTTCGGCAGAGTCTCCCCTAAAATATGGACTATCCCAGGATACAATCTGCTAATACTAAAGGTGGACATGCCCACCATTCAACCAGAAGCCTCAGTGGCTTATCAGAAAAA